>JADDOH010003658.1:0-186027 GCA_016648135.1 Agrypnia vestita | reverse complement strand
TATCTTCTCTTTGGTTAGGAATTCCAAATCCAAATTTATACAGCTATTTACTCATGTATTTGAGTTTTGAAAATTATAATTCATTTGTTTTTTCCTCAATTGTTTTTTTCTTTGCGTCACTCACTTTACAAAATGAAAAACTTGAAATATCGCGTTATTTACGGTACGAGTTCCACCGTGGCACCAGTGCTGCAGAAACGGCTCGAAGGATTAATGATGTGTATGGCGACGGTGCCGCAAAAGAAACACAGTGCGTTTTTGGTTCCAACGTTTTCGTTCTGGAAATTTCGACCTGCAGAACAAGCCCCGTGGACGGCCGGAGACCAAAGTTGATAATGAAGAATTGAAGGCTATTGTGGAAGCGGATCCATCGCAAACCACAACCGAGTTAGCTGCAGGCTGCGGTGTTAGTGATAAAACTGTTTTAATCCACTTGAAGCAAATTGGTAAGGTGGAAAAGCTTGAAAGGTGGGTACCTCACGAATTGAGTGAAGCAAATCAACAAACGCGCGTTGACTGCTGCGTTGCATTTCTCAACCGGCACAATAATGAAGGGATTTTAAATCGAATCATTACCTGTGATGAAAAGTGGATCCTGTACGATAATCGGAAGCGCTCATCGCAATGGCTGAACCCTGCCGAACCAGCCAAACCATGCCCCAAGCGAAAATTGACTCCAAAAAAGTTACTTGTGAGCGTTTGGTGGACTAGTGCTGGTGTCGTTCACTACAGCTTTCTTAAATCTGGCCAGACGATTACGGCAGATGTCTATTGTCAGCAACTGCAAACCATGATGGAAAAGCTAGCTGCTAAACAACCGAGGCTGGTTAATCGCTCTAGGCCACTGCTGCTTCATGATAACGCTAGACCACACACTGCACAACAGACGGCTACCAAATTAGAGGAGCTTCAATTGGAATGTCTAAGACATCCACCGTACTCTCCGGACCTTGCCCCAACAGATTACCATTTTTTTCGAAATTTGGATAACTTCTTGCAAAGGAAAAAATTCAACTCCAATGGGGCAGTCCAAACCGCCTTCAAAGATTTTATTGATTCCCGTCCGAATGGTTTTTTTAGTAAAGGGATCGATGAACTACCTATGAGATGGCAAAAGTGCATAGATAGCAATGGTACATACTTTGATTAAATAAATATATTATAATAAAAAAAAATCGGCTTTATGTTCCTCCCATACTAAACGCCTATTTCATATGTAAGGACCTAATATTTAAAAAAGTATTAAAAGTAAATTTTAAATATTATATTGAATAAAGTCATGCTAAAGATGCATTACAAGCTGTGTCTCATCTTACTGTAGCCAATTGTATGCTAATGCCAATGATGGTCAAACTGTTTTTTTAACCGGTTATACATGGTGCATCTATTTAAGATTTGTATCTGAGTGTATCGATGATTGGTAACTATTGTCTAGTACCGATAGTTGCCTTTCGAATTATAAAAAATCCGTTAGAAATCATCAATACAATCAAACTGTCATAATGGAGGAAAAAAGAAAAATATGTATCATGAAAAAATATATACATATCATCGCTGTATATATAATTAATCCCATGTGCCGTTTTAGTACATTTTGAGATAAACAAATGAAACTGTTTTAAAAAATAATTGCACAGACTAGATTTATAAAAAATATTTTAAATAATTACTAAGCAGACTTTCCAGATGAACGGCAATGTTTTTTTTTAATATATCTCCATTATTTATATGAAAAATTGACAAATTGATTCGTTCATCTCAGAATGTACCTAACGGCGCATTGGCTTTATTATATATTCAGCGACGATATAATAATATAATACAAAATAAAAAGTAAAAGTATATGTAGTACAAAATAAAACAGAAGGAAGTTATAAAAATGAATAATAAATATTACAATTTATATTGAAAAAGTATAAAAATGTTGTAAAAAAGTATTAAAAATAATAATTAAGCATAATAAAATGATTTTATTTATGCAACAGTAAATATGCAAATTTGATGTTGATAGTCAAAATTTCTATAAAATAAAGATGAAATTAATTTGACACTACAATTTTAAAAAGCTAAAATAATAAATATAAAGTATACTTAACCATTTTAGTTTGTGATGAGCTTTGTTGTTGTTGGAGGTTTAGTTTCTAGTGTACTGGGGATTGCTCACTAAATTTTGAAAAATTAGCTACCAATAATCCTATCTCACAAATCTCACAATCACGGTTTAGCTCATCACTACTTTAAATAGTTAATATTTAAGAAATAAACTTGTACATATTCAAAGGATAACTTACTGTAAGCTGAACATGGGATTCCTGTGTACGCGTGTACAGCATGATAACACCTGTGCGTCTTACTCGTACACAAAATGGGATTATCCGGTAGTCCATCCATTTTATACATATTCTCATTTTCCTTTCCCCCAAAATCCGGGAAGGCTCTCTCTGGCAAGTTGGCCAGATGCTTCACCCCGCTCCTTTGCAGCTTCCGTAATGAATCATACAGAAATTTTTCAAATTTCTTAAATGTGTAGTCTGTACTTGTGAATCGACCAGCCCCAACGAAGGCCAGGCTAGACTTGTGGTACTCGTCTATCGCTCTTTTCACAAGCACAGCTTCATTGGCTTTCCCCGCTCGTATTTGAATGTGTTTCAAATCCATGAGATGTTGAAATATTTTCCTTTCCAAAAAATACCTGAAACATTAAAACTATTTATAAGATTTCTTTAAATTAATCATGAAAATTCACTTGGTTTAAACCACTTTATTATTACACTAATTAAGCATTACAAAATATTGGCAATTATATTTTTTAGTAGCAACTTGTTTTCGTGCGTATCTGTTGTGTGGCATTATTTTCAACATTCTTTTATTGCCTGTTGAGTGATTTTTTTTAACTACAGTAAAACCCCATTAATTTTTAAGTAATAATTGAGTTTTATAATTTTTGGCGAATTTCGTATTCGCATCGCGATTATTTTGTGACTTGAATTTCGAATTAATGGGTTCTGCGTATAATAACCACGAAGTAAAAGTTGATTACAGTAGTAAAGATTTTTTTATATCCAAATTACTCATAAAAAATATTATTGTAATAGATACATACCTTCTCATATTTGTTTGAACTATTTGTGTGACTGATTTCATGTCGACTGCATTTTTATCGCCAGGCTTTCTTTTAGGTATTTTGCTGTCCATCTTTCCTGAGTAAAGACCCGATGCATTTCTGTCTTCGTAATAAGCGGCTAACCTCGGACTCATGACTCTGTTTTGATGAGTTATTCTCGGGCTCGGTTCGAATCCAGAATCCATCATGCCACTCGATTCGTAATCTCTTTCCGAGTTTTGACTTTTAGACCGCATGGAACCATTTCTACTTTTGTCACGATACTTTTTCTTCAATCTACGCCTTCTTATTGTTCCGTTTGAGTCTACGATGCTGTACATTTCATTGTCGCTTATACTGGATATTCTTCTCCTGGTGTATCCAGCTTGTTTCACGAACCTATCAGGATCTTCAAATTCGACATTTCCAGTTTCGCGCATAACTGATTCAACATGTTCTTTCATGATTTTTCTCTCATTTTGTTCATCGTTTAAATCTTCAGTCTCGGCCATGTCTGTCAAAACTTTATAACTTTCAGTTTCATATATTTGTTTACTCTTAGATGAAGTATCTTTTGAAGTACTTTTACTTTTATTTAAATCAGATTGAATCTTCTTTTTAGTTTGGGCTTTTTGAGATGTTTTCGTTTCTGGCCCACCTTTTAGAGTTCCTTTTTCTTTGGGTTTAGTTTTAATATATTTATCTTTTTTAGCAATTTCTTTACTACCATCTGCAATCAAATCATTACTTTCCAATAGATCTTGAGCGGCTCCAGAGTAATCTAGTTTGGAACTACTTTTCTGTGAAATTTCACTTATCCCAGCAGTTGTTTCTTCAGAATCTTGCTGCACAAATGATTTTGTTTTGTTTTCCGATGATTTAAGACTTTTACTTTCTGTTGCTTGTTGTTCAGATAGCTCTTCGTTAATTAATGTGAGGGCTCTTGCACTTTGATCATCTTGAGTAGGTTCTGGAGTGACTATGTCACCCATGGCACTGTCTGCTTTTTCAGATTCTTTATTTGGAGATGCCGCAGGTTTGATTTCATCATCTGGTAAAATGCCGATTATTGCCTGAACAAATTTATTTTCTGGGTTTTCATTGTCAATGGAATCCTCACTTACTAGTTTATCTGCAGTTTCTGATATTTTATTAACGATTAGATTATTTTCCTCTTGTGTTCCTTCATCGGTATTCACATCTAACGAGTCAGAATCTGGAATAATTGCAGTAATACCGTCGCGCGGTGGCCCATCGTAATCTATGACACTTTTTAAAGTTTCAATTTTTTCATTATCTTTTGATATTTTGGTATCAGGTTCTACAGCCTTTTCTAAATTTTCCACGCTGGCAGTAAGTTTTTCTTCATCTTTTCTTTTAGAAGTATCATCTGATTTATCTTGAATGTCGTTTTTTTCCGCTGTTGGAACACTTTCAGCCTCTGCTACGCTTTCTACTGTTGGTATAATTTCGGCTGCTGGTGTACTTTCAACCACGGGTGCAACTTCAGCAGTTTGTATATTTTCAGCTGGTGTACTTTTAGCTGCAGATTCTTTTTCAGTTGCTGGTACAATTTCAGCCGGCAGTACATTTTCAGCTGCTGGTACATTTTCTGCAGAATCTTTATCGAGACTTGCCCGACTTTCAGCGTGCACTTGCGCTTCTGTTATTAAAGTTGTTTCAACAACTGAAACTGTATTTGTTTCACTTTCACTTAATTGCTTGTCTATAATAGCCTCCAGAATTTGTGGATCCATTTCTTTTTCAATGAAATCAATATTTTTTGCTATTTCTGCGGCTTTATTTAGCATTTCGATATCTTCTACATGTTGCTTGTCAGTTTTTTCATCTTTTTTTTTGCTTAAACTTTTCGTATCCTTCTTCTGAATGTCCTTCTTTTCATCTTCACGTTGATCATTCTCACTTAAGGCACTACTACTGGATCTGCTGGATTTTACAGGGCTACTTTTCTTTCGCCTCTTTTTATATTTCTTATCATAATCACTTTCTGAACTCCTCTCTTCATTTTTCTTATGTTTATGTTTTTTTGGAGAATCTTTTTTCCGATGCCTACTTTCTGATCTACTTTTGGAAACGGGTTCACTTTTAGATCTTTTACTTTTTTTAATTACAACTTTTCCACTGCTTTCAGAGTCTGATAAAGCTTTGTTGTGGTGACGCGAAGACCGCTTACGTCTGTCACTTTCGTATCCATCACTAAAACTACTGTGTTCTCTTCTGAGCTGTTCCCTTTTTAATCTTCTTTTCTGTTTCCTTCGATCCTCTCGACTTCTTTTATTTTGTAATTCGTACTCGTCCGAACTATAATCGGTACTTTCCGATAGTGAAAGAACTTTGCTTGATCTTCTGTGCCTAGGAGTATTACCAGGACTGGATTCGAATATTTCTGTCTTCTCAATCGCAACTTTATCACGCAAATTTATTTTAGTCGTTTTGATATGCCTCATTGGGAGCTGCGGAACAGTTTCCTGGTCCACCACAACTTGCCTCGAGGTTAAGCGGGAAGCTGGAAGCCCGCCGTGCATCTGCAGGTATTTAGCTGTTGAACGGTATCCTCGATGTAATGCGCTGTCTAAAGGCGTCATGATAATATTTTTTGATGTTCTGAGCACAGCGTTGACTTGGGCACCAAAATCTAGTAATATTTTACACAAATCGGTGTTATCGGTATTGGCCGCAATATGCAGCAACGTTCTTCCATCATTATTGGTAGCGGTTATCTGAGACGGTCTCATTTCCAATAGCCATTTTACTAATTCCCGTCTTCCCGAAGCAACTGCTTCATGCAAGGGTAAATCACCCTTTGCATTTCTGAGCCAAAGATTTGCATTCTGAGCTCCTGAAATATATTAAAATCATTGATATATTGTGTAACACCATTTTCTGTTAGTCAACTTCTATTTAATAATAATCATCATCGATAAATTGCACAAATTTGATTACCTAGCATCTTGACAGTTTCCAGCTGCCCCTTAGCACATCCGCAATGGGCAGGACTCCTCCCCCTCCTATCCTGCCTGTTTGGATCGGCTCCGTGTTGAAGTAGGAGCGCCGTGGCATCCGCGTGTCCCAGGGTTACGGCGTAGTGTAAAGCGGTGCACCCATTGGAGTCAATGACATCAGTGCGTGCACCGCACAATGTGAGGAGGGTTTCAATGCATTCAGTGTGGCCGCGCGACGCAGCGCAGTGAAGGGCTGTGAGGCCATCTCTGGAATAGATATGAAAATATATGACGAGGAAAATAAAATTCACTTCATTTTGTGATATGAAATTTTAAAGCTGATTATATTCAGAGCCATCTTAACAGTGTCAGGAACAGGAACCCCTACTCGCCTGAGAGTCTTATCATATCTATTCTACTGAACTTGTATTTTGTGTTAGATAAGTTAGGTTTGGTTAGATGAAATTAGATAAATTAATGCAATTTGATGATTTCCAGGTACACGGATGATGATGATGAGTTTTTAGACTTTTCTGTTACGAATAAATGATTTTTACATGTCTTTTGTAAAATCCTAGAATTTATATTTCAGAATGTTTTTCTCTTGTCTTTGGCTTGTGTCTTATCCTTATCAGGCTTGTGTTGGGGAGGAGATAGTTTATAAATCATGTGTTATTCATAAATCAATGTCCATAATTAAAATATGTTATTATAGATAATTTTTAATATTATAGTTATTAAGTATGTATGCAGGGTGTAACAGCGCTAGTCCACAATACTATACAGATGGATTCTTGCCTTGATTATTAGTTGAAAATGTTCAAGCATAGATATGGAGTTATGCAATATAAAAGTTTGCATTTTTTTTCAACAGTAAGTTATATCGATTACGAATAATTCATTAGTTTCAATACAAGTTAAATAAAATAATAAAAACCCTGCTGAAATTCCAGTTTGATTTTTTCCAATTGGAGTTGGAAGGTTTTTATCATTTTATTTGACTTGTATTAAAGGGAATAAATTTTTCATATTCAGTATAAGTTACTGTAATGATAGTCAAACGTTTTACAAAAAATAATTCAGAAATATTAAAAAAATGCAAACTTTGATGTCGCATATCTCCGACATCTCCATAACTATTGATGTTGTTGGTCATGGTTGCTTGAGCATTTTCGACTCATAATTAAAGCAGGAAAGGAATGTATTGTGGACAGGCGCTGTTACACCCTGTATAAGTTTGATGTCTTCCTGTACGGGGTCCTGCCATTTTTTTAGTGTATTTACAATTACCTACTCTGTGTGTGTAAAATATCAAAATAAATAAAATAAAATTGTACGGTGATAATTTTGAAACTTTAAAGTGCAATAGCTTTTGTAATTTTTGCGACCTAATTAATTTGGTTTCATTTTTGGGGATTTGACAAAATGGGGTCACCCGCCATATTCTTCACTTTCGCCAAAAAAAAATTTTTGTTAGAAAACGGCGCGCTCACTTGTCGGCCGCTTCCACCTCGGCGCCCGCCTTGACGAGCGCCAGCACGGCGGGGGCGCTGCCCGCCGAGGCGGCCCACAGCAGCGGCTGGCGGCCGTCCCCGTCGCGCGCCTCCACGCGGGCCTGCGGCGCGCGCAGCAGCGCGCCCAGCACGTCCAGCGCCAGCCGCGCGCCGCCGCCCGCCCCGCCCCGCGCCCCGCACATCTGCGCCGCGTAGTGCAGCGGGTAGCCGCCGTGCACGTCGGCCGTGGACGCGTCGGCCCCGGCGGACAGCACGGCCCGCAGCGCCTCCAGCTCGCCGCACACTGCAAATTAGTCAATCACATAAGTCCTCCATATTGGCATTTTTATGCTACATGGCAACCGCGCCGTGCCGCAATGCAACACAACGGCAATACAGCGCGGCACGACTGCCAACAAAGTGCGGAAAAATAGGGATACTTCATATTGTCGCTGTATAGACAATGTGCCGTTTGGTACATTCTGAGATGAACGAATCAATTTTTCATATAAATAATGGAGATTTACTAAAAAAAACATTGCCGTTCATCTGGAAAGTCTGCCTAGTAATTATTTAAAATATTTTGTATAAATCTAGTCAGTTGCAATTATTTTTTAAAACAGTTTCATTCGTTTATCTCAGAATACTAAAACGGCACATAGGTTTAATTATGCAAGGTTCTTTGGAAAACATTAATAACCTCACAGGACTCTATTCCTGCCTTGATTATGAATCGAAAATGTTCGAGCTATTGTGACCTAATATCAATGACCTAAGATATGCGACATCGAAGTTTACACTTTTTTTTCAATATATCTGACAATATTTGTGAAACGTTGGGCTATCATTACAGTAACCTATACCGAATATGAAAAATTAATTCCCTTAAATACAAGCCAGATAAAAAATAAAAAGCTTCGAATTCCAATTCGAATATATTCCAATTGGAATTTTTTCAGGGTTTTTATTATTTTATTTAATTTGTAAAGAAACGACTGAATTTTTCGTTATCGATACGAGTTACTGTAATGATAGTCCACCGTTTTACAAAAAATAAACCGGAAATATTGAAAAAAAATGCAAACTTTGATAACTATTGATATTAGGTCATGATAGCTTGAACATTTTCGACTCACAATCAAGGCAGGCATGAAGTCCTGCGAGGTTATTAATGTTTTCCAAATATTTATGTATATACAGCGACGATACATAAAAAATACCGATAAAAACATATGAAATAGATTCATAAATATTAATTTTATTCTGTGAATCAGTATGGATAATGTGGTGTAATGTTTTCATTCATAATTTTTAAAAGTATAAAAATCTTTAAAAATACAACTCCATTAAAACGCATATGATTGGTTGTGACGTATCAATTCGAATGTTTGGTGTAGTGCCGTAGTATTTGTACATCTGGGTGCAATACAATTGCGACGCACGTATTAAGTGAAATGATTATTTTGGCAGGAATTTCAAATGTTGAATTTCAAAAACATTTTTATACTCTAATTTTAATACAATTCTTTTCGTAGACGTATTTTCTAGACCAAGATAACACTAGGTTTATGGCACCCGTCAAATTGACGGATTTTCGATTTGCTTAGTAAATTTTACTAAACAGGCAGAATTTTTTTCTAATTTTTTTAACGACTTTTTATAATGGATCAGTACAAATATATTTACAGTTTTTTTTATTCGGAAACCTCTTATTTTAGAAAATCTTGTTGCTTTATACCTATTTCTACGGACACCCGTCAAATTGACGGATTTGGTAGTTTAAAGAATATCTCTTTTGAATTCGTCCCATTTGTGAAATTATTACTTTTGAAACAACATAATCGTATTTCTACAATTTGTGTGAAGCAATGAAGAAAGAATGTCATCGATGTTTTTGCTTCAAGCACAAATTACAAGAACCTATGCGCTGGTCTCTTCAAGGGTTGATTTCTGGCAAAGTTGACTATATGACAATCTTCAGTTTTAGAATTGTAGTCTGTGTTGTGAAGATGTATATCAAGTTTTAAAATTTTAGCAATGCGTATAAATATTTGCAAAGAAAAAATCTACTTACTATAAGAATTTTTAATTTGTAATTTTCTAATTATTACTAATTGTAGTTTTCTAATAATTACTAATTACTTTTGCAATAATATTTATTTTATCTTAACCCATTTTTAGCAACCATGAGTAAATCAAGAAAGTATTTGGAATTATTGTTAGAAATTTCTAACATCGATGAAGAACATTCCGGTACTAACTCTGAAGAAAGAGCATTTAAGAGTGAAAGTGAACATGAATCCGAGACTTCCGAATCCTTCTACAGCGAAATGACAGAAGAGTCATCAGAAGAAGAAAACGCATTTCCTCAAGCACCGGCACCGAGAAAAAGTCATTTCAATTGAACAATGGAAGACTTCAGTTAAATAAATAATTTAATACGAAAAAACGAAGTACTTATGTCCATCCGTCAATTTGACGGGTGCCGTAGAGATAGGTATATAAAAAATGCCCGTAAACCTAGTGTTAAAGATTATTCTATTAAAAAAAGTTAAATTTCCGTATTAACCGTGTTCTTGATACCAGTTTTGAGCAGTTAACTCTGTTAGGGGTAAACTTACGAGGTGACAAATTTCCTCTAGCGCGCGTGTGTGTGCATACACGCGCACGTGCATGCATACACACGCGCATACTCACACATACACACCCACTGGCACAACCAACGTACCTACTACCTCATTACTTGAATTACTACCTAACCGATACAAATATTGTATTTGCTTCTGCAAAATTAGGGTATCTTGTAATTGGCCAAAGGCTCTATCTAATTATGTCACTGATGATACAATAAAATGACCATTCGCTGTTCATACATGGCAATATACAGGGCATAACAGAGCTAGTCCACGATAAGTAGATTCCTGTCTGGTGACGCCTGTTGATATGCAATTCGAACGCATGCCTAACGTATGTCCGTCTCTCTTGTCCGCTCATTTTTCCATCACTCTGTCCTCCGCTGGCCTACCGAGCTCATGCCCGCGGGCGGAAAGACTTGCTAAACAGGGCCGGAATCAGTCAATAGAGAATTGTTGGCGAGAACACTGGCAACGGTGGAAAGCCAAGAAAAGAAGAAGAATAGAGAATTGTATTAGCGTTCAGGTCGCCGTCAGTTTAAACATCGGTTCTGTGTATACGTCGCTGTCAAAGCTGTTTCAAAGCCACAATGAAGTGCACGATTTCTGATAGAAGTCGCGGCTGCGTCCGAGGCGTTCAACTGCACCGGAGGAGATACCTAAGGTTGGCTAGATTCAGTCCTTGGTTTCTAATCCTTCCATACATTTCTTCCAGTTCAATTTGCGTGTCAATCACAAAGCAGAATCAATGATTACAGTCCTTACTTACACTGTCTAAAATATGAGTCAAAATTGTTCTAGCAAAAATTTCCTTATGTCAATAGTTATGGAGATAAGCCATGTCAAAGTTTACAGTTTGCATTACCTACATATACAGGACATCTCTTAGCTAGTAGCAAAAACTTTAGAGGTGGATTCCTGCCTTGATTGTGAGTCGATGATAAGACGATGATAAGAAAATCTGAGCTGAGTGTCAAGATAAAACTGACTGTTTTCAAATCTGTATCCTAATGGAGAGAGTGAGAGCGATGATCCAGGCTGGCAGCGGGAGCCACACTGGTGGACAGAATGAGAAGTGCCAAAATAAGGCACACACTCGGCATGGAGCTCCTACTCCCCTATATAGAGAAATCACAAATGAGGTAGCTTGGATACGTTATGAATGCCAGAGAAAGGAAAGTACCGAGAAGTATCTTGTTGGCAACCCCAGAATGAAGGTGATCGGCGGGTGGTCCCAGAATAAGCTGGGAGAAGCAATAAAAAAGTGTACGAAAACAGAATGGGCCTTGACTAGTTAATATATACGAAAGCAGCACGACATGGGAATAAGAAAGAACCTTGTCAAGTTTTTGGGCCTCTGACTTTACTAGGATAAGGGGGTGAAGATGATGATGATACGAGTCATATTATTATAAACTTTTTTGTCTTATTGTGGAACACCTTTTCCTTCATGTTTTAAATTAGAGATGGGTCGTTCATGAACGAATTTTATAAGAGTTCACTTATAAATAGGTATAGTTCACTTTAGTGAACTATCTATCGTTCATTAATTCAGTAGGAGGAAAATAAATCGTAAATCCCGAATCACAAAATCGACGAAATCTAAGGCAACTAATTCTATTTCGTCTCTTTGGGTTATGAAAATTTTGTGGTGGCTGAATGAAGAAATTTTTGGAAAGTGAAAACTCCCCGCTCCCCATGAATTTGAAAAGTTTGCTATTGAAAATCGAGAATTCAAACGAACGACTGAACGATTCAAAGTGAACAGTTAGTTCACTTGACTGAAGGACTCGGTGAACGACAGTTCAGATAACAGAGCTAAAATTCCTATCTCTATTTTTAATTCAATTATAATGCTCCGCACTCAATTCGACACCCGAAGAATTTGCCACCCTAAAACACCGAATTTTAAATGGACTTTGGCGCAGACGTTACAACAATGAGCTCTATACTCTATTTAAGGAGCCAAACGTCACAAAATTTATAAAACTGGGAAGACTTCGGTGGCTGGGTCATGTGGAGAGTATGTCCGAGCATCAAACACCAAAGTCCCTGCTGAACTCAAGGCCAATAGGGCGAGAAGCTTAGGAAGGCCGAAACTAAGAAGGAGTGACAACGTCCTCAAAGATATCTCAGCCTTAGAGCTTCGAAACTGGAGAGAGCTGGCACTAGACCGAGATGAGTGGAGGAAAATTATTGAGGAGGCCAAGACCCACCAAGGGTTGCAGTGCCAAGAATGATGATGATGATGAAAACACCGAATTACTTGTACCCGCTGAATAAAAATATTCTAAGTATGTTTAAAACACTTCAAGTAAAATCCTTGACGATTAAAAAAAACGAAATGTCGCCGTAAACTGTGACGACGACACGCTCGCGTTGTTGTCACAGTTTCTTCGAGTCGCGAAAAAAGTAATGATTAATGCGGGCAACAAGAAAGCGAAGTAAATTGGCTCTCGAGCATGAAAGCTCTCAAGTGGTGCGCGGCCGATAACTCGGCGCGGGCCGATCGCGTGCGCCGCGGACACGCAACCTGTCGCCCCCCCCCTCCCCTCGCAAACCCAGTTGGCACATTTTTGTGATCAAATTTGATGTGTTTTATTATGTGTTGTGTGGTGCTAGGTATTCACGGTCGTTTGCACCGCTCGCACACGCGCTGACACGCTCGCTACCTGTGACTGTCTCCCGAGAACGCATATCGACAAATTGGACAGAATTTTCGTTGATATGATAAGTACGCGTGTCAGTGGAGGAAACGCATTTAAATTTTATTTTTACTCCCTTTCTTTTAACTCGTAGCGTCTGCTTGTCTGCCGAAAAAACTTTGGATATATTTTTAACCCCTTTCCCGTGATCCAATCGAGCTGAAACTTTGCAGGCAGACTCGTGGCGACGATAAACAAATGATCTAATAAATTTTAGTTTTAAAAAGTTAATAATTAGAGTATAATCTTGGATTTTTCGAATTTTTTTATTACTCCCTTTCTTAGCGTCGTCCGACTCGAGTCCGACGCGTGGGGTAGGCGCGAAACCTGTTTCAACTAGTAAATGAGAAAGGGAGTATAATAAAAACTTGGTTTTTATGGGTTAGTTTTTATTTATTTCTCAACATTCAGCTCGATACACTTAGTACAGCGACATTCCAACTTTTTTAAGCCATCGAAAATGTATTATTTGAAATCACATAAAGCAATTTCGCATAAATATTTTTAAAATCATTATTAGAATGAACGCTAGATATTATATATTTTTCACTTTTTTCTATAGAGATCTAGAATAATTTCTTTTTCTGAACCAGCTCGTACAAGTAATAAGCCCTGGGCCACCCTATTAAAGACTTCCATACACGTTTCCCATATAAATAGATTCGTCTCTGTGATTCTATAATTAATCTTAATTAAAATAAATTAACTCACAAGCAAATACTACTGTGTAATGGTTACTCAAATTAATTTATTGAATTTTTATCACGCTTACTCGAAGCCGTAATTCTTTAGGTAAATTGAGGTTCGCAGCACGGAATTTTTCACACCGTGAAGTGTCAATCAAAATCGAAGATAATTTGAACGAATTGCGATATTTGACCAATAGTGATTGTTTTAAGTGTAGTGTATCTGGATGAACGTCTATCGGAATGAATGAGAGAGTGAATGAGCATAAATAGGGACGCGCCATATTGACGCGTTCTCTTACCATAAAACAACCACGTCAGTAACAACTTCTTAAGCTCTATATAAACCGTGTGAAAAATTCATTCGCTTCAATACAACTCAAATAAAATGATAAAAAAAACTATTTTCAATTTTCGCAAGGTTTTTATCATTTTATACAACTTATATTAAAGCGAATGAATTTTTCATTATTGATACAAGTTGCTATAATGATTATACAACTTTTTGCAAAAAATAAGTCAGAAATATTGAAAAAAATGCAAACTTTGATATAGCGTATCTTCTAAACTATTTACATCTGGTCATGGTTGCTAGAACATTTTCGACTCATTATCAAAAACAGGAATCCACCTGTAGGGTTTTTGCTACTAGCTATGAGACACCCTATATTTTAGAGTTAAATTTAGTCAAACGAATGGAATGTAATTTATTTCACCCAAATGGGGTCAAATTATCCCGCCAAAAACGTAAAAAATGAATATATAAAATGACTTTCCGCCATTATTGACGGATATTTTTAACGGTTTATTGTTTTTTTTTTTTAATTTAAATTACTTTTAAATTACCGGCAGACTAAAATGAAACACGAGAAACGAATTATTATATGACGATCGAACTGTTTTCAATGCGGAGAGATATACCTATGTCTAGCCGCACGGACCGGTCTGAATATCAAAACCGTAATGTACATGATCATTATTGTTTTCGCATTCAAATAATGAGATATCCAAATATTTATAGAAAAATCAATCGCAAAGAAACGCAAAGGTGTTTGTTGTTCGAGCGAAAGCCTCGCCTCTGCCCGAGTGTGTCCGTGAAAGAAAATAACGGCGATAAACTTTTACGATTGTGGCAACACTCGAAATGAATGTCAAAAAGTTTAATAGCTTTTTTCGCGTGGACTATTATTATGTTATCTATGGCGTGGACCGGAAATTTGATCAACATTACGATAGCAATAAAGTGATATCAGTTCAATCCCAGGGTTTTTGGGTAGTTAAAAAATACTTCAAAATAAAATTAAAAATCCTTTACATATCTTTCCTGCGTTGAATATGTTTTTCTGGTTAGAAAATATTCAATAGTATTTAGGGTTGCCAACTTTTATTAGGAGAAATAGTCTGAAATAGAGTAGGTATATCTGTTTTCAAAGGAGTTAAATAAAGAGTACGGAGTTTTTGAAAAGGATTTTGTGCTACTTTTTGCAGCACATACCTTACAATTTTTCATTGTTTTTAAAAGAATTGTACGACTCCAAACATTCTAACTCTATGTTCACTTTTTCTTGCGACAAAATAAACGTAACCTCAAAACAACATGTGACATTGACATTAGTGGCTGCGTTCAGAAACGTCCGAGTGTGGCTCGGGGAGTAGGGATACCCAACTTGGGAAAACCAGCATATTAAAAGTAAACAGTCGACTTTTTGGTTACGATAATAGGTATGCATCATATATGCGTGACTGGCACTAGTATAGTAAACGTTGTGTAAAAAAGAGTATTTAAGCGTCCTCTATTAGTGTTATAGATTATAGAGTACTCCTACATGATATAGAGGCAACCCTAATAGTATTTATTCCAAAAAGAAATACAATTTACAAATAACAATATTTCCATATGTTTGTTATAAGAACTAAATTACTGGCATTTACGGCCGATGCCTCGTACGCATACATCAATACGCACGAACTCTTGCAAACAATCGGCCCCACACAAGTATAAATACGTATCCCGCCGCGCCAGCTCCGAAGCTCAAGAGCATATCCAGGTATTATACGCCAGCAGAATCAAGTTAGATATTTTCCGAATTTGGACGTGCCGATTCCATCATCATTCATCACTGATCTAGCATATTGTGCGAATTTGTGAACAAATTTTTTGATGACGCAAAATCAAAACGGTCTTGCACGTGTTTGGGTTTTCTGAATGATCTGCGTCATTCTTATTATGAAACCAAGCATTTCGTGGATTTTCTTACAGATAATATAAGTAGGTAGGTACATCTCGTACAGTGATTATTGAGAATAGCTAATGCCAAGATTAATGGCCGATGGACGTTTCTAAAGAAATCATATCGCATTTGAATTGTGCAATTTGTTTCGCGTCAAGCGAATAAGGAAACAATACACCATTATTAAATAATCAATAATTTATTATGCAGATCAATCAATTTTTTAAAGTCATAGATAATGTTATTTGAATGTTCGGCAAAAAAATTGTGAAGCCCATTAATAATTTGGAATCTCTTCTAGCGGTAAATATAATTTACAAGAGCACACAATCCAATATATAACATGTTGTATGATACAAGCTGTAAAACAGTCATATTCACTTAATTTTCTCGTATTTTAATTATTTTTACTTTGCTTGTTACTTTTATTTGTGACGAATTTGTATTCATGATTTTTAATGTGTACTGTGATTATTCTTACGTATTTTATTTTATAGATATTTTATTCCAGCTTGTTACTCATTTGTGCTTTTATTTATATTTTTTTGGAACGAAGTTCCTTAACGCGGTTTGCGATAGGAGTTGACTGGTAGAAATCGTCACGTAAGGAAAAAGCGTTATATCCCCTCCATGCGACTTTCTCTCTCTCTCTTTTTATTATATACGAGTGTGTGTGTGTGTGTGTGTGTGCGTGCGCGCGCGTGCGAGTATCGAGATTCGAGTAGACGAGCATCGTACGCGACAACTGAATTCTGAATGCGTGGAAATTTTTTAAAACTTATTTGTTATTTGTTTTTGTTTTAAATCATACGTGAGTTACATTGTCTCATTAGGTATTTCATTTCTGCAATGAAGATTCGAGAAATGGAAACTGCAAAAAGAATCTATGTGTACCTAATACAATCAGAAAAGTAAGTTAATAAAATTGTATATTTTGATACAGGTATTTTTTACTGTTTATATACGTTTAATGTGATTTGAATGTTTACTATTTACTATTTACATACAATACAGAGAGACAATATTGAAACCATATGCTCAGCGTCAAAAAGAGTATCGAAAGAGAAAAAAAATCGAAAAACAACTTCAACGTAACGTTTCCTTACGTAAAAAAAATAAACAATCTAGAACTCCATATCGAAAAGCCGTAAGGAACTTCGTTCTGACGGGGGTCCCCCGACCGCACACGTATTTTTTTTTTACTAAACTAAGTTCTTTCTTGTTCATTATTTTATTTTTTATACTTTTATTTTAGCTTGCCACTTCTTTTATGTATCTATATGAAAGACGCCGTTTCGATATGAAATGTAAAAACTGTCGTTTGCATTTATTTCAATTTTCTTACCTTTATATATTTTTATATTTTTATTCATGATTTTTACTGTACTTTCTTTCAAATGAAATATTAGGTACCGATCTAAGGTAATAAAATGGCTACCTACCTCACAACAGGTTTTTATATATATCTAGCGAGGTTGGTAATGGCTGAGAGGCTTGCTACATATTATCTTATATTTATTCGTATGCATGCGTATATGTATTAAGCAATTAAGTGTCACGTGTCCAATAAACGCCGATTTATCGGCACTGAAATGAAATGAAAAAAATGCAAAATATTAATTAATTGATATCCTACGTAGACTTAATCTTTCATAATACAATTGGGGATCCAAAATCCAACAGTTTGATAAAAAAAATGCGGAATCTTCGCTATTCTCAACAAATCTTTATTGCGTCCCTTTAGAGGTAAGACTCACCAAGGGCCAAGTGTATCAATTTGGATTATAATAAAAGTTCGTTAAAGCATAGATTCTAACGGAAACGATCGTTTGATTGGTGGAGAACGCAAAAATCTATGCTTTAAAAGAACTTTTACTTTAATCCAACTTGATACAACCGAGCCCAAGTGACATTGGAGTAATTTTGTGAAAATGAGGTTTCAACATTCAAAATGTAATATTAAAATTGATATAAATTATGTTACCACAAAATAAATTTCCTATATTTGAAGAAGATGTTATATTAAACATTATTGAAAATGTTCAAATTACGAGTTTTACCACTAAATATCTATAAATAGACACAAACTATTCACTTACTGATTTTTACCTGCAATGGAGATGGAAAAATATGAATATTTGTATTCATAACTCATTTTGGCCAATACTGCGGTAAGTGAGTTTTACCTCTAAAAGGACGATTTATTAACCAATATTAATGTTATGTTACTTAGTCCCCATTAGTGATGGGTCCGCTCTGTACTCACTACTACAATGTAATACTACATTACAATCCCCCCCCCCCATGGTTTGAAATTTTTTTGGAATCGAATGAAGAAATTTACCTTGCTGGCGACTTTTTTTTTTTTCAAGAAAAAAAAAAGAAAGAAATATTAATTCACTAGTACTACATTACTTCATTTCATTACACTTCACTTCATTAATACAACAATTACTTCACTTCATTAATACTACAATTACTTCATTTCATTACTTCACTTCATTAATACTACAATTACTTCATTACTTCACTTCATTTACTTCACTTCATTTCGTAGTACTACAATTACTTCACTTCAAGTAGTTTTTACTACAATTGTAGTGTGCACTTTGTAGTCTTCAAACTGGTGAACGTGTGTGTGTTGTAGTCTTCATTTTGAAATGTAGTTTTTCCCTTCGCTAGTCCCCATCACGTGTTATACCTACACTTGTGCCAACGCTTTTTCCAACCTTCCGAGCATTTCCGGAACGCAATTTTCGGTAAGGCGTTTATCTTCCCTCCAGCGATTCTGTTTCTATCTTCTATATGTTGGAAAAACCGGCGAATACGAAGACTGAGGCATCCAAATAGAAAGAGATTATATTACGAAGGAATACAATATCAACACGTCAAATACTTTCTTAAGTTTTAGCGGAAAATTATAATGTGTGACTTTTTAAAATTACAGACCGGGCAACAACAGAGGCAACTAACCAACCATTACCCCGTTTTTCCGAGGGGGGCAGAGGAGGATACGACGCCAAACTCTTCTATCCTGGCACACAATTTTGGCCTCGTCCACTTCCATATATCCGCACTCATGCACGTGCACGAATAACAGGGACGTTCTTCAATCTGATCATCATACGAACTATTAGCTCCTTTTAAAATAATGCACAATACAGCGGTACAATAAAATACAGCGATTACTTAAAAATCATTTACCCCGCGGATAAGGATATCACTGTTTTAATAACTGATATAATTACAGTAACGAAATGTTGAAGGAGAAAATGTATAGTGCAACTGAAAGCTTCTGAGAACACTAAAAAGTATTTGTCGAAAAACAGAATAGCCACCAAATGATGAATAATAATAATCAATAAAGTGCCATAAGTCTGACTAATGATTTTTGCGATGGTTAGTCTTGGATCCCCAACGCACGTGCGCGCATTGTATAAGGTCGGAGAAAATTCAAAAGTTCACAGGACGGAAACCGACAAAACGGGGTTGCTATATTTGTCATGGAGAAATACGCGAAATTTGTTAAGAATTTTGTAGGTACCCATCTCGAAGAGAATAGCATTATTGCAATTACACTGTCAACCCATCAACATTAGTTTTATTCAAGTGTATGCACCGACAGCGAAAAAGAGATATGACGGTGATGTGGAAACTTGTTATGACTCACTAGCCAGTACACTGCAAAGTTTGAAGATATTATCTTATATATGGCTTGAAGAGAGGAGAGGTCAATTTTGTCATTGGAGACATTAATGCCAAAATAGGTGAAGGTTTGTAAAATTGACACCAAAGACCATAATTTGAATGGAAATGAGAGATTTAATGCAATCGCTGTTCAGTGCAGAGTACGACAAGGTTGTATTCTGTGTCCCCACTATTGTTCAATCTCTATTCCAAGTATGTATTTAAAAGACCCCTAAGTAATACCGAGAAGGGTCTGAAGATCGACGGAGTTGTGATTAATAACATAAGATACGCACATGATACTGTATTACTAGCTGACCGTTTCGATGATCTCCAAGACCTATTAAACCAAGTTTATGCTGATGAGCAACTGGGCCTAACAAACAAAGTCAATAAAACTAAATGATGACACTTGGACGACTAGATTACACTGGATCAGTGATACAGTTAAATATGGTTGCAATGTCGAAAAGGTGGAAAGGTTTATTAGATACCTCGGCAGTATTCTCACGGAGACTCTTAACCCAGATTTGGAGGTTAAGTGCAGAATTGAAGCAGCAATAGCTGCATACAGTAAAATGAAATCCCTCTTCTGCAATGACAATATCAATTTAAAACTAAGGCAGAGAGTGTTAAAATGTTATGTGTGGTCGATCTTGCTGTACAGATGTGAGACATGGACTTTGAGAGTAAATACCATGAACAGGTTAGAGGCTTTTGAAATGTGGCTTCACCGAAGAATGCCCAAAGTCCCGTGGACCGACATGATCACCGACACAGAAATTCACAGGCGGGCTAGAGCAGATAGAGAGCTGCTCTTATTAGTGATAGTCACGAAAATTAATATCTGTATCACATACCGCGAGGGGAGAAATATCACTCGCTACGACTAATATTAATAGGCTAGATAGAGGGTCGCCGAGGAGCTGGTAGGAGACAGATATCCTGGCTGCGAAACATACGAGAGTGGAGCGGTATAAGAAGCGTGAGGAACTATTCCGGGCAGCACAGGACAGAGAGACCTTCACTAGAGTGATCGGGGGGACCTGATAGGATATACAAAGAAGAAAAAACTTCGAATTCAGCCATTTTTACCGATAAATCGGTTTACCGAAAACCGGTAATGCACACTGTTCTTCACTCTTTCTTCTATCACTAATTCTTCACTCTATCGTACGTCGACTTTCCATGCATACTCCAGACTGACGGTATTTCCATCGCATTCAGTCTACTTTCATTATTGTTTGCAAATACCAAGGTTCACCTCCACATATTAAAGCATCAGAATTTCATTACGAACGTTATTACTTCGTGAGATAGATTGGTGATAATACGTCATAATCGTAGAACAACGACGCATGTGATTTTTCTCAAGTTTGCAGGAGAGCAGTTTAAATTTTATTTACATAAAGACACTATGTCATAGCTCGATAACTACAAACGATTTTCCTTTGAAACCTCTGTAAGTTATTTAAAGTGGATACCTTTTTATTTTTTATTTTATTTTATTTTCATTTATTGGTTTTCTTACAGCCATATAATTAATCAATCTTGAAAAAAAACAATAATTGATGTACAGAGTTTTGGGCCAATTACAAGAAAACACATATATACAATCGATAAAAAATAAGAAAAAACATGTCCAATAGTGAGTTTGTGTGAGTGTGTGTATTTGTGTGTTTATTTATTTATTTTGTTTTGGGAAAAGTTAACAGCATTTTAAAACCTTTAAAAAAAAAACACTTTAAAACCTCAAATATAGTCAGCGCAGTACCCGAGTACAACGACGTTTTTACACATGCTGCATTGTTCTACAATCGCAAATCAGAACCGTCGTTATAGCGACTTCGTATTACGACGGTTAAATAAATGAGAAAAAAGTAACCCATAAAAACCAAGTTTTTATTATACTCCCTTTCTCATTTACTAGTGGAAACTGGTTTGGCGCTTAACCTACGCGTTGGGCTTCGGTCGGGCGACGCTACGAAAGGGAGTAATAAAAATTTCGAAAAATACAAAATTATACTGTAATCAGGTTTCGCGTCTACCAGACGCGTTGAAATATTTTCATACAACTTAATAATTTGTATGAAAAAACCATTCAAAATTTGAAAAATCAAAAAACTTATTATTTTTTTAACGAAAATTTGATAGATCTTCTTGATCGTCGCCACGAGTCTGCTTGCAAGGTTTCAGCTCGATTGGATCACGGGAAAAGGGTTAAAAATCGATCCAAAGTTTTTTCGTCAGACAAGCAGACAAGACGACAATTAGACAAGCAGACGCTACGAGTTAAAAGAAAGGAAGTAAAAATACACTTTTTATATGGCTTCTTTTTATCACTTTTTAACGATCCAAAAAAGTCAATATGGAATTTTTTGCACATCCGTCATTGTTCTACGATCATGACGAATAGTTATTAGAGTAGGTACTATTTCCTTTATCCTCTGCCGCCACTTTATTTTCGATATCATTTTCAATAAGAATAGCTTTGAAAAACAGTACGGTCTATAAAAATTACGGACGTATGTTAAATATAATAATTACTATTTCCGTATAAGGTATTAATGACCCTTTACTTTGGAGCCCTTGAACTTATGTAAACCTGTCTGCAAATTGGTTTCCCTAGCCAAGGTCCCACTAGAAGTGAGCGGAAGACGTTTCGCCTGACCCTGACTGGACCCCGGGCCGAATATCCGGTCAGATAAATCAGACAACACGCGACCTGGCCAGAACCCTTGCGGCGCGGGCGACGGGCGGGTTAACATCGATTCGAGCAGCGCGAGTGAATGGAATTTCCCGCTTTTACAGCCCTTGTCCACGGAAGACACTTTTACGAGATTTTAGAATCATTCTAAAACACAAATCAACTTTTCTCAGGATAGTGAGATTACAATGGAGAATTTAGCAAAAATCAAAAATAGATGGACGTATTTATATATTATGTACTTTCTATGAGAAATGTCAAGACACATCTTATACAGGGTTACTTGGAAAACATTAATAACCTCGCAGAACTATATTCCTGCTTTAATTATGAGTCGAAAATGTTCAAGCAACCATGAACATAGTTATGGAGATATGCGACATCTAAGTTTGCATTTTCTTTTCAATATTCCTGGCTTATTTTTTGTAAAACGTTGGACTATAATTACAGTAACTTATATCGAATATGAAAAATTCATTCCCTTTAATGCAAGTCAAATAAAATAATAAAAACCTTCCAAATCCAATTGCCAATTGGAATTTCAGCATCATTTCATTTAACTTGTATTGAAACGAATTAATTTTTCGTAATAGATATAAGTTGCTGTAATAATAGTTCAACGTTTTGTAAAAAATAAGTAAGAAATATTTTAAAAAAATGCAGACTTTGACATAATTTGCATAACTCCATAACTATTGATATTAGGTCATGATTGCTTGAACATTTTCGACTCATCATCAAAGCAGGAATCTACCTGTAACGTATATAGCTCTGTTACACCCTGTATATTTAGTGTATCAATTTAGTGTGATCATGTATGAATATGTAGGTAAATAAATAATTGATTTTATGTATTCTAAGGGTTTAGCTTTTTGTCAAGAAAATGGATGTTGTTTTCTTAAGGCTAGTTCAGACACGCGGAAATCGCGTGGGAACAGCGCGGTTACGTCTGAACGATTACATAAATAAGACCCGAGGCGGATCCCACGCGATTCTAAAACCGCGCGATTCCCGCTGTGTCTTAACGTTATGTATAATACCTAGTAACTGTATTGTAGATTACTTAATCGCTTGCGTTTATAGATGTTTAATGTAAAATTAAGGGCATTAATAAAAATGATAAATTTACTTTTATGTAATTCATTACATGAAAACTCTGAGATTTTTCTCAGTGTGTCTCATTGCGTGGACACGGGGCATTTAAAACGCGTGAAACAACATCGATTCATACTTCAGCCCACGGGAATAGAATTACCTGCCGTTAAAACAAAATAAACTATCCCAAAAACTACGCGTATTTTTCTACTTCTTGTTTATTTAAAAAAAAAAACATTCGCCAGTGACACGCGATATTATTCGTGCTTTGTTGCAGTTGCAGCATACTTGTAAATTATTTATTAAGTTAATAATTAAATATAACACGACTTGGTATACACCACTAAGTATTTCTTTTCTTTATTCAAGATGAATAAACACCTCTACAAGTTTCGAGAACGATGTTCCCTCCTCAGGAGGATATAATGTATACTAAAATTAAATGATCATTATATAGTTTACTAGTGGGGTGGAGAGTATTTGGAGTAAATAGGAGGGGGGGGGGGGGGTGTTGTTAGGGAATAATTAAGGGATCGTCAACTTTGTTTTTTTTTTAAGTTAAGTATGGGGTTGTTTGGGAATTGAATTTGACTGTTTATTATATTATTATTGAGTTTAATATTTTTCTGATTTCTTAAATTTTAAAATCTAATTGTCTATTATTTTTGTTATTTTGTAAAATTTTAAGACCTAAATTGATGTCGAAAGTATGGTCGTGTTCCAGAAAATGGTTTGCAAATTCCAAGTATCCATTGCTATTTAAACATCTTAAATGTTCCTTAATTCTTTTTTCTATACTTCTCTTTGTTTTGCTATTGTAAAAGGCTGTATTTATTAAGATTAAGTATTGCGTTCACAACAAATTGGACGGCCCGTACAGTTGGGATCTTCCGAATCAATAGAGCAAGCTCAACAAACGCATTAAGCTGTGCTAAAATTCGTACCTCGCCATAATATAATGTAGGTACCTGCTTGCTTTGGAGCTTTCCAAATAAATGAGGGTTTCTCTTCCCGCGATTCGTGCGTCAAAACTTATCGAAGAATATTCCCTGACTTTTCTTGCAGACGTAGATACGTTTAATTTTAAATAATTTAAAGGCTTAGGCCCGAATTCAGAGTCAATACTTTGATGATTTTAAAAGCGTAATTTTCAGTACAAAATAACACTTTTAAGGCATATTTAATTAACTATTAAATCGTCTAAGTATTGACTCTGAATTCGGGCCGTAATCCAGGAATATGAAAATTATAATCCATATTTTTTATAGTAACAGCAGTCAATTGAAGGCGTCCCTATAAAAAGGGTCTATATGCAAAAAAAAACTTAAAGATGGGATCCTTCGGTTGAAATCAAATGCCGCATAGAGCAAGCTCGTGCAACCTTTATCCGCATGAAAAGATGTTCTGCAGTCATGATCTCAACCTTGGATTACGAATGCGAATGGTCAGATGCTACGTGTTTTCGGTATTATTTTAAAAACCCAAAGCATGGACAATCAAAATATAATAATTTCATCTGTCCGTAACTTGCTGGAATGACATTTAGATAATTAGAGTGTGGCACGCAATCAGCGCGTGTCTCGTGTTGCGCGGTCACGCAAGGGTCGTTATTAATTTACTAGCTTCGCACGCGTAGATTTTTAGTACATTGTTTGGATCGTCATAGAACTTTTGCGAACCTTCTAGAACATTCTCCTTCCAGAACTTTCTAGAAATTTATCGAATGTACAGGAACCTTCTAGACACACCAATACATTCCGCCACTCAGTTTAGAACCTTCCAGAGTAGGTTTTTTCGGAACCTTCTAGATTCACCGACACAGTCGGCGCGCCTATTTTGAAACAATCTGAAGCATTTGCGGCCTTCCATAACAAAACAATGTGCTAGAAAGCACATTTTCGTCACCCACTCCCACCCACGCACAGCCACCCCCACCAAACTCGCATATTTTAGATGTGACACCTAGGGCTATTTACCACCATAACCACCGGTGGGTGGTTGTGGCTGGTTGCGGAGAAAACTTGGCGGGTAGGGAAACACGGGTTTCTTTATATATTATATTATATATATATATATATATATCTCATATCATATATAACTTTAATTTATGTAATGACTTTAGTATTTTATATAGGTTAAATGGCAAATTTATGTAAGTTTCTAAGGAACATGTCAAGCCATCTGTCGAATATCGTCAATATATATATATATATTATTATTTTCCGCGATTTTTCACGGGTACACCGTTGGTAAAAAATAAAAATAAAAACAAAACGATTGGTACATTTACTTAATTTTATTCGCTGCATACTTATTTATTTATTTCAAGGGTTTAAATACCACAAATGAACTATAATATATTATAATTGATTTCTAGTTGACACAGTGTACTTACATGAATACCTATCATACAACTATAATAATACTCCATAGCATGTCTTTTTTACATGACAAAGTTTCCGTGACGCGTATTACATGGAAAGCCTCCTATAAAACATTTCCGTGTTAAAATAAACAGGTGATAAAAACGAAAGGATAATTTATTTGACGATTTCTCAAATTCGAAACAGTCAATCGTCCTTCCGTTAGTTATACAAAAGGATGTTAAGTAGCAACCTCGTTGGGTTCCCTCACTGTGACATCGCGTGCTGTGTTCGCCGGCGTCTAGGAATGTCTTGATAACTTTGCGTGAATTTTAAATAGATATTCAGCGTTAAGAAACGCGTCATTCTAAACATGGCGTTTAATTATTGGAGCATCGCGTTAACAGTAATAATAATTGTGTAACTTGATAATGGAGGTTAAATATATTTAAACGGATGAATATAATTAATCGATTTCAACATGTTTATGAAAGAACTCAATATCTTTAGTTTGTCAGATGGAAGAAAATTAAGGGGTTTACGCCACTTGGGCGCCTGAAATTTAGGTAGATATTGGATGATTTTTTTTAAAAAAGTAACCCATAAAAAACAAGTTTTTATTATACTCCCTTTCTCATTTACTAGTTGAAACATTTTTTTTTCGCTTAACCTACGCGTTGGGCTTCGGTGGGGCGACGCTACGAAAGGGAGTAATAAAAAATTTCCAAAAATCCAAAATTATACTATAATCATTTCGCGTCTACCAGACGCGTTGAAATATTTTCATACAACTTTAAAAGTTTTATGAAAAAACCATTCAGAATTTGAAAAATCCAAAAATTTATTAATTTTTTTAACGAAAATTTGATAGATCATCTTGATCGTCGCCACGAGTCTGCTTGCAAAGTTTCAGCTCGAATGGATCACGGGGAAGGGGTTTAAAATGGATCCAAAGTTTTTTCGTCAGACAAGAAGACAAGCAGACGCCACGAGTTAATATAAAGGGAGTAAAAAGATAACTATTTTTGGAAAGAAGTTCCTTAACGCGATAGGAATTGACCGGTAAAAATCGCCACGTAAGGAAAAAGCGTTATGCCCCCTCTATGCGTCTCTCTTTCTCTTTTTGAATAGAAATTCTTTACGCTTTAGGTGAAATGTTAAGGAACAGTTAAGGAGATATGCCTGGGTATTTTGTGTTGTGTTTTGCTTCTGTAATTGGACCTCTTGGCCTGTTGAAGCGTAAAATTAAAATAATAAGCGATATCAAAGTTTGCATTTTTTCAATATTTCTGACCTATCTATTGTAAAACGCTGTCAGACTATCATTAAAGTAATTTATATCGAATATTACAAATTAATTCCCTTTGATACAAGTTATACAAAATGATTAAAACCTTGCAGAAATTCTAACTGTTTTTTTTACAAGGAAACATAATTCTTTAATATCTATTTTATTTAATAATTCAATAATGAAATTATTTTTTGTATATGTGTAAGTGTAAAAAATGCATCTCGATACATAGTATATAAAAGAGAATTCAATATATTTCGACCGCGAGTTACGGCTGTGAAAACAGCGCCATCTAATGTAACGTCTCGATAGCGTAAGTGAAGTACATTGTTACATAAAGAATTTTGGTGGCAATCGGTAGGAACTTATTTTAAAAAGTTTAGTTGATTAACAAAAATAAAATTATCATATTGCAACCACAAGACAAGTGGAATGTCATTGAATGATAAAACATGGCGCTTCATCCAGAGAGGAGATTGAAGATCTCTATGTAAGAATTTGTCAATGGAGGAGAGATAGATATCGGTTTTACAGACATATGCACGAGTGTTTTTATTATATGCATAATGTTTTATCTGTCTACATGAATTACACATGAATATAAATATTTATATAAACACGAGACTTATCGTGCATGAATATTTGAGATACGTTGGGGAAACCCGCAGTGAACAAGTGATTATTAAAATACACAACAATTATAATTTTAAATCGTAATTCTATGTTTATAAAAATCTGCACACTTTAAGGGACACATTATAATATGTAAATAGTGGTTGACATTTTTATGTCAACTCAGAATTACTCTAATGGAAAAATAGATTTTGTTTCAGATTCTTTTATATACGACTGCGGGAGTCTAGTTCAATAAGTTGTGAGCAAGATTCCCTTTAAAGCTTTACTAACAGCGCAAAAAATAAATATTGCACTTACACGAATTTAAACAAGACCCTTACAAAGAAAACAACTGACTGTTAATAATGCTCATCAAAAATTAAATTTTAATTTACTCCAGACTTTCTGTTTGACATATCAGGAATTTTTTACGCAAATTCAAGCGAAAATGTTAGATTCTATTTATATAATAATATTTAAAAAAAATGTAAAATAAATAAATGTTTCTTCAGTTTGAGAAGACATCTCGCATCCCGAATGCAGTCAAGGAAAACAAAAGTTATCATCTGTAAGACACTATTACGTCCTCTATTAACCAATGGCTGTGGATGCTGGATATTGAGTATAAAGAATAAAATGTCTCTCCTTGTGTTTGAAAGAAAAATACTCAGAAAATATTCTTTCCAGTACAGAAAAATGGAGTTTGGAGAATACGATACAACGAGGAGGTCTACGATATTTACAATGAGCCCAACATAATACAATATATCGAAGTAGGGAGGCTTCGATGGGCAGGGCACGTAGAAAGAATGAGGGAAGAGAGAATTCCAAAAAAAAAAGATTCTCCACACAAAGTCCCAAGTTAGACGCAGCGTTGGTAGACCCAAACTCCGATGGCTGGATGGAGTGCAGCCAGACGCATAAACATCAGGGATTGGAGGAGTACCTACATCTCAGGATAGAGGAAGATGGAGAGGAATGTTGGAGGAGGCCCACAATGGGCTGTGAAGCCATTGATGACGATGATGAAAAAAATGTAAAGGAACCAAATTATGCATTCTTAATATTCACTCATCCTCTTGCATATCATTAGCAACTGAAACCATGAAATCCGGTTCGTCGCTATAACTCGGATTGTCATTTGTTTCCGACAATTTTTCATATTTTTTATCACTATCCCAATTCCAATAATAATAATTTCGTAGTCTGCCTACCTGTGCGTAACTTCATGTAACGTCCGTAACTTAAAAAAATCATTGATTTTTTAAATTTTTATATTTTTTTTCTATACAAATGTACACCATTACACAGATCTTACCCAAATTTTGCATACTTATTCTTTAGGAACCGACAAGTAAACGTACGTCATTTTACGGGTTACAGCTCGTGTATCTATATTAAAAATGTATTCATCCTGACAAAAATCACTCAAACAAACTAAAAACAAATTCACTCTCACTTAGTTCGAAATTCATATTCATTTTATTATGTCACAAAATTATGAATTGATTTATTTTCCGCGAAACTGAAACTGCGTGATTAATATTTGACAATGATGCACCCGAATAACAACAAAGCCCGTTTTATGAGCAATAGCTCCCATGTTGGCCCTACACTTTCGCCACCCAAATTGACATTTTTTAAATGTTGTAAAAATGGTCATCCGGAGAAGTGTCCGCACAAAACCGCTTCACTGTCTCCTAGGCGCAAGGATGAGAAGGGGGAACCATAGTTTATTTGTTTATTAAAATAGGATTGCAATAACATCTAAACCCTAAACGAAAAAAAATACATACAGTCAGCCACCAACAAAGGAGGTACACAATAATTAACTATGTCGAAATATTGTCGCTAACGTGATGCAACGGTTAATACGTACAAATATTAGTTATGATAATGCCTCGCGAATCTCAAAAATGGTAACCATGATCTTTCCGACCAATGGAACCGTTTTCGGTTTCTTTGGAACAGTTTCGCCAGGTGAATTCCACTCTTTTGGCTGTTCTTTAATTTTTTAAATGTGGTAACCGATTCATGTTTCGTCGACAGTCACGAAACGCCGCAGAAACTCTTTCGGATCGCGTTTAAACATATCCAAACAAGGCTCCGAAGTCGTTATGCGATCTTTTCATTTATTTAATTAAACCAATATTTTAATTTATAGTAGTCATCGAAGGTGCATAGTCGTTATAAGCAGCATGCAACTTGACTTTGATTTCTTCACACATCTTTCCCTCCAACAAAATAATCGAATCTCTGACCGATACTGCTCTTTTTCCATGATTGCAAACAAACGCAAACTTGCCCACTTTCAACGGCTACCAATAACAAGAAACAACAAAAAATATCACCTTTAAAATTCGTTTATTCTTTGTTCTATCATTAAGGCGATCGTCTAGCAGAGTGAGCAAATTTCACAATTTTTTCTCATATCTTCTCTTGCGTTTATCACATTTTTGTATTGAAATATCTCATTTTAAAATTTATTCATCAGATTACGTTTATTTTAAATACGAATATTTTGTTAAAATTTCACAAACTAAATTATATAATTGATTAATAAATTACAAAACCTTCGATGTTTTAAAAATGAAGCAAATTACTCCACTTTGTGGGCCTTTTATGACTGAACGGCCCGTTGAGATGTCTTTTTTATTCAATAATATTACAAAGTAAAAGTTTATCTTAAATTTGTTATAATTATTGCAAAATCTGTTAGTACGTTTACATGCAATTTATGTTTTAAAAAAAAGGTTTTTAAAATTATTTTTATTTTTTGTGTGTTTTTTCAATCCTTTATAGATAGTTTATAACTTTTTTTCTTTAACAAATTGAAGGAATAGACATTATTATTTTAAAATTAATACAAAAACAATCAAAAAATTATTCTCGATTTCAGATATTAGCTATTTAATCAAGGCACTGCGTATTGTGTCATAAATACGTTGCGTCTTGATTAAATATCTAAAATCAGGAATATCGACAAAGATGTTGATTTTTTTTTGTTTTTATTATACAATTATAATATCTATTCTTTTGACAATTGAAGTAAAAAAGTTGTCAACCATGTAAAAACAGTTGAAAAAAACCCACAAAAAATAAAATATTTTTAAAAAATAGTATTTTTTAAAACATAAATTGCAAGTAAACAAACTAACAGATTTTAATATAATTGTAATAAATTGAAGATAATTGTTTACTTTGTAATATTATTGAATAAAAAATACATCTCAACAGGCCGTTCAGTCATAAAAGGCCCACAAAGTGGAGTAATTTGCTTCATTTTTAAAACATCGAAAGTTTGGTAATTTATTAATCAATTATATGATTTAGTTTGTGATATTTTAAAAAGATATTCGTATTTAAAATATATGTAACCAAGATGAATAAATTTTAAAATGTTATATTTCCCTACAAAAATATGATAAAAAACGCAAGAGAAGATATGAGAAAAAATGATGAAATTTGCTCATTCTGCTAGACGATCGCCTTAATAGATTTCACCCATGCGTCCAAGTGATTCATTGACTGAATCATCTCTCATTTCTTCTGCATTAAATCTACTTTCGTTCCTCTTCTGCATGCTTCAGGATTCACTTGCATACAACAGTGTTGGTACCAAAATTTCATTGTGCATCGCTAGTCTTGCCTCAGTTGGCAATTTTCCAGTGGAATTTATTAATTTTTTTCTTTCTCAGCCTTCCTTCTTCTATCGAACATACTTCCCAAATATACACACAGGTACCTACTTATCTACTAGATGGAACGTTGTCAATAAGTGTTTTGTTCAGTTTTAAAAAATAATATTCTGGCATTTGTTTTTTTGATTGAATTTGTAATTTTGAATCCATTCATGAGAACACTTTTCGGATGGTTTTTGGCGGAAGTATTTTTTTGTGTGGAAACTTCATTGTGGTAGCGTGTTACATCTATTGTACGTAGTCGGAAACTGATTACATTTTAATTGCCACTTAATTACAATGCGGTAAAGTTACTGATAGCACCAATGATGTGTTCACTTTATAAATAAGATAAATATAATTCAATATATCAGTTCTCAGACGTCTTTAGGTACAGTCCCCACATGAAAAGCAAAACTGGTAGAAATTAACTTATTTATTTCAGATTATTAATTTATATTTCTCACACTTTTGTATGCGTCGTATTACGACTCAATTAATGAAAACGATTTGATAGGTAAGGCATAATTATATTTCAATTGAATAAATTTGTTTATAACAACTATAGGTATCTATAACGTGAGGAATAGGCGATGGGCGAATAGTAGAATGAGGAATGAACAAATTAGAAGTGAATGTAATACTGGCTGTGGTGTGGTAGATAGAATAAAGAAAGGAGTGCTGAGATGGTTTGGTCATGTGGAACGTATGAACGAGGAAACGATGGTTAAGAAAATGTACGAGGCGAGAGTTGAAAGCAACAGGAATAGAGGGCGTCCGCGAAAGATCTGGCACGACCAGATACTTCAAGTGTTTGAGGATGGCCCTATTAAATCGTAGAACTTGTATGAGAAGATGGATGAACATGGCCGAAGCAAAAGTGGTGTGCCAGGATAGATGAGTGTGGCGTTCAATCCACTCTGCTTACCCCGGCGGAGAAACGGCGTGATGGTTGGTTAGTTAGTTAGTTAGCCTATAACGTCGAGACGGTTAAAAATTAACTTAAACGTTAGCTTTTCATTTAAAAAATGAAAAAGTAGGTATTATCAGTATCAGATAGTATCAGGATTAGGTAAAGATATTAGCGAAATATATTTATACATACGAGGCGAATGTAGGAGGAATAGAGGGCGTCCGCGAAAGACCTGGTATGATCAGATAAACCAAACTATTGGAGGACAACTCTGTCAAAAGCTTCAACAACCGAATAGCGTGCATGAGAATATGTATGCAAGTGCACGAGGCAAAATTGTTATCCTAGGACAAAAGAGTCTGGCGTTCTATCCTCTCTGCCTACCCATGCGGGTAATCGTCATGATTTTTAGTTAGTTAATTATTCTGTTATATTAGATCCACTAATGGTAATGAAAAAATGTCACGTTCCAGAAAACGATACCGCGGCATCCTGAAAGATCTTTAATGCTTTTTTTAACTCTCTTGGTCTGTTTATTTGTTTGTTGTGGTGGAATCTTGTGATTGATTTTTCACCAACAATCCGACTAAATGGAGCTCTGAAATTTACAACATAATTAAATCATTTTGATTTAATAATGTTGATTTAATTTGGTTATTATTTCGATTAAAACTAATAATTTTTCATTATTATTGAACATTAAACGCCTACGTAGCTTCGAGATTCATCAATATTAGTACGAAAAATGTTCCTATTTCAAATTTATTCATTTTATTTGGCAGGTTCAACTTTGACATTAGGCGTCGGAACAAAATGTCGGAATAAATTAGGGTTGTGTTGAATTTAGATTTCTAATATCTGAAACTTTGGTTTAGAAAAACGGATCCTTTGACAAAAAGAACGTTCACCATAATTTTTCCACCGGTTCATAGTGTTGATTCGCAATATCTGCAGTATTTTCTGCAATAAGCCTATTTATATATTTTATTAAAAGATATATAAAAATATTTGATTTTTTTACAACAATGATAACAAATAGGTATTAATAATCAAATTATTATTAGGTCCTTACATATGAAATTGACGTTTAGTATGGGAGGAACATAAAGCCGATTTTTTTTAATTATAATATATTTATTTAATCAAAGTATGTACCATTGCTATCTATGCACTTTTGCCATCTCATAGGTAGTTCATCGATCCCTTTACTAAAAAAACCATTCGGACGGGAATCAATAAAATCTTTGAAGGTGGTTTGGACTGCCCCATCGGAGTTGAATTTTTTCCTTTGCAAGAAGTTATCCAAATTTCGAAAAAAATGGTAATCTGTTGGGGCAAGGTCCGGAGAGTACGGTGGATGTCTTAGACATTCCAATTGAAGCTCCTCTCATTTGGTAGCCGTCTGTTGTGCAGTGTGTGGTCTAGCGTTATCATGAAGCAGCAGTGGCCTAGAGCGATTAACCAGCTTCGGTTGTTTAGCAGCTAGCTTTTCCATCATGGTTTGCAGTTGCTGACAAAAGACATCTGCCGTAATCGTCTGGCCAGATTTAAGAAAGCTGTAGTGAACGACACCAGCACTAGTCCACCAAACGCTCACAAGTAACTTTTTGGAGTCAATTTTCGCTTGGGGCATGGTTTGGCTGGTTCGGCAGGGTTCAGCAATTGCGATGAGCGCTTCCGATTATCGTACAGGATCCACTTTTCATCACAGGTAATGATTCGATTTAAAATCCCTTCATTATTGTGCCGGTTGAGTAATGCAACGCAGCAGTCAACGCGCGTTTGTTGATTTGCTTCACTCAATTCGTGAGGTACCCACCTTTCAAGCTTTTTCACCTTACCAATTTGCTTCAAGTGGATTAAAACAGTTTTATCACTAACACCGCAGCCTGCAGCTAACTCGGATGTGGTTTGCGATGGATCCGCTTCCACAATAGCCTTCAATTCTTCATTATCAACTTTGGTCTCCGGCCGTCCACGGGGCTTGTTCTGCAGGTCGAAATTTCCAGAACGAAAACGTTGGAACCAAAAACGCACTGTGTTTTCTTTTGCGGCACCGTCGCCATACACATCATTAATCCTTCGAGCCGTTTCTGAAGCACTGGTGCCACGGTGGAACTCGTACTCGTAAATAACGCGATATTTCAAGTTTTTCATTTTGTAAACTGAGTGACGCAAAGAAAAAAACAATTGAGGAAAAACAAATTAATTATAATTTTCAAAACACAAATACATGAGTAAATAGCTGTATAAATTTGGATTTGGAATTCCTAACCAAAGAGAAGATATTTGAGATCAAATTTGCCAGTACGGCAAAACGCCAATGTCATATGTAAGGACCTAATATATACGCCATCATTATCCAGTGGGCATGACACAGGCTTTTTCTGCCGGATGTATCTACCGTGTTCGGTTCCCAATGAGTTCACAATACATTTTTTGTGATTATACACACATAAAAACTGTGTGATTTTCTCAAACTTCGAGGGCTGTTTTAATGTGAAAACAGATTACGAAATACATTATTATCTTTATGGAGTTAGGATCATAATTTTAGATGTGAATCATTCAAATTTCCTGTCAATGCCAAGAGTTGTTTTAATTATATTTACTATATCGATGTTCATTTATTTACGGGCCGATTTTTTGTTCACAGGACTCCAAGAATATATTGTGTACCGATACACCCACGCCAGACGGTAATGCAATAACACACTTGAAGTCTTGTTGTTTAATAAATGTAAATTTAACACATTGATAATAATAATTAATAAACCATTTTTAAAAATTTTCGAAATTTCTTGGAAGCGTAAATATATATTTAAAAAAATCGAAATAAAAGATGCATCTATCTCAAAATATTCCTATCACAGTTATTATCATATTATTCAGATTTCAATATAACAGAATATTCTGTGAGATAAATATTTTATTTCAATGACCTCCACGCATACCGCCGAATCTGCAAAAAATCGATATTCCTTTTGCTATCTTAAATTGTCGGAATTACTCTATATCTTCGGATAATGTTTTAACAGAAAAAATAAATCAGAAATATTGAAAAAAAAATTCAAACTTTGATATTGCATATTTCCATAACTATTGATATGAGGTCATGGTTGCTTGGACATTTTCGACTCGCTATCAAGGCAGGAATCCACCTGTAAAGTTTTTTGCTACTAGCTATGTGTCACCTGTATATGCGTGTCTGCGACGTGTACGTTCCATCACCTCTAACTTTTTTGTAGGCACCTGAGTGAATCATAATCGAGGTATACCGTGAGTGCCTACACGATAATTGACTACAGTCTACAGTGTTTACGGTGGTTGGGTCATCTGACCTTCACCTTACAAAAATAAAAAGGTAATTTACTACAATTATTAGCAATGTTTGCGGTTATTAAATGAAACGCCTGTCAAACATTTCGTGACTTGTAATCTTTTTTGGTACCCATGAAAGTTTTTCGATAATTATAATAATCTTTTATAAGTTTTCCATTCCCAATACTCCGTGACCATTTAGCCTTTCTTCGGAGCCGTGAGTCTAAACTGTTGACGCCAACGAGTTTTCCATGAAATCTATACCTATAAAACTCAATGTCTGTCTGCAAATCTATACCGTTTATCGATTCAAACATTGCATACTTATGCTTTAGGACCCGGCGGGTAACATAGGCGATATTTGACCCCTATTCTTTTAACCCTTCCTCTCCCCCGATATATTTTCGATGCAAATCTGTACAGTTGGACCGATCGGACTCAAAATTTGCAAACTTATCCTTTAAGACCGGCGAGTAATTAAGGTGACATTTCCTCCCTCCTCTTTTACCTTTTCGACTCCCCCTGATATATTTTCGATGCAAATCTACACCGTTCGAATCAAGCCTTTGTTTCCCCCCACAAATTTATTTTCAACTTAATCCTTAACCTTTGCAACGCCGGGTACGAGCAGCTAGTTCTAAATATTCTTAACGGAACTCGAGAATCATCGGGTTGATGAATGAATGAATGAAATGAAATACAGTAAGCAGCAACTTTATTGACTGGTCTGTGTCTGCGGTATCCAAATTACTTTTTGAACATCCACTATTTTAAACAGGGTGAATCGCGCTCAGTGAGAATAAAAATGTACAGAGAATAAACCCATACTTTAGGAAAAGGGTTGAGTTTAACTATGCATAGTAAACACGCATGTGAATAGTATTTTGTGAAGGTGTTGGTGTGTAAATAATACTAATAAAGGTTGTGGGTGTAGTAATATTTACATGCTAGTGTAGAGGTTGTCCTGACGAAAATACGTCTCGAAACCGGTAGACAAAAAAGTAATTTTTAGTGGTTATATACCAACTTTTTGTTATTTTAAAATTTCGTTCCCAACCGAGGCTCTTTAAGTAAAAACGTCTTCTTGTGATAAAGCGCAACTTATTTACTAAGATATTAAATTTTTTGAGCGTATTTAGTTTAACATTTTCATATTTGTATTAAAATTTACAAGTGTGTAGTAATTTTTAGTAGACCAAGTTGTGTACCTACCAATAAACTCACGTTAGTTCGTGTCTATATATTTTTGTGGTCTGTGAACAGGCTGAATAACATTCAAGAAATTTATAAGGTTATTTGGGAGCGTTCATAAATCACGTGGTTCCATTTAAAAAAAAATTGAACCCCTCCCTCTCCTCACGTAGCCCTAACGTGGCTTTTGCTTTGACCCCTCTCCCCCGAGGGGGAACGTATATATTTTCCTATTAATTCCAGAAGACCTTTTGTGCTGTTTTCTATTACCAAAAGTATTGATTACGTGCAAACCAATCTGCGCGGATTTATCGATCGCATATTCTGAGCCGTTTTAATTGTGCCAAATAAAATAAATTAAATAATTACGTAGCTCGACTCTGACCCTCCCTACCTCCCCTCACGTAGCCCAGCATGGCATGTGAATATGCCTAACCCCCCCCCATCGCTGACCAGACCACGTGGTTTATGGACGCTCCCTCTGTTTAAATGCAATAATGTCTTGCACATTTATAAATTTCGTAAAAAATTCAGAAATAATATTCGCGAATCTGAAACGATGCTTGTAAACGTTTGTGATAAATTCGGCCGATTCTGAACCAAGCGATATAAAACGTAAACAAACATCTAGTTATTCACAATTATGAATAATGAGCTTCCTAATTGATTGAATTCATTAATGTCAAACCTGTCAAACGTAAAACGTCAAAATTGGCGGCATTACAATGTTATACAATAAGAAGTAGCAATATTGTTTAGTTCAGAATACGGCCGATTGCCGACTCACCTGCCGCACTTCACTGGCCATAAGCAAGAAACCAGAGCGGCGATACCAAAGCTATTTACACAACTTCGGAACAATCGCGACTATTTTTGGCACGGTCTGTACATTATAACAATTTTGACATGTATTACATTTTGTTCGATCCAAATTCCATGTGCGAAAATCTAACCTTGCTTTGCTTTCAAACATATTGCAAACTAGTTTCGGGGGGGTGCGACATTGACCCGCAGGCGAATTATTTTCACCGTAGAGGCGTACCCTTATCGCTTTGCCCCTAATCATATTGGCGCTGTGAGTTTAGTTACAAGTTTAGGTGAAGTTTGGCTAGTTAGCTGACCGCAATGCCATGGTCAACAGCGCGGCTATCAGAGGACACCGTTGATTGGAGGTTTTTGTGAAACTGATATAGTATGAACGCGATAGTCGCATTCTGTACATACGCTAGCTGTAACCCGTCAAAAATGACGATACTTTTACATGCCGGTTTATTTATTTACTTATTTATAGCCCACAAGATTGAAATAGTAACAACTGGCGGCCCTCGTAGCCCAGTGGGTATGACACTGGCCTCTCACACCGAGGGTTCCGGGTTCGATTCCTGGTGAGGTCACAATTAATCTATGTGATTTACTCAAGCCTGGGTGTTTTGTGTTGTGTTTCGTTTCTGTAATTGCGACTCTTGACCTTGTATTTTTGACGGGTAGCGCAGGCTCTGCGGTAGCAACATCGCTACCATTGCCGCCTTAAGGTTTGCTGGCCCGGGGTTCAAGCCCCACGGAGATGGGACTTGAACCCCGGGCCAATTTCGATTTTTTAGCCGTGAATTCGAACGAAATTACGGATGTTACACGTTACGGGAATAGAGAGACAGATGGACAGACAACGAAATTATTATGTTTGATTTAGGTAATTACGAGTCTAATTGCCCGCTACATGATTGGTTTAAAAATTGTTAGCTTTGTAATTTTTTAATAAAAATTCAGATCGCAATTTTGTAATACGGTGCCAAATACGAATTACGAGTTGTTTAACGCTTCGGAAAATTTTAAATAAAAATACTTTTTCCAAAAAAAATATTTCAGTGCTTACTAACAAAATGGTACATATAAATTGCAAAATTGATTAACGTCAGAGATCATCAAAATATATATAAGTGAACTAATCTAAATTTCTTGGTACACGGTTGGTTCGACAGCTGGTTCCAATACGTTTCACTTGTTTAAAAAAATTAATACGTGCTTGTAAATTTTGAAACAATTATGAAAAGGTCAACCTAAATACTCTAGAAAAGTGTAATGTCTTAGAAAATAAATCGCGCTGTTTTACAAGAATACGTTTTTACTTGAAGAGACTCGGTGTGGAACGAAATAAAATAAAAAAATAAAAAAACAACCTCTATTGTAAAAAATACGTTTCCACTTCGAAAAATGAATTCAGGGCTCCACGGATCATTTAGTCATGTTAATAAATAATAATCGTTATAACAAAAGCGTGTATAATGTGTATATAGACAGCCATAATTTGTTAAAACATAAGATGATGACCATAAATACGAAATTACCATAAAAATTGAGTATAATAACCTGATAACAAATATACATAAATAAAGCCGAATATGTTTTTTCATTGTTGAATAATTATGCAAGCTCTAAATCGTTTCATAATTATTATCAGCGTGGCTAATGAAATCCTTGACGATGCTAATTGACAATTGAAAATGCTTGCGTGACACATGTTAACATATCAACCCTGGAAACACTGTATTATTATGGTCCGAAAAAATATTAAAAAATCAGCTAATAAATAATATTTAATTTTAAAAAACCTCCCTGGAGAGGAACCTAGCCCCGCAAGGAAACGTGATTGGTAAAGTCTACACAGTACTAGCAAATTAGGAGTATCTATTTTGTTAAATTTAATTCAATACTAGTTTTAAATTTGATAATATTAAGGTTGGACATCGGACTTTCACTGGAAATGCATATATCGGCGTTTTTTTTATCGAAAATGTGAGTTTTTATTATTCATGTTTATCACAATGTCTACGGTAGACTACAATTTTTAGGACGATAACTTAGATTCAACTTTTGTTCTTATAAAAACTTTACATTATTTTGAATAATAAATAAAATATAAACATTAATCGACAGGCCGCTGCCGAAAACATCGTTTTTAGTATCTTAGAAATCACCTTTAGTTACGGAATATTTATATTTACGCAGAATATGTTTTCTTAAAAGTATAAACCTAGCATTATGATGAAATAACTGTACTAAAATATTTTTAAAAATTTCAATATTAATAAAGTTATAAATTTGAAGGAAATTTTCATTTTTCAAATTTAAAAACGCATTTTATTCATATAAAGAGACTATTTTAAACAATATACCTAGTGTTTTTAATCCCGCACTTTGAGTTTTCAATGACTATTTAAGTCAGTTTTTTTTATTAAAAATTTGTTGATTTATGAATTCCAAAGTATGATATATGTCAACAAATGTCGCAATTTTATAATCAAATTGACAAACAATGATGAACTAACGTAAATTTCTCGGTACACAACCTGGTGCCACGGCTGGTTCCAATATGTTTGACTCGTTTGAAAAAAATACAACGAGCATACAAGCTCGTTTAAAACAATTATGAATAGGTCAAACTAAATACTCTTACAAAGAATTTTACTTAAGAGACTCGGTTTGTATAGAAATTTTTAGTATTAAAAAAAACATCTACTGTAAAAAAAATACGTTTTATTAACTATTAAATTTAATTGTGCAAGAATAAATACTTTAATTGAAGTATTAATGTGACTTAAACATACGCGAGGAGGGATATTCTTTCGCTGTGACTCAACCCCGTTTCCCAAAAAATGTGTTTTAGTTCATGTCTGTTTTTTTTTACATTTAAATTTACACTGTGTATTAAGAATGCATAAATATATAATATCTAAAATATAAATCAATACTTTAGTTTCTAATACAAAAAAAAAACAGCATTACATATTTATACAACAATTTGGCACCACAGTCTATTAGAGGAGTAGCAAAGGTAGTACGTCAATGCCTAAGTTTCTTAAAAAGAACTTGTTTTTTTTTTTAAATTTAAAAATACATTGAGTAAATATATTTCTTGTTAAAATGGTGGATTATTTAATTAAATATTTTTAATTTTTACTACGAAAACTTAGAGAATTAGTTTTTAATATCATTTTGTATAGTTTATTTCTCAACCACTAAAAGAGTAGGTATATACATAATATAACATGTTATTTCCTTAATAATAAAGTCATAAAACGTTATAATACTATCTATCAGGAACATTAATGACCTATTAATAAAAAATATTGTACGTTAAAAGACAAAAATAAAATATTTAGACTGTAGAAAAATTATAAATTATCCGTTGTATAATGGAACTGAAACACCGTACGGATATTATAGCTTTTATTCAACGATTTAAAATTCAACTTTCCTCACATCGCATGTAATCGAAACCAACCATTACTTGATGGATTAAAATATAATTTGTGGAATAAAAGCGTTTAATTATTGATTTACAATGTAAAACGTGAATGTAAAAATTACGGTACAGCGTTATTTAATTATTCGCCACACCGGGCGTGTACGGCAGGGCTGTTGAGGTGTTGAGTCATTTAAAAAACTACCGACTTCTTGAAGTATCTATAGGGAATAACAAAATAAAAATAAATATATGAAATGAATAAATAATTAAGTACTAATATAAAAACAAATTTAAAATATAACTATTTAGATAAAAAGATAACAAATTAGTGGTAAACACAAAGTATATTCTTATTAATAATTATTTATTTATTTAATGTTTATGGAAGACCAACAGCACAAAAAAAAGCATAGAAAACATTGATACAATATAGATGGCCAATTACAGGTCTCCACATTTAGATATATGTCAGTAATGATAAATATTTATGATATACTAAGGCATATTAATTATATAGAAAGAAAGAATAAAAAATTTAAACAAACAGAAATATGTCAGTAATGATAAATATTTATGATATACTAAGGCATATTAATTATATAGAAAGAAAGAATAAAAAATTTAAACAAACAGAAATATGTCATATAGAAATTTGTCAGTAATGATAAATATTTATGATATACTATGGCATATTAATTATATAGAATGTCGCCACAAAGTCATTTTGCTATTATTGAAGAACTAATTTACTAACAAACTGGCAGTTTTCTAGCAGGCAGAAAGGATAAAACATTATACTCTTCTGTCATACTGTATTCTTCTTTTTCCTTTTATTCCAATCCCATCCCCACCCAATCTCTTCGCCAGTATCTCTTCCACTGCTCCGGAAAAAAGTAAGGAAATAAGACGCCGGACAAAAGTTGTCAATGTGATAGAAAGTATTGCCAAAATAGGCAGGTCATGTGCCAGACAAGGAATAGACAGATGGTCACCCAGGGTTCTGCGGTGGAGACCATAGGACATGAAAAGAGGAAGAGGGCGGCCTCAAAAAAGGGCCGATGATATTATCCCCGTTGCGGGTAGTGGGTGGATAAGAAAAGCCCTAAGAAGAGAAAATAGAAAACGTTAGAAGAGGTCTGCATCCAGCAGTGGAGAGAGGCGGCCCTCAAAGCCCAGTGGGCATGACACTGGCTTCTCACACCGAGGGTTCCGGGTTCGGTGCCCGGTGAGGTCACAATTATTAATCTATGTTATTTGCTCAATCCTGGGTGTTTTGTAATGTGTTTCGCTTCTATAATATGGCCTATTGCCCTGTTGAAGCGTAAAAAATAAAAATAAATGTAAAAAGATAAAAAAACAAATTAATTAATCAATTAGAAAGACATACAGACAAACTTACAGCTTTATAGCTACACTACTAATTTGTACGCTATGTGTAACTGCCGTTAGAGGACGCCAGAATTAATAGATTTAATTTATTTTTATTTTTGGACACATTTGATACACATTCTTATTGTGAATGCGTCCCCTAGCGGCAGTTACACAAAGTAATTTGTGCCTACCGTAGGTACCAGAAAAAGTGGATTCCATACATTTTTTGGATTCGTACATTTCCGGATAGGAGGAGATCCGTGGTTCGAATCCCGGTAGCAGCCAAATATTTTTTTCTGTATGTCTTTCTAATTGATTAATTAATTTGGTTTTGAATTTCACAGAACTTTGTTCTGAAAAAAAAAGTTGTCCATAAAAACCAAGTATTTACAACACTCCCTTTCTCATTTTCGGGTTTCGTGTCTACCATATGCGTCGGAATCTCCATACAACTTACTTGAAAAACCATTAAAAAATTGAAAAATCCAAAATTATACTATAATTATTATTATTTTTAACTAAAATTTGATAGATCTTTTTGATCATCGCCACGAGTCTGCTTGCAAAGTTTCAGCTCGATTGAATTACGAGAAAAGGGTTAAAAATCGATCCAAAGTTTTTTCGTCAAGCAAACAGACGCCACGAGTTAAAAGAAAGGAAGTAAAAAAGTAACCCATAAAAACCAAGTTTTTATTATACTCCCTTTCTCATTTACTAGTGGAAACTGGTTTGGCGTTTAACCTACGCGTTGGGCTTCGGTCGAGCGACGCTACGAAAGGAAGTAATAAAAAATTACCAAAAATCCAAAACAACTTAGCAAGTTGTATGAAAAAACCATTAAAAATTTGAAAAATCCAAAAATTTACTAATTTTTTTTAACGACAATTTTATAGATCTTCTTGATCGTTGCCACGAGTCTGCTTGCAAAGTTTCAGCTCGATTGGATCACGGGAAAAAGGTTAAAAATTGATCCAAAGTTTTTTCGTCAAGCAAGCAGACGCCACGAGTTAATATAAAGGGAGTAAAAATGCAACTTCACAATAAGAATGTGTTCTTGAATATGAAAAAAAGATGGCTGAGGAAGAAGAAGAATAATAGCCCAAAATATACCGTACACCGTTGTTCGGGTGACATCCTCAATTTTCGTCCTGTATATTTTTACCATTTTATTCACCTATTCTTGTTGGAAAACATAACGAAGTTTTGGAGTCGGTCGATTCCTGACGACACCGGCTCTGCTTAAAGTCGACTCCGAGTCCACAGCCCTGGTAGGTATATACGTGTCGTAAAATCTACCCTTTTCAGTATCAGCTAATCCCTCAAATCGTGACAAAGAACCGGTCACATTACGGACTGCATGATTCTTCAGAATCCCGCCCCCTCCAGCTCCGGGAGCCGGGGCTGGGGGGCGGTTTCCACGGACCGCGATGGCTATCTGTGAATAATCCCCGGCGACCTTGGCTGACCAGCGCCCACCCTGACCGCGGTATCGACCACCGCGCCGCCACCCGCCTAGCCCCGCACCGCACCGCCCTCCGCACTCTACATCTACATAATGTGTTCAAAATATCACTCCGGAGAAATAACAATTCGCCATTTGATTAAACTACACGGTCCTCGGCACGAAACCAAAGCTGTTCCAATCACGAGCCATAAAATCAATATAAATACTAGCGTACAACTTAGTTAACATCCAACACCGTAAAATAAATTAATTTTACTAATCTTCGAATAAACACTTTTAGACACGAGTTGTAGGTTCGTGGAATGAAAGACTGATTGTTCACATATGTTTATTTTTCACCGGAGAGGGGCTCCGGGAGCAAGTGAAGACGCGCAAGTAAAATAACACACGAACAAAGAAAGTTCGTGGGCGTGCAGTATTTTTGTAAGTACCGACGAAGTAAGTAGAACAATTCGCCAATTACACCAATAACACTAATAACTCAATAATTGATTTATCGGTTTGGTAATAGATTGAATTTCGTTGACATTTTTCGTTATAGGAGCATACCCGAATTGAAAAATATTTAGAACTTTGAAATATACTTAGTCCTGAGGATAATTAAATGTATAGATATAGTTTTCTTTTGAATAAGCATTTTATATTCTATTAAATTAGTAAGCCTGTTTATGTTAATTTGCGTTTTTACTTTTCTTCTTCTTTTAATTATGCACTTTTATAATATTCTTGTTCTTATATCTAAAAGTCCACAAGGCCGTTGATAGTGATAAATTAATAATTGAAAAGAACTCAATATTATAAGACTAAGACGTAATTTGATAATTTTATCAAAATACATAGTAAATTTCATTTCATCAAGGATTTATTTATTTATTACCTACTAAGCCACTAAATGAAAAGAGATGAAAACCGAATATTTAAAAAATACATTTACCATGAATAAGACGCGATCAATTTAAATATATAATTTTAAAAATAGATATATGTTTATCAAGTAAAAAGTCAACGTGATTATCTTTACTTAGTATTGTGTAATTTGTGGTTTCTATTATATTTTTTTTTAGCTATAATTATGTTTACGCTTCTACAGATCTTCGCTATTTCATTATTTTCTTAAGGGTTTGCAACACCTTGACGTTTTCAAAAAATTGATTTTGCTTTTTTTTTATAGATTGAAGTTCTAAGAGTTTGAGTTGTCATTCACTCAAAAATTTCAAAAATTGGCCGGAGTGGTAGAAATTTGAAGCATGCGTTGTAGGTAAATTTTTAAATAAATTACACAATTCTTTTGCATTTTTCTCGAAACTCTCTTTTATAGACTTTTGGAGATGATCTCTCAAAAACTATAGTGCTGAATTTATTCAAATTTTACACAAATCTTACTAATGACATTATCTACGATGTATCGTACGATTTTTTTTGATAAAATGCGCTATTTGCTTGTTGAGAATTTTTAACCCCGATTTTTTTTGACAAAAATGAAAATTATTTTCAAACTGATGTCACTAAGAAAATAATTCACTCTTTCATTTCACTCAAATCGTGAACCTTTTCGGGGTAGCACATAACTCCGCCATGTTGAAATTTTAAAAATAATTTGGTAATGAAAAATATCAACCAATGTATGTAATTTGTATTAATGATATTAAAACAAATTTTGGATGTGCAATAGTTAGGAAAGTGAAGTGGGACCCACCTCAGAACCAGGGCCGCTCTACGAGCAAAAGTTCCCATATCGGCCCCACACTTTCGCCATCCAGTTTGGTATTGTTTTATGAAAACAATTTATTCAAAGAAAATAGCAACACATAAAAATAAAATCACAAGTATATAACAAAATATAACCAAAAGCAGAGAAATACAATAAAAAGAAAATAAAAAAGCATAAATATAAGTAAAGCAAAATAAAACAGAATATAAAAGATACAACAAAATACATACACATATATCATGAAGAATGAAAAATGTAATAGAAATATGTATACATACAAATACGTAAAAATATAAATAACGGACGGTTGCACCGTGGAGATAGCATTAAGAAAATGCAAACATGCCCAATTGAAAAAATTAAATAAAAGGACATCACAAGCGCGCAAAGGACTCGCCAGTCCGGAAAATAGCTGCCGGCAGGAATCAAATCTCGAAACAAAAAAAAAATAAGGTCAGGGACACGAATATCAAGATCAAAACCAAATTAAACCAAAAATAGAGTAGCTTGTTGGTCTTGAGTTAGGACTCTCGTCTTGTGATCCAAAGGTTGAGGGTTCCGATCTCACTCCAAACCAGAAAGTTAGTATTATTTTCATAGCACAAGCGTTTAGCTTAATTTTAAAGATAGTAAGAATATTAATGTGACACGTTTTCCGTATTCGCATCTCTATTTAAAAAATATATATATAAACATATTAAATAGTTAGGTCAAATGAATTTGAATGTATTTTTTGATGCCTTATTGTGGTGAAACCCCTTATGTTATTTAATGATCGGCGGAATGACAGCAGATGTTATCGTTTATTACTTATTATTACATAATTAATTACTTGTATATATTACAGGATCTTGGTCATTATAATATATTCAATTTTTTTTGTTTTATCTTTTAGTCATCGATGTCAATGATGCAACTTTATGCACTTCAGCGCCAAAGGCGTGCATTTAGTACAGTTAAAAAAGCTGGGCATGACTATAATTTCTGCGAAATAATTCTAAATTAAATATTTATTCGAGAGATTATCACGCATTAATAATTTTATGTTCACGTTCTGAGAACATAATAACTGGATTTTGTCCACGGAGGGATAATTATTAATTAAGATAATTTATAGAAGTATCATAGAGACGAAGCTACTAACATGAGAAACTGAGAAACGTATATGGAAGTCTTTTTATATGATGGCACAGGGCTTACGACCTGTGTGACGTGGCTTAAGCGATCACTCAAATGCAACGTCCACCAATTCCACCGTGAGAACGTCCGAACATTATTTAATTTTTTAAAGTTGTTTCAGGTTTCAGAAATAAAAAATAAATAACGTAAATAAAAAATAAACATAGAAAATAAATTTATTGAAACACCATTTATGATGTATCTACGTGACGTCAAGCCATAGTAAACATTGCATTGTGTCTATGGCAAAGGTTAAAAGACACGGTGATGGGTACTGGGACGTGACGTCATTCGCTCTGACCGGTGTTTCAGTTAAAATGGCGGATAGCACAATTTTGTACTTTTATTTTGTTGAAAATCTTGTTAATCTCAATGTGTTTATTAAAACTGGACTATTTTTTAGAACCCTCTAAAAATATTTTCTTCTCTATTATCACTTATTCTTTAATACTGCCATCAGCCTATTATGTTAATAGCAAAAGCAGAAATGTCCACTATTTGGTAGCAAGCACAGCAATATCCATATTTATAAGTTAAATATTTATTTAATCGCGTATATAAAAGGAAAACTGATATGGCAAGATGCACGCGATAAGATGTAGGTTTCATAGATTCCAGAGAAAATTCCTTGAAAAGTGACCGGTTTTTGGATTTATCTCAGAAGCATCTCAGTGTGATACTGCAGCCTTTGCTTTTATCGCCTCGCGTGACCTTTGAACGTGGTGCCGTGTGTCGTAAACCCGCGGAAAGGTCAATGTCGTTTATCGGACAACCCCATCCCACCTTTTTCCGCCTTTTCCGAGAACCCCGGGTACCCGCCCGCTCTGCGGTGGCGAATGTGAAAACTGATTATCGCGGGCTTCCCGCGGCGTCAGAGGTCAAGACCTCCATCAATCTATTTTTTTTCACTTCTTCCCGAGAAATCACACTCGGAATGATTATTCATTGTTTGGCTCTGTATATTTTTACCGAGACCTTGGAATTGAAGACAAGCGGCTAGTTAATAATTCAAATCAATTGCAGCGTACTATCGATTGTGGGATTGAACAAAAATATGCGCTGCTTGGTATGTTATTATAATGATATGAATGAACAAAATGAAGAGTAAATTTCAGTTTGTTTAGGATTCTTTTTAAGTATAATCAGGTCTAAAATTAAATTATACAGGGTTATTTGTAAAACATTAATAACCTCGCAGGACTAAATTCCTGCCTTGATTGTGAGTCGATCAAAGTTTGCATTATTTTTTCAATATTTCTGACTTATTTTTTGTAAAACGTTGAACTATCATTACAGTAACTCATATCGATTACGAAAAATTCATTGGTTTCAATACAAGTTAAATAAAATGATAAAAACCCTGAAAAAATTCCAATTGGAATTCGAAGGTTTTTATTTTTTTATTTGACTTGTATTAAAGATAATGAATTTTTCATATTCGATATAAGTTACTGTAATGATAGTCCAACGTTTTACAAAAAACAAGTCAGGAATATTGAAAAAAATGCAAACTTTGATGTCGCGTATCTCCTTAACTATTGATATTAGGTCATAATAGCTTGAACATTTTCGACTCATAATCAAGGCAGGAATATAGTCCTGCGAGGTTATTAATGTTTTACAAATAATCCTGTATAATAACGCGTTTTTATATAATACCTACTGGCAACATAATGATCTGCCAATATTCTGAATAGATTTAAATGTGGGTATAGACTGAAGGTATACATACAAGATACAAGTAAATAAATACGAGGAAGTTTAACCCCACGATTTTAGATATTCCCAATTATAATAATTTCGTTGTCTGTCCGTCCGTCCGTCTGTCTGTGTGTCCCCGTAATTTCGTGTAACTTCCGTAACTTCTTTAAAGTACCTATATTATATAAGCCCGTCAATAAAAACTGTTCCTATACGAATGAAACTATTTTACCTATTATAAATTCTGCAACGTTCAGCTTATATTGAGGGAAAAACTTTTTATTTTCATTTGTTAACCAGTGTAAGCAACCGTTTGCTAACAAATGAAATTTAATAATATCAATTATAAATGCCATTATTTTTTCCTTCAGTGAACTCTAAACATATGCATGAGGTAATAAACAAAAATATTAATATTTTTCTAATCATATTTATCTTGGATTATAAAAGTTACGAGTTATTGATCATTTTATATAGTGAATATGATGTAAATAAAAAAAAATCATAGAAAGTGTAGATGTACTTCGATTAATCGAGTAATTTTATTGTTAAATGTTGCGAATGCGAATTTTTTCTTACATGTAGACCTCTTTCCATTTAAGAAAGACAATTGAATTAGTATGTGTAAGTTCGTGCGTACGGGACAAATTGTGTGTCATTCTGAAAATAGCAATATTGAGATGTCATATCTTTATCTCAAAACTTAATAGATAATAATAAATAATAATAAACGGGACTTAGGTATGCGTCCGTATTCGGTGTTAGTCGTATTTAAATATCTAAGAAGATTTTTATATTGTTTTATTCCGAGACAGTGTAGGAAAGCTTTGCTAGAACATCGACCGGTGGCATCTACAGGTAAATTCCGCCTGCCACGTGCTCTATCTGGATAGGTAATGAAAAGGCCTGTCTCCCGTCGCGCTCTCGCGACTGTCGTATGCCTCTTTCTTACTAACCTCACATTATTGTATTGTGTATTATAATATAATATTAAATATAGGACCAATCTGCCGATGGTTGTCTATTGGAAGAGCTACCTCTATGCTGAACAATATCACTTTAGACATTGATCTGTTCCGTATCTTTGAGAGGGTTTTCCAAAGCAGGAAGCCCCTACATCTTTCATAAGAATTACTTTACATTTATATTAACTAAATATAACTAGCTGTAACCCGTCAGAATGACGGTACTTTTACATGCCGGTTCCCAAAGAATAAGTATTCACTTATTTATAGCCAACACCCATGAAATAGCAATAACGACTTTTATCAAAATATGTATTAGAACGTTTTTTTAATATTTCTTCTACCGGCAGTTAATTGTAATTTTAAACTTGGCGATTGTGCCGGACGGAATATGAAATGGTTCGCGTCTTTGTTAAGTCCTATATGTACCTACTGTATTTTTGACAGGCTCGGCGGTAGCGACATCGCTATCGTTGCCGCCTTAGGGTTTGCTGGCCGGGGTTCAAGCCCCATCCCCGGCCGTTTCAAACGAAATTACGGACTTAAACGAAGTTACGGGGACAGACAGATGGACGGAGGGACGGACGGACGGATAGACGGACAGATAACGAAATTATTATGTTTCATGACATGTACAAATTAAATGTAAATTTGTCATGCACAGGGTTATTTGTAAAATATTAATAACCTCGTAGGACTATATTCCTACCTTGATTATAAGTCGAAAATGTTCAAGCTATTATGACTTAATGTCAATAGTTAAGGAGATATGCGACATCAAAGTTTGCATTTTTTTTTCTTATTTTTTGTAAAACGTTGAACTTTCATTACAGTAACTCATATCGATTACGAAAAATTCATTGGTTTCAATACAAGTTAAATAAAATGATAAAAACCCTGAAAAAATTCCAATTGGAATGTAATGATAGTCCAACGTTTTATGTTATTCATCTTTTTATTTTTATTTTATTTATTTAAATTTTTTTTTACAAATACATTTTTTTTACAAGGTAGTGACAGTTACTTATGAATGGATGTTTCTCTACTACGTGAGTGTCATAAACTCGTGTCTACACACGAGTTTTACGCTAATAATGTAATGAAATTCCTCTCCTACGAGAGGAGTATCATTACGTTATACATTTACAAAGAATTATGTGATAAAATGTACATATTCATCAAGTAACCCACAAAAACCAAGTTTTTACTATACTCCCTTTCTTTGTAAAATATAACAACAATTAAAGACGAATTCGAACATATAACATAACACTAAACTTACAGTAATTTAATATATTTCTAAAATGTCAGATGTTTTGAGCTTTGATAAGACAATTCATGTTTGAAGATTAAATTCTAAAAACATTTGTCAGTCAACTTAGATTGTCGACATTCGTAGTGAGGTACCTATTATGTATACTGACGGAGTAATTCAAATTTAGAATATATTCCGTGACGTTATCGGGCCGCCATTGCTAATCAAACTTTTCTAATGATTCCAATTTGAAAAAGCATTAAAATTTCTAAAAATCCGAAATTATACCATAATTATTTATTTTTTTAACGAAAATTTGATAGATCTTCTTGATCGTCGCCACGAGTCTGCTTGCAAAGTTTCAACTCGATTGGATCACGGGAATAGGGTCAAAAATCGATCCAAAGTTTTTTCGACGGCAAGCCGGCTGACCGTATTTAATTATTTCTGGAGGCATTTTTTCACGTTTTTTTTTAATGATTCATAATTTTCCTCAGTCCTCATTTCAACGGGCAATTTGTTGAACCATTTCACACCTCTGAATGTGTAAAGATGAGCAGTTGTGGTGTGTATCACAGGGATACGTAATTTACCAAGTGTTACATTTCTGCTACTTGACACTCTTTGGGTCAGCTCGTTATCACTATAAATACCTTTATATAGTTGAACTATGCAATTTTGTTTGTAGATATTTTGTAAAGTGGGGACTTGCATTTTATTAAAGAGGTCTATTGTCGGATAATCATTAGGTTTTTTAAGAATGATTTTATAATCAATTTCTGGGCAACTTCTAAAGATTTCAATGTAGTTTTGAATGCACTACCCCAAGAGATAATACCATAATATTGTAAAACTGACTGAACTAGAGCGTAATATAGTGTCTTTAACAATTTTGTTTCTAAGATATTTCTTATTTTAATAAATATATAAATATTTATTAAAATAACTTTTCTTATTCTTTCTACAGTTTTATTGATTTGTAATTTCCATTGAATATTAGAGTCAACTATTATTCCTAAGTATTTTATACTATTTTTCGAGCTTGATACTGAACAATAGTTTTTACAAGAATTATTATTATTTTTATTAGGACAATTATTTGCAAGTTTGTGTTTACTGGAGTATTATGCCATGTTGTTACGACCTTTCGGGCCGACGTTTCGGATCCCATTGCAGGGTCCAACATCAGCCCTGATGATGGACCCTGCAATGGGATCCGAAAGGTCGTAACAACACGGCATAATAACCCAGTAAACACAAACTTGAAGATTCTGAGTGGCCGTGAAAACTTAAGAACATTCTTGGACAATTATTTGTATAAATTTTTATTACTAAGTCATTGGGCGAGTTTTTTCATTTAATTTGAAAGGAATATAGTGAGTTTTTTCTGTATTAATGATAATAAATTTTGATCGAACCATTGTTTTACGATATTTGTACTCCGATTTGCTGCAGCTATAACATCATTCCAATTATTAAAGTCAAAAACTAGGGCTGTATCATCAGCATAAGTAAATTAACATATCATTTACATAAATAATTAATAGTAAAGGTCCCAGTACCTTGCGGTATACCAAATTTTGTTGTCTTATTTGGACTTAGTGTATTTTCTAATTTTACAGATTGAAGATTGATCAAATAAATTGAATTGAATTGAACCCTTAAAGTGTCCTTTAAAAATTCTTATACGCTCGACGAAGCACTCATTCTATATTTTTGTTTTAAATGTAATGTTACTAGGTACCAGGCGCGTGCAGTGGAAACAAGTAGCATGACTTTTATTTAAGCGTGTATTTGGGAAAAAATATCGAAATTAAAACTTATCTGGCAGAATATTACGAAATATTAAAATCTGAATAATATGTTAATTTTTGATTTGAATATTCCGAGATATATCTCTTATTTCGTTTTTTTTTTTCAAAATATATGCCCAGGAAAAAGTCATGCTTCTTGTTCCCACCGCACGCCCCTGCTAGGTACCTACCTCTCCCGCAGGGGACCAAGACAGTATTATGCCTATGCACACTGTACATAGGCATAATATTGTCTATATTTATTTATTTATGCGTTAGATTCAGAGAAACAAATATTAATTAAATAATCCTTATCTTAAGAAAAAGCTATTTAAAATTCTAGCCGTAATCGTCCTACGGCTAGAAGATTTATTTCTGACGTTTCTGTGCTAAACTTCATGTCAATTCTTCATTTATTTCGCCAACCAATTTGTTCCACAGATATAGTCAAGTCGAGGAAAAAACCGTGTATTTTTAATGCTGCGAGTTTTGTGCAATAGCGTCCTTCTTCGAAAGGTCCTATGCCAGGCGCAGCGTCATGCAGAAATGTTATTTTTTACAAATTCCACCCAAAACTTTCGGTGTCTTTTCTGTGGTAAATGTAAATACGAATACGACAAATATCATCTGTCATCTGTCATATAATGATATCATAAAATGTTTGATTTATTTTTGTGAAAAGAAACGTATATCTGAATTTAGTATTGTTCCCGATTTAATTATGTATAAATCGCCTTAGAAATATATTGGAATTTTTCGCCGTATTAGCTATACCTATATAAAATATTTATTTATTTAGAAAATATTGTTTACAATACTTCTTTTATAGTGCAGTTATTTTTGTGGATTGAAGCTACTCAAAATAGTTCATTATATATAGTTAAAAAAAATGTATATAGCCTTATAGGTATATGCGTATATATATATTTTTTTAATATAGGTATATAGTCGGTCACAGCATAACCTAAGTTTATACCCACTGCACGCCACTGGTACATACCTACATTTATTTATGCGTTACCGAATCTTTTCAGTTCTAATATAAAGTAAAGTAAAACAATTATACCGCAGCGCCTATAAATATATATGTAGGTACTATTAACGTAATGGTTTACGCATTTTTATTTGGGTCATATCGAGGAAGTGGTGTATATTATATATACTTAGAAATAGGCCACGCGTGTGTACTCAAAACATTTTTCGGCATTACGGTAGGCTGCTTAAGGGGCGTTTAAAGCAATTCACACTAGGTACGCCATTCGTAGCCGCTTTGCCCAATTGTGAACTGCGTTTAATGGGTTCTTGGCCGGGAATTTTGTTGAGGGAGGGCGATATTCACCTGCGGGGAACAAAGGGTGTAAAAATGTCGGTCAAAAAGGTCAAAAGTATAAACGACCTATAGTTAAGGTTAATGAGGTTAAGAATCAACAATTGGGCGTGGAAATTATATATGCAACCGCGGTTTAATCATTAAATTATATGACAGACTAATGATAGTCCAACATATTGCAAAAAATAAGTCAGAAATATTGGAAAAAAAGTGCAAACTTTGACATCGCTATCTCCTTAACTATTGATATTAGGTCATGGTTGCTTGAACATTTTCGACTCATGATCAAGGCAGGAATCTATCTGTAAAGTATTGTGGACTAGTTCTGTTACACCCTGTATAAATACTCATAAAAAGTATAATGCTTTAGTAAATAAGTCGGACATTATTACAAAAACAGTTTTTATTTTTTTTTGCTTTGCTTTGCAAGAGACTCGATCTACAACCAAAATGTAAAAATATTAAAAAGAACAAGGTCTTTTGTAAAAAATATAGGGGATTTAATCGTGCAAGAATAAATATTCAAACTGCAATATGAATGCGTCTTAAATATATGCAAGAGGGGACTTTCTTCGGCTGTGTCCCAATTTCCTCTCCGAACGAACGGATTTTGTTCATTTCTGTAAATTTTTGTACTCTGTGGTTTGGTCTGATTTCTTTAATAGTAAAAAATCAATTGTTTCGGACATTATTTTTTTTTATTTATCACTGCAAATAATCGCCGATTTTAAAATAATCCCAATTATAATAATTTCGTTGTCTCTCTATCTGCCTGTCCGTAACACCGTGTTATGTCCGTAATGTAGTACGAATTCACGACTAAAAAACGAAATTAAACGGCCGGAGATGGGGCTTAAATCCCAGGCGAGCAAACCCGAACTGGCCGCAACTTAACGATGTTGCTACCGCCGAGCCTGCGTGACCGTCAAAAATACAGTACATATAGGACTTAGCAAGGACGCGAACCATTTGTACCTAAAAATTATATTATAGAGCGCACAATGTATTTTCTAAAATATATTTTTTTAGGTACCTAAAAAATATAATATAGAGCGCAGTGTATTTTCTAAAATATATTTTCTTTAGATACTAAAAACATATATAATAGAGCGCACAATATTTTTTCTTAAATATATTTTCTTTAGATACTATAAAAATATATTATAAAGCGCACATATAATTTCTAAAATATATTTTCTTTAGGTACACTAGTTTTATAAACATTTCATAAAAAATATAAAAGCAATTAATGACATTTCCTGTGTGGTTTAGAGGCTAGGATACCTGGCTCTCATAAGCTACAATATAATTCAAATTATTTAATTATATTGTCGCGTTAGTTTTACGCACGTACAATCGCCACAATCGCCAGGGTTTAAAATGGTACCATTAACTGCCTGCAGGGGAAATATATAAAAAAGTTCAAACATTTTCATAAAAGTCGGTATTACTATTTCGTGAATTTCGGCTATAAATAAGTAAATACTCATTCTACAGGAACCGGCATGTAAAAGTGTCGTCATTTTTGACGGGTTGCAGCTAGTTTAAAATAAAACTAATGTGCTATTACCAAGAAATCAAGATCAGGTAAAAGCCCGGTAAAAGGGAACCCTCCAAAAGACCAACTTCCGAGAGTCGTACGTACGTCAATTTACACGGAACCTGATATTTCTCATTGGCTGAAAAAAATAATAATAATAATTCGATGCTTAGCTATTTGCTTCGGGCAATGTCATAATAATAAAAATGTTCTAGATACATTCAATTTATTATTTGTCAATCTTACAATACTATTTTTGTTCAAAGATTTATTTATTTATATGTGCACAGGGTGCTTAGAATCATTGAAAAAAATAGTAAAAATAAAGATAAATACTTAGAGTTTAAATATTATTATTACACAAGAAATTAATCACAAATTAAAAGATACACAATTTAAAATAATTATTAAAACACAGTAAATTACTAAAAAAAACAATTATGTAAATAAAAAATAAACACAGAAAATCAATTGAATAAAATACTACTTATGCGGGGTATAAAAGCAAAGGCATTTATATCAAAAAAATCAATGCACTCATCGAGGATCACTTATTTATAATGTACTGAAATCGAGATTTTATAGCAAGCATATATTATGGCCGTATTTAGAAAATAGCGATATTACTATTTCGGAAACTTGATAGTTAGATACTGTATTCACAAATTGAGATAAACTCAACGTTTATATACGTTTTAGAGCTTTCTGATTGATTGAATTCATTAATTTCAAATCTGTCCAACTTAACTGTCAACGTTGACGGCATTACAATATTATACAATATTATGTCAAGATACATAAATAGCCTATAAATTTATAGAAAACATGATTTTCGTAGGGATAGATACATAAAATCTATAATTCTGTACATTTTAAATTAATAATTCTCGGTGACTGCATTCAAAATATTTTTCTTGGAAAATTTGAAAAATATTCCAATTGGAAAATTTTTATTTTATTTAACTTGTACTGAAACGAACGAATTTTTCGTCATCGGTATAAGGTAATGCTCCAATAGCATGACAACTTGAAAATTTTCGACTCATAATCAAGGCAGGAATATAGTCCTGCGAGGTTATTAATGTTTTTCAAATAACCCTGTATACAAAAATGTGATACAGAGTGTAAGAGAAGCCACGAGAACAGTGGTGAATTTCGGTCGCATTGTCAGGCGGTCGCTGTAAGAAGTTTCCCTTCAAAAATAAAGTTTTAAAAAATGCTCCGGTTGTCGATGCGGTTGCGCTACCATTCGTTGTGAAGCGCCCTTTACGGCCTGAATTTTCTTTCGGGTTAAAAATACACAATCAATGGAGTCGTGTCGTCACAGCGCGGGGAAATTCCAATAGTCAATGCCCCCGGCGGTCGATACGGCCGGTGCCCCGGTAATAGGATAATGCGGTTCGTCAAAAAATACTTAAACGCTTGGAAACGGAAAACGTTGCGTCCACGCGCCCCGGCATTAATATTCATTGACAGTACTTCCGGCTGACCCGAATTGACGGCCGGACATTGGAGATTAGAGTAATAACCTCGACGGGGTACCTACCCGGTATCAAATCAAATCAATATTGACTACAACGATGAAGAATTACACATTAAAAAACTCTACGTGTTAGTGTCCCGACTCATTGCCTAGGTAGGATGTTGGGATCGGCTCTTCTTGTTCTCAGACTGTCGCCCGTATTTCGAAAATAGCAAAATTGGGATCTGAGATCTTTATCCCAACACTTTTTTTTCGTAATCGATATAGTCGCTGTAATGATACTTCAACATTTTGTAAAAACTAAATCAGAAATTTTGAAAAAAATGCAAACTTTTACATCGCAGATCTTCTTAACTATTGATTCTCCTGAAATCACCAGCTTGCTAGCTTTCCACGTTCCATTCCGACCTACCAGACAGAAGTACCTCTTTTCCCTTCCAATTTATCAAACCAACAATAGGAAATCCTCTTCCACTCCACGCATATGCTTAGATTATAATTACCTCTCAAATTCAGTAGATATTTTAACACTAAATATGAAGAGTATCGTCATATGGTGAAGCAGATACTAGAAACTTGTCCCCCTCCCTGATCATGTATATTATATACATCACTTTATGTCTATGGAACAATCGGTTAAATGATTATTTATCTGTCATTGTCAAATTAACTTATCTATGGTTATGTCCTGTTTGTGTTATCCTTTAATTGTGGGAGACATTTAACTATTTTTTTTTGTATTTCATCTCACCAAGCGATTGTGTCTCCCTGTTGGATGACCGAATTAAATAATATAAAATAAAAATATTAGGCCATGATTGCCTGAACATTTTCGACTCATAATCAAGGCAGGAATCTACATGTAAAATATTGTGGACTTGTTCTGTTACATTCCGTATTGCCCATAACCTAAAACCACCCTGAAAGTCCATTCTAAACATTGGTGAAAGAATTTTTGAAATCGGATGAGCAGTTTCGGAGACAACCTCCTACATCCAAACTTACAAATTCACAAACTGTAATGGCTAAATCCAAGATAATGGTCCCATTGCATATACAACGAAAATGATTATTTCACTATATTATTGAATGTGCTAATAACAAAATGAAAGATAATATAAGTTTAAAAAGTAAGTATTAAATAAGATATTACACTTTAAATTTTCGAAAAATGCACGGCATATTTTGACATTTCATAGGCAATATACAAGGTTAGGTTAGGTTATTAGGTTTGGTTTGGTTAGGTTATTAGGTTTGGTTAGGTTAGGTTATTAGGTTTGGTTTGTTTAATTTAGATTACGATTATTTTAGTTAGATTAAATTAACAGGACATTAAATTATATGGTGAAATACTTATTTTCATTGTATGAACAACGGGACCATATTCTTGGATTATTCCAACTGTACCTCTTTATATATTAGTATAGATGAAATTCCAACGAATGAAATGAATTGTGTACGAACGCTGCTACCAACCGCTGGGTTTTCTCGATCAGAACAAACACTGTTGAAGTTGTGACCCCGGAAGAACATTGCCGCATATCAGAATATATCATAAAACATGTTTAGATTGATAATTCTTCTGCAGAAGATTTTCTTTGTAACGTTGGACCATCATGCAGGTAACTAATATCGAATATTAAAAATTCATTCTCTTTAATGCAAGTCAAATAAATCGAAGAAAACCTGACAAAAAATACTTTTCTAATTTCTGCAAGGCTTCAATCTTTTCTTTTGTTTTTATGAGATATTTTGAGGTGTATATCTGACATCCCTGGCCAGATTTACGCGGCAGGACAGAGAGGTCAGATATACACGGCGGAATATCCCGGAAAATTATACACAGAATACTCTGAACGGCCGTGAAAACCTGAGAACATTTTTAATTATTTTATTTGACTTGTGTAGAAGCGAATGAATTATTAATTTTTGATATGGGTAAGTTACTTTAATGATAGTTCAACGCATAACGGAAAATAAATTAGAAAAGTTGCTTGTCTCCAAAATTATTACTCTATTATTTTTTTAAATAGAGCATCAATATTCGTAACTAGCTGCAACCCGTCAAAAATGACGGAATATTGGTTCACGCCTTTGCTAAGCCGTAGTATATATTTATCACATCTTTTAGCGGTCCACGGAGAGGCGGCCGTAGCAACATGCGTTGAGTGGCTCGTTCGGGTTTGCTAGCCCGGGGTTCAAACCCCATCTCCCGCCGTTTAAATTCGATTTTTTAGCCGTGAATTAAACGAAGTTACGGGGTCAGACGGACGTACGGACATTATTATGTTTAATACTTTTAAATTAAACTAAGTACTAATATTCTGAGGTCCTGGAATGGAGCTCGACCACTGGATCACTAGACGAGCGTCTTAACCTCTACACCAGCAAGGTACTAAACTAAAAATAATAAACCACCGTATACAAACAAATCGTTGTATATACCATGTCTGTAGAATGAACTAACTTAATAAAATAAAAAATTAAGAATTGAACTAAGATATTTCGGAAACGGTTTGTTTGATTGCTGGAAAACATAAAAAATCTAGGCTTTTTGTAATATTTACTTTAATAGTATATTAAAATATATATTCATTAAATAACAACAGGTATACAATTAGCTACTCTAGCGTAGGCTACGCGTAGTTGAGTAGTAGCAATCCACAAAATAGAATTAAAATATGTATATTTCGTTAAATAATATTGTAAATGAAATGACATATATTATAATGATCCACATGTTTACGTGATTTCACAGCTACGGTGGCTGGGTCATATCTTGCGGATGCCGGCAGATAGACTGCCAAAGCGGGTATTCCAGGCAAGACCAAGGGGCCGTCCTAGGAGCTGGCGGAAACAGTTGGAGGACTGCTGCGAAGCGAGGTTGCAATTAAATTGGGCTGACGTAGAAAGCGCAGCCCAAGATAGGAAGAGTTGGAACCTCCTATGGGTTGCAGGGACCCCGACCCAATAGGATAAGGGGTAGAAGAAGATGTTTATGTATAAATTAAATTGAATAACAAGGATTTTACAAATAAATAAATAAATAAGAATGTTCTTAGGTTTTCACGACCGGCGGTCATCCAAAAAAATCAGCACTGGCTGAGTGTTTTCTGGATACCAGCCATCATTTTGCATTCGAACCGAAAATCCTTGGAAAGCCTGAGAGTCACCATACGCGTCTTATCAAGGAAGCACTAGAAATCTACAAGCACCCGATAAATATTAATAGAGATGATGGTCTCAAATTAAAAACATCTTGATATCCGGCGCTTCAAAGTCGTTCTCGTCGCAGACTCCGCAGAGATAGTGATCAGACACAGATGAATCATACACACAACACAATTCAACATATCATGACTTCGGCACGGTATTGCAAGCTGATACTTAACCACAACACCAACACTCACAACAACACATCAGCCCTGATGATGGACCCTGCAATGGGATCCGAAACGTCGGCCCGAAAGATAGTAACAACACGGCATAATACTTCAGTAAACACAAACTTGAAAATAAATAAATAGTGATCAAGCAACTGGCCCTAAGTGTTTTGGTCAGTTATTGTATTTAGTCACTTATTCACGTTGCAAATAATGACCAATTTTCGAAACATTTGTTTTTTATAATTGGGAAAAAATGTGCATTTAAATAATATGTGTACCTAATGTTAACTTTAAGAGTCTTAATAATTCAACATAATAAATATCCGCGTTAGTAGAGTAATGCAATGTCGTATCTGTTCCCAGTAAATTCGTGATACGAGAAATCGTGACGCTTACTTAAGAGAATAATACGTAGGTACAGTGCCGGATTAGACATAAAGCAGAAGTAGCAAATGCTACGGGCCCCGCAATAAAAATCAGAATTAAAATTTATCAGTCAGACTATTTCAGCGGCTCTGCTACGCTCGATGACGTTGTAGAAAATCAAACGTCTAAACAAATATTTTAAAGTCAGGTGTTTGTCATAATTGATCATATTATACTGTCTGCCTTAGTTAAACGCACGGAAGCGCACCATCAATTGACTGTTGTAACTGGAATACTTCGGTAGTTAAAATCTCACAGCAGAAGAGATCTTGAAAAGAACTCCAAATATCGTTACTGCTTATTATGGCGATTTGTATGAAAGCCTGGGCGACGAAATTGTGCACCTCGCCGAACTATTTAAAGCGTCCATAAACCTGGTTCCGTTTTGAACCCTTTTGAACATTCCCTTCCCCCATGTAACCCTAACGTGGCTTTTGCTTTGAACCCAAGTGGAAGGTAGTTTTTCTTCCTATTAATTCCAGAAGACATTTTGTGCTGTTTTCTCTTACCAAAACTATTTAATAATTATCGATTATGTGCAAACCGATCTGCGCAGATATTTTATACGAACCGTATATTTCCCTGAGAAGCATATTTCGACGTTTCGCTGAAGCCTTATCCAGCGTCATCAGGAAAGCGTCCTATTACGACTATTTTATAGTGATGTAACTGTCAAGTATTTGGCGCCCTTTTCTCACGACTTTGATTCCACCTTTAAGAGACGTCGCAGAAAACCCTGAAGAAATAATTATTACACATTGTACACTGGCGACCTATATCGTAGAAGAAGTAAACACTCCACAACAAAGTGCATATAATTTACGACCTCGGAAGAAATAATCAGTTCGGCTTACACCTCCGCCGTAATAGGACGCTCTCCCGATGACGCTGGATAAGACTTCAGCGAAACGTCGAGTCATGCTTCTCAGTGAAATATACGGTTTGTATGAAATATAATTTTTCTTTAACACATAAATATGTCCAACGACCGCAATAATATCCTTAACTCTTTACCTACTGCCTACTGATAAAATGTGCTACAGGCGCCGCGCTGACTTAATCCGGCTCTGAGGTAGGTATATACGTTCCATTTTGTATCGGAAAAAGTGATCGGTGGGTAAGACCCACAGGTAAAACCAAACCTATCACAAACCTACTCTTCAATCTCAATTACGTCATAATATCGCCGTTCTAACAGAGGTCGTAAACGCCGGCACGCTGTCAAACACAGCTGCGGAAAAGCTCCGATCGCTGCAATTACCCACGCGACGACGCCGCCACGACAGAAAGCGCGGTAAACAAATGACAACTGGAGAATGTTATTTTAACCGACGTTGGCAGCACTGACAACTGTGGCGGGAACGAGTAGCTACCGTCACGATATTTAGCAGTGATAAGTGATAACGTGCACAATCAAATCAGGCCTGTCAGGGGAAGGCGCCCGCTGTCGTGACGTCGCTCACGATGATGAAAAAGCAATTCGATTTCAATATTCAATTCTTGCTATTTCATTTCTGATCAAGTTTTGTTGAGCGTTCGTTACTCGCGGAATTAAATTATAACTGATAGACTAAGGGCCTGTTGTTTGATCAGAAGTAAGAGTAATGCATAGATTTTTGCATTCTCCACCAATCAAAACACCCGCTTTCGTAAAAATCTATGCTTTTTGCTTGACTCTTACTCTAACTTCTGATCAAACAACAGACCCTAAGAACCAGCGACCGCCATTTTTATACGTTTTTTTTTTTTCTTTACACTGTAGTAGGTAAGAAGGTTTGGATATTATGACATTGAGTTCAGAGGATTTTGGCAGATAACAGGTAGGTAACACAGGTACAAAAAAAAAGTAAGTAAAACGCTTGATTTTTTTATGTTTCGTGTGACAGTAGGTACTTATATTAATCATTACCAGACGCTTTTCGCGAGTCGTTTTTCGGCCAGACGCGTTGTAGCTCCATACATATGTCATTTACGTTGCAGTAACAAATCTTAATTTTATATATTTTATTCGGGCCATCATTTAACAATATTACCTGATATACCTTAGGTGTCAGGTAATATTCATATAAGCCTGGGTATTTTGTGATGTGTTCGATTCAGTAATTGGGCCTCTTGGCCTGTTGAAGCGTAAATAAAATAAAATATAAAATAAATAAATAAACAAACGAAAAACTGTCGCGTGGATGACTAATTAATTACTGGAATTTTAGCAATATTATAGACATTCGTTTGAGTAACAATTTTTTCTAGGAATAACACTTAACTTGGCTAGAAACGTCAAAATACTCTTGTTTATGTTTTTACTTTCTCTGTGTGAAATATTTAAATTAATTATATCTCTCAAAGTAGCAAACAAATCATGTTTGATACAACTGAATGTACATTGTCATAGGAAATATGCAAATGCAAAATGAAAATTTCAGAGCTGTAGCTCGACGGGAAGTTATTGATATTTCGATAATTATATTTAGAGACAAACAAACAGACAAGCAACAAAGCGATCAGTCGGAACATGACACATTGTTTTTGGGAATATTTATTTAGGAATAATATAATAATGAATAACATGATTTCGAGCTGCTGCAAGCAAGATCCCCCCCCCCCCCGGTATTCTCTGATAAAAACATAGGTGTCAGGTAAGAAGATAGCTTTAAATATATCCATATATAAATAAAAGTATTTCGAACAAAAACAATCAGTTCAGAAAAGTCAAAGGTAATATAAAAATGACGTCTTCCGTAATCATATTTGGAAGAATCGCGGAAAGATGAATGTAATTGTTATTAAATATAATGTACTCGTGTGCCGCTTCCGCTTCCGCTAGCGCGGCAACAGTGCCGATGCTACGGGCGGACCGTGCTTTCGTTCACCAACCGCTTTGCCGTGTAGTCGGGTTTATTAATACCATCATCATTGTTATCATCAAGCTGTCTATATTATTATACCAATTGACTCCACCTCGATAAAATAACAATGCAAAATTGATATTTTATCACTACAATATGAAGTAAAAAGAAATTCGTTATACAGGGTGTCTCGTAGCTAATAGCAAAAACTTCGAAGGAGTCTTCCTCATACAATTTTGAATATAAAATATCACAAATATCATATATCACTTTGGGTGAAACGTCAAAGGTTAAGGAGATAAGTAACATCAATGTAAATATAGAATGTAGTAAAAAAGTAGACTTTAAAATGTAAAATACTAGTTAATATACATTAAAATACATTAACTATTATTTCTTAAGTTAGTTAAATATATATTAACTAACTTAAGAAATAATAAATAAAAAATAAATCAAAATCAATCATTTGCATTTTTTTTAAATATTTATGATTTATCTTCTGTAAAACGCTAGACTATCATGAAAGCGCTGTGCGTCAACAGCCTCTTTGTTACTTATTTTATTTAATTTTGTATACTTTCACTTGCTCCCGGAGCACATCTCCGGTTGAGAAATGAACACCAATAAAGGGCCGATGAGATGTAAACACGAACGACTCACCCGTCGCCCAGTGCACCACGGAGTGCTTCTCGTTGTCGAGCGCCATGACGTCCGCGTTGTTGGCCAGCAGGAAGGTGACCAGCGCCATGTTGCCCTGGATGACGGCCAGGTGCAGCGGCGTGAAGCCGTCCTGGTCGCGCGACTCCAGCAGCGCGGGCGCCGCCATGAGCACCCTGTCGGCCGTCACGGCCGTGGGGTTGTCGAAGCAGTAGTGCAGCGCGCTCTTCAGGGTGCGGTCCCTCTTGTGCACGGACGCGGGCTGGAACAAGACGACGGTTATCATCTGGTATAAGAACTATTGAAAATCGTGCTCCTATTTTGAGATAGTTCAAATTTTTCAAGAACAGTATAAACGCATATAAACAATATTGCTTTAAAAAATTCCAATCATAAATAGATACCTCATTAGTGACATCTGTATTTGATTGAGGAAATCAAAAGCTTTGGACGCCGGCGGCGCTAAATGATAAATTACGTCACACGTGTGAAACGGGTTGGGAAACTTAAATATATATACAACTTCCAAAAATTTGATAGATGTGGTACTCATCATGGGTGGAATGGTGAACGTTGCAAATATAAAAATTAAAAAACACAATGTTTTTTATGAGAGTTCAATATTTTATTAGTCTCTTACAGGACGATCGTTTCGGCTGTTTAGGCCATTATCAACTGATGATGGCCTAAACAGCCGAAACGATAGTCCTGCAAGAGACTAATAAAATATTGAACTCTCATAAAAAACATGTGTTTTTTAATTTTTATATTTAAAATAATGGAGTTCTTTGCAATAAATAACGTCAGTGTTCAAAAAATTAAAACAGGTGAACGTTACATTGTTTAAAGTGATCACTTAAGCCAGGCGTACGATAGGTCGTAAGCCCTATTAACACCCAAAGACTTCCATACCTACTTTCCCTTAAAAATATATAATATCGTCTCTATGAGACAACTATAATATATCTTGATCGTGGTCCTACTTCAGGAGTGATTATATTGTTAGCAAGGACACACTCTCCTTGATCCAGACTTCCTTGTCCCTCTATTAGATTTTTTTTAAAATTGATTTATTTATAAAGAATCCATATTTTTATTTTTAATAAAATTTTACATTTTTTTGCTGATATTGCCACTTAACTCGCCTTAGGGTACGTTCCTGAGTGTTAGTAAAATTTTGTAGCAGTGTGACAGTTATTGCGTATTGGGTGTATGGACTAAAATGAGAATAACTAAACACATTTATGCAAATGTATACTTGCAAATATACCATATACATGAACATGAATATGCACAAAAACATATCATTTTACATTTGTATTCATAAAGCGTTATGTTCTTATATTGACTTAATACTTTTACACGAGTTGTGTGTTTTTTAAACTCTTTATATTAACTTCACCGCCGGTTTTTATTTCTGGTGTAAAAAATTTGGAAGTGAAAATGAACACACTTTTCGTCATCCAATCGAGCTGAAATTTTGCACATCGACTTGAAGCCGGTGTGATGCATTCTTACATGCATTTGGGGTCACGTAACACTCACGCACATAATCAAATGCACACTTTTCTCAGATGTTTGGATAAGTAACTACTTTCTGGTAGATACTATCCTGAGATTATTTAAATCATGGACACGTTAGAATTTATCTCTTTATTTAAAACTAGCTATGCCCGCGGCTTTTCACGCCCATATTTTTAGTAATTTTGAGTCATATTTTATCAATTTGTGTATTAACTTTAACATATTTTGATATTTGTGTATTAACTTTAACATTATTTGAGTTGTACAACTTCTCTATAGAAAGTATTTTTAAACATCTCTTACCGTTAAGGCAACATTCGTAAAAAAAACGCGTCGCTTGACCATTTTATCGTCGACTTTAATTGTAAAATAAGTCACCATGAAAAGCTTTTTATTTTAACGGTATAATATATAGCCTACGTCCATCCTGAAGGTCCATTCAAAATATTGGTGAAAGAATTTTTGAAATCGGATGAGTTGTTTCGGAGATTACCTGCTACATCCAAACTTACAAATTTTACCTCTTTATATATTATATTAAAAATTTCTACAACACAAAAGCTGATTGTTACTCTGTAATTAATAATTATTAATAATAATTTATTTAAAAATTATTATTATTTTATAAAGTATTTGCAATGAAAACTATAATTTTTGTTTATAACTCAAGCGAACGCATAATTTGAAGAAACCACAAAGGTTATGTTTACAAATATCTAAAAAACAAACCACAGAGGTTTTCAGATAAAATAACCGACATTTGTCGTCAAGTGGTCGTGTGGTTAAGTGGTTAGGGTACTTACTCTATCCACTTGATTAATAATTCCAACCGCATCACACTGAAATAAGTTTGTGGCAATTTGATGTCAAAATTATAAGAAAATAGTAAATAGCTGGCTTCTTATCTGGGTATACAAATATTTAAACGAGTTTGAAAGACCTTGGGTACCTTCGAGGTGCGGTGCGACAGATGGAATGCTCATGAACTAAATTCTATTAGCGATACCACAGTTCTTGAAATTTTGTAAAATTTCAAGAACTGTGAATTTCTTTGTGTATAAAGAACCCAGATTGTTCGCGCGAGAACTATATGAGTAGTTGAAAAGCTACCTAACAAGTACCCAAGAAGTATTTTTCTGGCAAATTAAGGAAAATGGTTATATAAAGATAATTACCATTAATAATATTTCTATAATATATGTTCTGAGAACACAATTACTGGATTTTGTCCACAGAGGGATGAGTAATAATAAGATAAATTATATAGTAATTTTAAGACCAACTTTAATAATTATATTAATTATTAATTAAGATAAAATTGTAAATTATATAGAATTCTCATACAGACGAAACTATTTATATGAGAAACGTCTATGGAAATCTTTTTTATAGGATATCCACTTGCTCATTTTTAATTTTTTTTACGCTTCAGGCCAAGAGGCCCAAATAAAGAAGCGAAATACATCACAAAACACCCAGGTTTGAGTAAATCACATGAAGTCCCCGGGAATCGAACCCGGAACCCTCGGTGTGAGAAGCCAGTGTCTTACCCACTGGGCTACGAGTACCGGTCGAAGTCCTGGAACATCCTAAAAAATGTTTTCCATACGCGTTTCTCATATAAATAGTTTCGTCTGTATGAGAATTCTATATAATTTATCTTAATTAATAATTAATATAATTATTAGAATTGGTCTTACAAAAGGGGAGATGAAAAGTAGTCAACTGTCTGTTGCGATTTGGAATATTAAATAATAAGCGTTGAAGAACATCAGGACTATTAAGTAGGTTGTGTGCAATTTAAAATAACATTAGAGTCCGCTACATCTCTACGGCTAGTTAATTAATGTCTGTATTTTAAAGAATTTTTCAGAGTCCTCATTACTAACATGAAGAGCAAAAGTTAAGGTACTTAAAGAATCTGTTTTGGACGCTTTGCCTGGTGATGGTTTGAAATTCTAAAAAACAATTGCCAACATGATTGATATAAATGTTGAATAAAAAAGATCCCAACAAACTGCCTTGAGGAACTCCAAATGTGACAACAAGAGCGTTGTATTTAAATCTACCACCTACTAGATATCCAACGATAAAGATTGCGATAAAGAGTGAATACTTACCTATTTTTAAAAGCTTGTTTAGCAAGGTTGAATAATTCAATCTTGTCAACCGCTTTACTAAAGTCATTATATATAGTATCCACTTGTATTCTGTTATCCAGGTTATCCTGGAAATGCTCTATGAAAGTTAAAAGATTTGTGGTTGTAGATTTACTATTAACGAAAACACGTTAAATGATACACGTTGAACCATACAAGACCATTTTTCTTTCAATCAGACTTCGGTTGGACTGTCCAACCGAAGTCTGATTTGAATGAAAAATGATCTTTTAACAGACTATATGATTTAATTAATTCGAATTCTTGAGTATGAGGTATAATTTTTTGAATATATTAATGACAATGAAATTTTCTTAGTACGCATGTAAAATTTTATTAAAATAATCGATGTTTTAATGGTTTTATGGATACTGCAACATAGGAAACAGAACGTTTATTTTTGTCTTTTTTAAAACGAAATACTTAACAACTTGTCGAAAAATATTAATGTCTGAATAGCACCATTTCTTCTTCAAACTGTATAAATCAATTTGTAAATAAAATATTTGGTCTTTATTTGAAAATATACGAGATTAAGTGTACCAAAGGTAACTCTATTGCATGAAAACTAAAATAGTGTTTCGGGGTTATAATTTTTTTGATGTTATAGCAATATATTTGTTCATATTTTTTAAGGAAATGTTTCAAGAGTAGGCTATCATAATAAAATTGATTAAAAGCCTGTTGAGCTATGGGTTTTGCAAAATGATTTGATAAGTTTACGTTAAATTTAGCTAAATCGAGAGCAAATATGAAAATCGTGTCCTGAGGCCTCTTAAGAGCAGAATAGGTACAGTTGGTCATAGACTATTTTTTCAAAAAAATTTCTAAATCTGCAAAGTTTGAAGATTTGCCTGTAGTTTTTTACATTAGTTTTATTTTTGAAAATGGGAGATAACAATGCGGATTTAAAGATAGTAGGAATAGTGCATTTGGTTAGAGAACTGTTAAAATTTAATGAAAGAGGTAGTGCAAGATTGTGAGCACATCGCTTAACGAGGATGGAGAGTGTTTCATCAGGACTGCGAATTATAGGTTAATAGTAATTCGCCCCAAATATGACGTCATCGTTGATCTTACCTCTTTCCTGAGTATTTCGGTGACTTGTCTGTGGTCTGCTTGTTGGCAGGCGTACATGAGCGGCGTGCACCCCTGCGGCAGGGCGGTGGGGACGCCCTTGGTGGGTGACGCCTTCTGCTGGCGTCTCTTCTCTGCCTTCTCATTCAAGTTCCTCACCAGGTTGTTGTTGTTGAGGGGCGGCGGCTTGCGTAGTATGCCGTTGGAGAGTTTGGTCTTACCATCCGCCTTGGACGCCTTTCTCTCCATAACACTTGGTTTACAACATTTCACGTCGCCGTTATCCCATTTTGCGCAAACTTTATTTTCACATTTCGTCTGTGGTTATTTAATAACTAGCGACACTGACTACATAGAAAAAATATACTTATAGGTATTCGCTCTGACAGAGATTAATTCAAGCAAAAAACATTCTTTCAATAAACATATTCTGCTTACATTAAAAAAATTCATGAGATTTTTTTTAACCATAAATTACAGATGTCTCACAAAGACGAATCTATTTATATGGCCAAGTAGGTATGCAAGTCTTCGGGTGTTTATAGGGTTTACGACTCGGCATATGGCTGGCTTAAGAGATTCCACTCAAGATTGCCCACACATCTATCAAATTTTTGGAAGTTGTATATATGGTTAATATTCACCTCATTTTGATTTTTATAGCCGCTATGCTAGCGCCATCTTGGGTGGAAGCGGTGACCGTTACATTGTGTAAATTGATTACTTAAGCCAGCCACAGGTCGTAAGCTCCACAAACACCGAAAGACTTCCTTACCTATTGAAGATTTTTTTTCTTTTAATTTCCAAAATTCATATTGCTTGTCCAATTAAAAGTTTTGAATATGAATGGAAATAAAATATTTTTATGATCATATATGTTTTTGATAAGTGATTTTTTAAATATTATTTTATTAGTACTAGTACTTTGACCGCTCGGGCAGTCTCGCGGGACAATTTTTCACCACTTCAGTTTGTTATGATTTAGTCATGGTATAGTTATAATTTAACTGTCTCTGGTTTCTCGTATCGAAATAATCGTAGGTACTTAGGTAGGCGGAAGAGATATCATAATTAAAGGGAAATGTTTGTTATGATGAAAAAAATCTCTATAATTTTATGGAAGCAGAATTGTTATCTTAGTGATTATATTTTATTATGTATCATAAAAATATGTCGTTTTGTGGAGACGGCACGTTTAGTTTCCAGGAGGAATTGTTTATTTGTTTTGTTAACAAATCAAACTCATAAAGATGAATTTACCTCGAGAAATATTTCAGTAATGAGTTAACACAGTTTATTTAACTTGTATTAAAACGAATGAATTTTTCGTAATCAATTTAAGCTAGTATAATGATAGTTTAACGTTTTGTAAAAAATAAGTCAGAAATATTTTTTTTAAAAAGTGCAAACTTTGATATTGCATAACTCCATATCTATTGATGTTAGGTCACGGCTGCTTGAACATTTTCAACTCATAATCAAGGCAGGAATATTGTTCTGCGAGATTATTAATGTTTTCCAAATAACCCTGTTAATAAAGTCAGATTTACCTACTTTTCAGAAATTATACATACGCGCAGCTTTTTTGACATATGGAATGTATGGAATGCACGCCCTGTAAAAACATGTCGTAGTTATATTACGAGTAGGTATATTCGTATGCTTTAAATGCGAAAAATACACGGATACTAGCATACCACCAGTATATAATAATATCTATTAATTAATGTTTCCTAAGAAAACGTGTGTCATTTGGTTTATCCTAATGACCAGATGATATTGTGCAGAGGTCGTAGATTTGAGAAATACGCACACTCTGTGTTCAACGAATATCGACGGTGTCTCGTAGCAAGTAGCAAAAACTTTCCGGGAGTCTTCTTCTTTCAATTTTGAATACAAAATATTTCGATAAAATGTTAACAGTAAATGAGATACGTGACTTCAAAGCTTACATTTTTTTAAACATTTCTGACCTATCTTCTACATAACTTTGGAGTTAATAAACGATTTTGAAAGTTTCCTGGGTGAAATGATGAAGTTCTACGGCGTACGGAAAAAACTGAGAAGTGCTGCGAACTATCAAGATAAGAAAGCTGGAATATCTCGGACGCATTTTGAGAGGACCAAAATATAAGATTTTTTTTCCCCCTAGGCACTCATCACTACAGATTCCCCGGTTTATAAAATTCTGCGTTATGCTTAGTTATCGAAATTCCTCGTTTTCTATAAGTGATTAACTGAATTACTTTGAAAGTGCCTCTATTTAGTTGATATTTTATTTATACTCGTGAAATTATTACATTAAGTATATATAATTTAAGTTTATGGCCTTGATTTTAGGCCTTGACTATTTAAAAGCGTTAAATTTGGATCGTTTGTGCGTTTATCAATTTCAAGTTGTTCGAGTAAATTCGTGTGATTATAAATACTGCAATGCCACATATACTGGACAAACGGAAAGGATCTTTTGGAACATATACGTTGTTATAAAAAAAAAATTAGATTCAAAATTTGCAGCTCATCTATTAAAGGAAAATCCGCCCGGTAATACCGCACCAACACATTTGCATACAGAAACCAAACGTTTCACAATGAATTTACTCGAACAACTTGAAATTAACAAACGCACAAACGATCCAAATAACGCTATTAAATAGTCAACAAAAAGTGTTCTTCTCTCCACTTCTTAATATGTTAAGGAAACCTAAAATCAAGGCCATAAATTAAAATAATATTTAATGTAATAATCTCAGTGTAGTTGAAATAACAACTAAACAGAGGCACTTTCAAAGTAATTCAATTAATCGCTTGTGATAAACAGGGAAATCTTTAATGATGAGTGCCTAGTGGAAAAAAAAATTTAATATACATGGGCTTCACCATAAATATCTTATTATCATCCAAAAGGGAAGGGGTAACTTAAATCTTATAAATAAGTCGATTATACGTGATATATCCACTGTTCGATAGTGGCCTAGCAAGCCGAAACAGCTGTCACATTTAAAATAACGCTTATCTTGCAGAAATTAATAATTATTAAAATTTAATTTATTTTAAATTTCATTAAAAATAAACATAGAGTTCTACAAACTAAACACAACAACCATAAATAAAATAAATACACATTATACTTGCATACTAATCTCCTTCAAAGTGATCCCCTTGGTAATTAATGCACACACTGAAAAATAATTTATACGGTAAATGTATACCCTAGTCATCAACATGGGTCGCGAAGCAGCCACTACACTGCCAATCAAAAGCAATTAGCCTTTTTACATTGGCCGTGGCAGCTTTCTTTAGCATTTCTGCTAGTTAAATGTAAATTGTGTTTTACTTACATTTAATTTAAAAAACCTCTCTACCACCTTTACAAAATCTCGAGAGTGACCCAAATTTATTTTACCACATGCACAGGTAAATTATAATGTATTTCACGACACAACATTACGATTTTGTTGTAAATATACCGCAATGACGTTGACAAACGTTGGAAGTGTCATTTTTTAAACGCATTTCATAAAATGTCAAAAAATATTTTTTTATGGTTCTACGTTATGTTGTGTATACCAGGCCCGCAGATAATGGAGCAGTATTCAGATTTTGGTTTTTGCATATCGTATGAGGAAAAAAAACAGCGGCGTCATAATGGTTCTCATAATATATGTACATAGATTAAGCGTGCTTTATGCATTGTAATCTTGTGATTTAAAGTGGTAAAAAAGTTGGCACACATACAACTAACTCTGCAGTAGGTATTTACAGCTGTTGAGTTTGTTTGTAAATGTGTAGGTACGTTATTCCCTGTCCGCACCTCACTTTAAGTTCATTGTACGTCAAACGTTTCTCCGTTGATCATTGATGTTCCGTTTGTCAGTTGAGTTAATGTAAGCATCTTCCATGCGGCAGTTAAAAGAATAAATGTTTATGAAATAATTCCTTGCGCTTGTTTCAATTTTCAGAATTAATAGTCGTAGGTACAGTAGCCGGCAAACATCTTGAAATTCTACGGCGTAGTGGGGGGAAGTTTGCGCATCTACCTTTCCACCAACGAGACCCAAATTTCGTCTTCTGCGCATTCCCCCACCACGTCAAAGAATTTCAAGAGTTTTGCCGGCAACTGTATCTGTGGTACTAGTTGACGAGATATGAGATAGACCCTGAAAATTGGGAAATCGCGGCCCATGAGCGGGCACAACGCCGCCAAAAAGTACACTGCGCTGGGGAAACAAGGAAACGAAATAGGACCGAAGAAATTTCCGAGAATAGATGAAAGAGGAAAGAAAAGGAGGAAAACCCATTCCATATAGTCCGAACGCCCACCGTTGCGTGCACAACCTGTGGAAGGGTGTGCGGTGTCAGAATATGGCTCCTCAGCCACGCTCGGCGCATAATCAATATAACTGGCAGACGTCATCCACGCAACGAGGAACCGCCGAAGAGACTAGTTGACATTTGTGCGCACGTGTCCATTCTCGCTATCAAAACGAACATTGTTCACATCATCATGTATCGATTATAATATCCCTTCCACACATAGAACGCGACAAATTGTCACATTCCATCGCAACAATTGCATTACTAATTATCAATCAAATTCTGTGATACACAGAATATTGGGAACTTGTAATGAATATGGTTGCATGATTGACATTTTCGTCGACAGTCTGGAGAAAGTAAAGTTTACACTTAAAGAGGCAATACTGCTTCGTTACTGACTTCAGCTGTTAATATGTAATGGTGGGTAATATATATTTTTCGTACACATTGCCGCTTTGTACTTTATATTTTTAATTTCTGTACTCATGTTTTGGTGCTATTCCTGGTACTTTTAATAATTTGCTACTTGTAATTTATATTGTTTAATGTATGTTCTTTTTAATTTTATGATATATTTTTTTATGTAAAAGCCTATACGCATTGCTGCTCGTTACCTACTCTACATTTTTTATTTTTATACTCATGATTTGGTGCTATTCCTGAAACTTTTAATGTATGTGCTTTTTGAAATTTATTTTATACTCTTTATGTAAAAGCCTAATGGGCGTAAACAAATAAATAAATAAATAAATAAATCAGTTTGTCACAATCTTAAGACCCCAATATTGCCATTTTCGGTATTAACGTAGCATTTTATAAAAATGAATCTACTGTCACCAATTCTAATAAAACTCAGTATAACGCCAATAATAAAACACGCATTAAAACAGCATTAGAATGAGTTGCTCGTGTGGGTGCCCCCTTACATAGCGATACGTACGAGAATTCGCCGATTGCCTTTCGTGTCACGGTGCAACATTAGAAATGGCGGCCATTTATCAGGTAGCTACCCGGCGAGTATTATTAATAGAGCGGGTCACCTAATTTGCAGGCATTTCCCGATAGCGCGCCGCGATCTGCGGGCGGGCGCCGGCCCCGCTCGGCGGCCATAGAGTTTAACGAACGGTCAGGTGGTCCCGAGGGTGACTTTGCGGCGATCATCATCGGACAGGCGAAAACCGGATTTTCGGACGACGGGTCAAGTTCCCCGGACCGGTGTGCGAGAGAGGCAGACGGCGAATAAATAATATTAATATTGCGCGCAAATGAGTGGCTGATTATCGAAACTTACCTAACGCCATTATCTAACCATTTTTTTGGCAAATCAAAGAATTTTTGTTTATGTTGTTTATAATTTGAATGAGATGAAATAAAAAGTAAAGGAATGAGGAATTAAAAATGAGACATTCAATAACATAACGTAAATGAAATTTGTGTATTTCGCGAGGTACAGTATTGTGCGAATTAATGGAATAAAACATCTTAAAATTATAAAAAAAACTTATTCAAAAAGAGCAGAATGATTATGTGGTGACGTTATTAGTTATTAATATAGGTAATTAATAAAAATGTACTTTGTTTTCACCACTTATGTATTGAAAATATCAACATGTTTCAAGGCCAATGGCCCCTTCGTCAGGATACAATGTATATACAAACTAATTAAATTTACAAAAAATTAAAAATCTAAGAATTGACAATCAAAATATTAAAAAAAATAGGTATATGGAAAATGATTCAAATATTTTTATTAATTATTTTTAATTTAAAAAGGGAAAAGTGAATGTATTTTCGTATGAGTAATGTTATATATGTATGTTCAGAGAGCACAATTACTGGATTTGTCCACAGAGGGATTATTATTAACTAAGATAAACTAGCTGTAACCCGTAAAAATAATGCTTTTATATAATACTTTTACATGACGGTTTCTGAGGAATATGTTTTTATTTTATTTTAAAAAAAAATTGTTCGAAAAAGAATTTTTTTTCCAAAAACAAGATTTTTGGGAAAATATAATTTTTCGAAAAAAAAATTACTATAAAACAGTTACGGACGTTATACGAAGTTACGCGGACGGACGGGCGGACAGACAGACAACGAAATTATTATAATTGGGATTGTAAAATCTTACAGAGACGAAGCTATTTATATGAGAAACGTGTAAGGAAGTTTTTTTTTATAGGATGACCCAGGGCTTACGACGTGTATGAGCTGGCTTAAGTGACCACTTTATACAATGCATCGTTCACCAATTCCATCGTAAAAACATCCACACATTATCAAATTTTTAAAGTTCTATAATGTTTCAATATACTTTTAATATATTTGAAGGGACTATGTTAGAGGCATCTGTAGTCCTTCTCATGAAATAGCCTCTATATTTTTTGTAAGCCCTGGGTCACCCCATGAAAAAGACTACCACACACATTTCTTATATAAATGAGTCGTGTATTTCCAGACACCGCTAAATCCAAACCAAAAAAATTTACAGCAGGTCAAGTAATTTATACCTTATTTTGTGAGATGTCATTACCTACACTGTTAGTTTTTCTAGAAAGTTTGTTATAAATGTAAACAAACTTTCTAGAAAAACTAACAGTGTAGGTAATGACATCTCACACAATATGGTATAAATTACTTGACCTGCTGTAAATTTTTTTGGTTTGGAGTTAGCGGTGTCTGGAAATATACGACTCAAATAGCTTCGTCTCTGTGAGACTTCAATAATTTATTTTAATTAATACTAAAAATACTTTTATGTACGAATTAATGTAGGCTTAGATCAATAAAATAAATAAATGTGTAGTCTTTGTTTAATAGTAATGAAGAGGTATCTAAACCTTTTCACCTCTTCGACATTGCAACCATTTCATAATATCCCTGATCCAGAGTGATCTAGTCGTTAAAATGTCATCCGTTTAGTTATATTGATGTTGATTACTAGGCCAAACTGCTCACCATTGTATTATGATATATTATATTGTATTATATTACGTCTTTCTTTTTTTACTATGCTTTTATTTAAGCGTGAATCTCCGGGGTTTCGCGGGCCTCAAGTTTAGGATCACTGGTCTAGACTGATCGTTGATAAAATTGTTTGTATTGTATGAAAAATCTAATGATCGACTGTAATAAATAATCAATCGGATATTGGTGGACCCGACAGCGACTCGCCGACAATGCCATGAAAAATTAATGAATTCAAGTAAAGTTATTCCGATATATCCATGTTTTTGTACAAAATTCGATTAGTCCATTTTTCGATTTAAAAATTTGTTTGGGATTAATTTACGTAGTTATTTTGTTAGTTACGCGTTCAACCCAAAAAACACGGAAATGAGAAAATGGCTTCTAAAAATTTTAATGTACATAAACCTGATATGTCGACATATATATTCATTTTTGCACATTTTTTGTTCGTTGTTTAGATATTTTAATGTTTTTTTTAAATAAAATTATAAGAAAAAATCGTGCACAGTATTTAGCTTCTTGAGCTATTGCTAATTAGTAGCATATGTGTATGCACATTGCTAGTAAGGAGCATGCTCATTTGATTTGCGGGTGGAAGGGGTATCTGTTGAGCATGTGTGAACAGGCTTGTTTATGAGCATGCTAATGTCATTCGCGGCTAGTATCGATTATCAATGCGATCTTCTCAATCCGCGACAGATGAAACAAATATGGCGCGTTGAGGAGATGACAAAATATTACTTTTCGTGACTTATTATAGGAATCACGAATATCTGTGGAATACTCGGTCACCGCTACATAAAAATAATATAGCAAGAAATGATTTTTATGAAACTTTATTAAAAGACATGAATGATTCAAATCTTACGATAAAAATTAAAAATGTGCGGATGGAGACTCGGGAACTGTTTTGTTTATTGGTCCATAAATTTAATATTTCAGTTTGCAAAGTTTCCATTTCGCACAAGAGCGTCTCTATTCTATGACAAGAGCGTGCCATTAATAAGCATGTGCGTTTGATTGTTACTTCACTAAATGCATAAAATAAGCATGATAATAACGAGCGAGTGTGTACAGTTGTTAGAGCCCGCTAGTTTTGAGCGTGCTAATGAGCATGCTCAAAAATAATCATGTGTATCAGTACCTTTACTTACGAAGATGTGACGCGTTTTACGGATTGGATTCATTCTATATTGTGTCTACGAAAAACAGTACACATTTTGTTCTATGTGGTTTGGATTTATTCTATAAGATTTTTATATAACATTTAAGTATAAGCATCTCTGTTGTCACTTCTGTTTTAAATTTTCTCTTGTATAAAAGAATCGTGTATGTGTCTTGGATAAAAAGTATTTAATTATCTTGTGTGCTTATTAAATTAATATTTAAGAATGATACCTAAAAAAAAATTGTGGATATCTTTTGAGTTATTCTAACGGTGATGGCCGTGATTTGGGTTAGAAAATAATTTAGTAATTTTCAAAAAACTATATCACTTAGAGCTTGAAAGTTTTCAGCACATAATGATATCATAGTGAGCTGTCCAAAGCATATACCTACAACCAGTGGCGTGCAGCGCACACAAGCAAAAAAGCTGTGCATTAGGAAAGATTCTGAGAAACAAATATTAATTAAATAATCCTTTTTTTTTTTTTTTTTCGATTTAAAACTCTAGCCGTCATTCGTCCTACGGCTAGAAGTTTTATTTCCGACTTTTCTGTGCTTAACTTCATGTCAATTCTTCATTTATTTCGCCAACCAATTTGTTCCACAGATATAGTCAAGTCGAGAAAAAAAACGTGCATTTTTAATGCTGCGAGTTTTGTGTAATAGCTTCCTTCTTCGAAAGGTCCTATGCCAGGCGCACGTCATGCAGAAATGTTATTTTTTACAAATTCCACCCAAAACTTTCGGTGTAAATTTTATGTCTTTTCTATGGTAAATGTAAATACTAATCTGTCATCTGTCATATCATAATGATATCATAAAATGTTTGATTTATTTTTGTGAAAAGAAACGTATATTAGCTATACCTATATAAAATATTTATTTATTTAGGAAATATTGTTTACAATTCTTATTTTATAGTGCAGTTATTTTTGTGGATTGAAGCTACTCAAAATAGTTCATTATATATAGTTGAAAAAATTTTAAAAATGTATATACCCTTATAGGTATATGCGTATATATATATATATATTTTTAATATAAGTATATAGTCGGTCACAGCATAACCTATGTTTATACCCACTGCACGCCATTGCCTACAACTAATTTTAAGCTATTTTTGGTTTGGAAACGTACCTACAAACAATGTCAAATAATTTTTGCTTTATGTCAAGAAATGTTGTAGGCTTTTAAACACGTTAAAAAAAGAGGGTTACCCTATAACATATTATAAAACTACCATCCAAAATTTTCAAGATTAATATTTAAGATTACATAGTTTTGGGGTACCAAATAGATATATTGAGGGTATACTAACAGAAGGAATTAAGTCAGAATTTGACGGTTTTCTGTTTTTACTTTATTGTCATATTTTTATTTTAGCTGTTGTCTCTTTCAATGCAATATTTGCTACATAATATGAAAGTCGGCTAGTATGGGAATGACCTGTCTATATTATAATACGTCAATGATTGTCATATTTATATTTTAGCATAGTAAAGTGATATTTTTTATCTCATAAATGACGTAATGAATGGGTTGAAGTACATATTAGTAATGCATACAATTCAAGTGGGAAAATTTATTTACCATATACATAAAGCCATCATTAACCATCTGTAAAAACAGAATATTTGGTATTGCTAGTATGTATTACTACTCGCAGAAGATAGCGTCACGATGATCCTTTGGGAAGAAAAGTTTGATTACCAATTTTCGTCTAAAAATAAAAAATAAATGTTCTTTAATTTCAGTCATTTACTGGGCAAGGTTCTGGAAAAACCTTAAGATTGTATTTAAATAAACAAACCATGATATCTTGATTAGTCTGATATCTGTACAGGCGTGACACATTTTCATTCACGGAAGTCATGATGACAATTACATGGCCCAAAAGAGATTCGAGGTTGAGATTTCACTACTGGAATGGTAGACAAATGAATGGATATGTAGCCAAATTCAATTGGAAGACATAGGATAGAGGATAGATAAGCTGGCAAGATGGAATCTGATGAGGTGAGGGAACAGCCGAACAATCAAAAAGTAGTGGTAACTTGCACTGCTAGACCGATGACATACGAGCGGTATAGAAGGAATATGCCTGTTCTGGACATCTCGATGTCGAAGTGACGATGATGACGGCTCGTGGAGAAATTTAATGTTATGATTTTTGTTGACTGTTTTTTTTTTTGGAAAACCAAAAACCAGTTTAAATTAAATAGTTTAAGCATTTTAAAAACTAAATCACTTCCTGAATTGACATTTTAAAGATGTTGGATGAGTAGCTTGTTGGTCTTGTGATGATCGTGTGATCCAAATGTCGCGGGTTCGAACCTCAGTCCAGACCAGCAAGTTAACTCTGTTTTCATAGCACAAGCGTTTAGCTTAATTTTAAAATAGTAAGAATATTGATGTGACACGTATTCCGTGTTCGCATCTCTAATTTTTAAAAAAATGTTAAACAACAAACACTATTCAGAATGTCGGTAATTATCTTTTGGAAACAAACACTACACTTGGCTAATTTATAAATTTTTCCTTTTTTAAAAAAAAAAAAAAAGAGATACGAACACGGAATACGTGTCACATCAGTATTCAATTTTAGTACTTCTTTTATCTTGATGAAAGAACCATTGGCACCGAAACATGTCGATTATTCAATGAATAGTGGTTTTACACAAAGTATTTTCTTTTTATTGATATTATATCACAAATACGAGCTCTTTCAATCACATTTTGGCATGCTTCCGGGACAATTTGTTCGATTTTTTGATGAACAACTGTTGAACTATTATTGGTTTAGTACCTTTTTATTATTCTTTATGTAGTCATAAAGGAAAAAATCAGGAGCAGTTAAATCAAGTGGATAAAAAGGAAAATTCATATCACCAAATTTTGACTTGAATTGACAAAGAAAATGCATCACGCATAATTTGCATGATAGAGGGTTCTGTCATAACCACGTATGGTGTAGGCCATTCTAATGAATTTCAGTTAAAAATACAATTTTCTTTGAGTTTTCACAATGAACGACCCATTTTCATAAAATGTTTAAATTATCCTATATATATTCCAACATAAATTGTTAAAAGCTAAATAAATGATTTATTAAAAAAAAATGTTTTATATTAAAAGATATTCAAAGATAAAATCGGCCTGCTATACGCACGGTATAATGCTGAAATACCGCAATTGCAATAAGACGTCAAGAGTCTTTTTATTAGAACTTCTAATGCATGTTTCGTTACAAAAAAAAACACACTGATGTTTATAACAATAAGATAGTTGATAAAAGTATAAAATCAATTATTAGCTCTGATATACTTTTATTAGTAGAATAGGCGGTCTAACCGCGTATAGAGTACTCAGAGTATCGTAGATATTAAAAATGGAGGATCGTATACTTATATGTATGCGCGGTAGTAGTTATACTTCTTTGGTGTGATTGTGATAATTGATATTTACATATTAGTTAAAAATATATATTAATACAAGAAAACGAAATCTAAGGAAATGATAAATATAATTAATAATATAATTTTTTTAAATTAGATGAATGGCTGAGAGAACACGAGGAAGAGTTTTTACGGTGCCTATATAACAAATTGGTCTGAAATCAATTTACATTGTAAATTATTAATCTTATTCCTAACTTTTAGTGTTTTCCAACATTACATATTCTTTTTGATGTTATCATATATTAATTTATGCTTTTTATGTTTTTATAGTATGTTGTCTTTCATAATGTCTATCTTGCATTATAATTTTTTCTTTCCCTTTTTTCCTCTATACAAACTGCAGAAAATACTTTAAAATGTGAGGCGGTTTGTCTAGAACAGGTTCAGCCTATGTGGTAAATCGCCAAATTACATTCTGAATATATTTTGTGTGATCAAATAAATAAAAAATTGACAGCACTTTAAAGTAGTTCAATTATTAATATTTGTTTTCAAAGTGGCACAAATGTGAACTATTGGTTTGTTATAGCTGAAATAGAGATAAATGTCTTTGAATCTCTTGACGACAATTCGGAGAGATCGCTGACAAATGATGCGACGAATCAAAAAACGCGTGCATTTTCAAAAAAGTCCAAGTGCCTACCCACTTTCACGTTTTATCGATTTTCGGCCTAAAACAGTTCCGTATTCAAAAGTTTCGAAACAATACAACATTGACAGCCCCATCGGATGTCGAATAAAGTAATGTTTTTTTTGTTTTGAAAACGAGTATCTGACAATTGGTACGTCGTTTTTGCAATAAATCTTTTCTCGAATATCATTTTTAATCGTTTTTGGCGTGGTTACAAACAAAAACTTTCTGGCTAAATCTAAGATAATGGTCCCGTTGCATATACAATGAAAATGATTATTTCAATATATTATTGAATGTGCTAATAACAAAATGAAAGATAATTTACGTTTAAAAAGTAAGTATTAAATAAGATATTATTAAACTTTAAAGTTTCGAAAAATGCACTGCATATTTTGACATTTCATAGGCAATATATGAGGTTAGGTTAGGTTATTGGGTTTGGTTAGGTTAGGTTATTAGATTTGGTTTCTTTACTTTAGATTACGATTATTTTAGTTAGATTAAATTAACAGGACATTAAATTATATAGTGAAATACTTATTTTCATTGTATGAACAACGGGACCATAGTCTTGGATTATTCCAACTTTCTTAAAAAACATGCCCCTTATCGGCATTTCGTTGAGGTACAGAGCTAAAATCGCAATTCAATAAATAGTTATAATTTTCAAATAAAAAAATGCATTCAATACATCGTAACTAAAAAATATCTCGATCGAGAAACATTTTCGACGTAATGATTTATATAATTTATTTTAAAAAACATCAAAATTGTTTTATTGAAAGAGTTATTCAGAGATAAAATCGGCCTACTGTACCACAATTGCAGTAAAACGTCAAGAAAGTTTTTATTAGAACTTTTTGCTCTTCCAATGCACGTTTTACAATTAAAAAAAAACACACTGATGTTTATAACAATAAGGTATATGGAAAGGTTTTTCCGAAACATGTAGGTGTTATTAATAAATATACGTTTAATAATAATTCATTTAACACAAACTATCACCACATTGACATTTTCAACGCAACAATAAGAAACATAAAACAAACAATATCTACACTACCGCACCCAAACTAATTTGTACATTATATCTTCCCTTCTACTCCCGTCCCACATTCCCCTCCACCCTCCCATTCGCTATTAATGTATGTCAAAGTAAATTTTTGAATTCAGTGGAAAATTTTTAAGATTGTTTTGCTGTTAATTTTTCCCAAAACAAAATAAATAAATAAACACACAAATACACACACTCACACAAACTCACTATTGGACACTTATTGTATATACTCTAAGATTGGACATGTTTTTTCTTATTTTTTTATCGATTGTATATACGTGTTTTCTTGTAATTGGCCCAAAACTCTGTACATCAATTATTGTTTTTTTTCAAGATTGATTAATTACTTACTTACTTACTTACTTACCATCACGCCGTTTCCCCGAGGGGGTAGGCAGAGAGGATAGAGCGCCATACTCTTCTGTCCTGACATACAACTTTCGCTTCGTCTACATTCATACATCTTCGCATGCAAGCTCGACGGTTGTTCAGACTTCTAACAGGACCATCTTCCAGTATCTGGTTAATCTGGTCATGCCACGTCTTCCGTGGTCGCCCTCTTTTTCTGGCGCCGTCAACACTTGCATCATATATCTTTCTTACCATTCTTTCCTCATTCATTCGCTCAACACGCCCAAACCACCTGAGCGACCCTATTTTTATTCTCTGTATTATGGCTGTAAGAAAACCAATAAATGAAAATAAAAATAAAAAATAAAATACATACAAATAATATAGTCAATATTTTTAAAAATGTCAATCTACAAAGTTGCCCAACCGATTGAAAAAATAACTAATTGAATTCTGAATGTAAAATCTGATGTCATCGTGCGACTCTAGTTCCATAATTCAAGTTTCATCCCGTCACCTGCTCTTAAGGTTCACGTTTTCACTCCGTATGGAAAAACAAACGATAAACTTTTGTGATTAAGGTAATGGATCCGTTTTCCAAATTATATCCGGCATTTCATTTATATTTACGCATTAAGCCATGTATTCACTAGGGGACAAATCGCGAAACATTCCGCTTGACATGTCGCATCAACATCTACGCTCATGTTTCGGGGACAATGACGCGGTCATTTGACGTGTACACACCGGGACTCGCATATCTTGTCGCGGAAATGTCATCCGATGAGGTTATGGATGACAGCTGCGGTATCTCATTTGGCGAAAACGGGGTTCCGCGCAATTCGAAATGTTTTTTTGGGTCGCAATTTCAAATTAACGAGGGTTTACTGTAGTACTTTGAATATTATTAAAAACAAGGTCCTTTTTGCAAATAATTATTGTTTTCCAGACGTCGCGGAAATATATCGCCCTATGAGGTTATGATGATAGCCGCGTATCTGTTTATGTTAATGAGTTTATCGAAAAGTACGAGGAGAAAAAAGAGGAGAATGCGAAATTATTTACTGCAAAGAGAAAGAAGGACGGACATTCTATGCGATCTTCGATCGATACAGCTCGATGAGTTCGAGAACGATTTCGTTTCCCCGCATTGTCATCTTGACAGATACAGCGCATGCGTATTCACTTATAAACATACCACGTGGTACTGACGCTCCGCGGAATGTTGCAGTGAGTACGCTCGGGTACCGTGCGCATGGCAACGTTGCCACGGCACGTAGAAATGCCGCGCTATGTTGTGCGCGAGGTCGCGGAACAGTGCACGACGTTGCAACGTCACGTAGACTCTATGCCGCGCGTGCTGTTGAGGGACAATTTGTCCCCTAGTGAATACATGGCTTTATAATACTGGCATTTAATATACACCTACTGAACCGTGCTGGTGTCCAATTCAAAACATAGAATTATTCCTGGCACGGTATCAAAGTAGACCATCTAATGCAACATCAGTTCTTGAATCTCGCGAGAGTCGCACCCGCACGATAATGAAACGCGGGCAACACATACTTTAGCTGCCCCCTTCGAGAACTGGGTCAAACACCGGGACTTGAAATAACACGCCGTCAAAACAACGTCGAAAGGGTTCTTTTTTGACGGCGTGGATTAAGGAAAGTTTGCATTCTCAAAAGACTAGCTCACAAAAGAGATCGATAGGAGGAACTCCGAAGGTGCATTCAATCTATTGTGTTGAGCTTTTCGAATGGGTATCCAACTTACATTGAAGACATAAGTGTTTTTGTGATAGATATTGAAATATGATGAAATAATGAACATATTTATTCATAAAAACGTATTTAAATGTGATGTTGTAACTTTCAGAACACAGAACATTGCTTTATCACATTTAAATGTCTGCAGCCAGTGTCAACCAATTTAAGAATAGGCTGGATATTCAAATGAGAGACAGTGATATGGGCCTATCAGCTTAAGCTGCCTGCCCATTATCAATAATAATAATAATAATAATAATAATAATAAAACAAACTAGCTATAACACGTCAAAAATGATGTACCTACTTTTATTGTATGTTTCAGACGCCAGTTAAGGCTATGAGAAGAGCGCTATCTAAAGTAGCGTAGCATCTTGATAACGTTAGTGATGGACATTATTAAATAGATAATTGTGTTTTTTGCTTTTTATATCTCATTATCATATTATACCTTATTATAATTTGAGCCATCTTGTAGCGTTAATGACGAACATTGTTACGTAGAGAATTATACTTTTTGTACCTCATTATTTGTGCCATCTGGTAGCGTTAATGACGGACATTGTTATATCTAAATATATATATATATATAATGCAGAGTATTTTATTAAAAGCGTGAAGTCAATGTTTTCATTTTATTTTGTTAATAACAATTTTGAAATATTCTAATTTTGAAAACAGAATGAAAACAGCTTTTAAATTTTAGCTACAGTTACGGATGGACATTCGAAATTATTAATATTGGGGATTAGATGAATCCGAAATTTTTCTTTGCCTGCATTCAAATCCCGGTAGTAAAAACATAATTTTTTTCTTTATCTATATTGATTCAAATATATATATATTTTTGGTATTCATTACATTTGGTTTTGGTATTCATTGCATTCACGTAATGATAGCTATTTGACTTTTTTTTTTAAATAGAGATGCGAACACGGAATACGTGTCACACCAATATTTTTACTATTTTCGAACTAAGCTGAACGCTTGTGCTATGAAAATAGGATTAACTTGCTGGTCTGGACTGAGATTCGAACCCGCGACCTTTGAATCACGAGGCGAGAGTCCTAACCACAAGAACAACAAGCTACTCCTTACTTAAATAATATACGAATTCACAGAATACTACCTTCGTACAGGGTGTCTCGTTGCTAGTAACAAAAACTTCCGGGGAGCCTTCTCCATTTATTTTCGAATAGAAAATATTCTTTAGACTTTGGTTGAAAATTTGTCAGTTTATTTCATTATTTTTTACTAATTATATGGTTAATCAGGAATTAATGTAAACAAATCTTTTGAAAACAAGTCATTCTTTTGGTATCATTTATTTGGGTTCCGAATTTTACAAACAAATTAAAAAATTATTATGAAATAAGGAAAAAATATTATTGAAGTTGGGAAAAAATAAATATTTATTTGAAGATGGGAAAAATATTCAACTGAAGTTGGAAGTAAGTGGAAACTAATGTGAAAACCTGTTTTGGAAACAAACCATTATTTTGATATTAACAAGGCTATAGAAATTTCACATAAACATTCATAAGGATTACAATTGGATAAATTAGAAATTAGAAAAAATATTAAAAGCAAATTAAATAAATGTTTGCAAATAGGTATTTAACTTTTAAATTAGTTTTCTCATTAGTTCCTGATTACTTATTCAACTTCCATGTATTTTTATGTATCTACATATTCAACGACTATTATAATTTTTGTTATATTATAATTCGTCCATTGATTTGAATGGCTAATTTTTCCAATAATTCACGAAAGAGCATTTCAATTAATTTATCATCAAATTATTTTTAATTTAAATCTTTTTCATAAAAAAATTGAAATATTGTTCATTGTCATTGCGTCGTTGGTTCTATCGTCTCCTAGATCTTTTGTCGTATGGACCTTCGATGTGGATCTTTTTTCGTTGGACCAAATTGGATCGTTTGTCGTGTAGCCAAGCACAAATATTAAAGAAGTATGGCTTTTAAGCCTTAATGTAGCCGACCCTCCTATTTTTAACGATACTGTAATAATTTATCTTTCTAATTGATTAATTAATTTGGTTTTAAATTTCACAGAACTTTGTTCTGAAAAAATGGCAACTTCACATTAAGAATATGCTCTTGAATATAATAATATATGTTTTATTTCTTTTACTTATTTATTTTTTAGGTATATAAAAATCCTTGTAACTTTCTTGTACTGTAAAAGTCCATTAGGGCGTTGATTAATAAATATATACAAAGTAAATATTGATAATAAAATAAATTGTTATGTGCAGTAGTTACATTAAAAAAATTAATTAATTTGAATGTAATTTTTGATGCCCTAAGGGCCGGTTGTTTCAAGTTGGATTAAAGTAAGCGTTCGTTTAAAGCATAGATTTTTGCGTTCTCCACCAATCAGACGATCCGTTTTCGTAAATATCTATGCTTTAAACAAACGCTTACTTTAATCCAACTTGAAACAACCGGCCCTAAGGCGGTAAATAAATCCTTAAGCTTTCCAAATGACACTGACGTCTTGTTCTGGGCATTCTAGGCTGACCTAATTAGCTCGGTTCCTGATTAGCATAGTGACGCTATCTGGGATCGCGACATTATTTGGACAATTTTATAATCGGTGTGTGTTTGCCCACTGGCAACACTCGGCGGGAGATGGGGGCTCGAAGCGGCCATTTTGAGCACGCAATGTCCGGCGGAACTAGGTCACATCCGTCGCTGTAATAGGTCAGTGTTGGGTCAGTCGGGTATCCATACTGGAAATCTCACTTTTTCGCCTGTTTTTCACGCTATTTTGTTTTTTAATCGGCCCGGATTTTCTTTCAATCGCACTAAATTATTGCGGCTGATTATTTTCAATTGGAAAGTAATTTAGCATAATTTTATTTTTGTGGGTTTTTAATCAATACTCGTATATCCCACTCCTAGTATTAGATTATGACTTCAAAAAATGGTATTCTGAGATTATTGGATTTAAAGTCTCAATTCTCATGAAGAAATCAAGGAAAAATTAACCCATAAAAACGAAGTTTTTATTATACACCCTTTCTCATTTACTAGTGGAAACTGGTTTGGCGCTTAACCTACGCGTTGAGCTTCGGTCGGGCGACGCACACTGTAATATATTCGCAATCTAGCGGAACTTTATTCAAAAATTAAAAAGCAAGCAAATAAAAATTAGGAAAATATACACAGTAGCTAATTACCTAGACTATATGTTTTGATAATTATTTGCTAAATAACAGCACCGGTTTTCATATGGCAACCTGGCAAAGTGACACTTGCATAGGCCGTCATTCTGACAGCAACTTTGTTCGTTAATTTGAGTCATTGTGATTAAGAAAAAAAAGTGAATTTATTTCGAAGTTCAGTTACTAATACACATATATATTTTATCTTCATGTCTATGGCTACTTTACTAAGTAAATTGTATTACAATATATATATTTTATTGCCAGATACAAAGCCATTTACTTGTACATGACGAAATTGTAATATTTTTGAAGAAGTGTGACTTTGCTTTGATTTTACAGAAAATATTCATGGGTATCTAACGAGAAAATAATTTTATTTACTGCTTTGGTTCATATTCTGTAAGATTTCATTTGGCGGCGCGTGTTTTCGACACTCATACAATATTTTTTAATTTTCTTTAGGAGTACCTACAATAATGAAAAGATAAATATTTTAAGTATGGCTTTTAAGTGCCAAAAAGGATCAAAACAGGTCCATTAAGATTTTTATAATACACAAACACAACCAAGTTGATTCGAAAAGCACGCCTTGAGAACTAAAAATTTACGTTAGCAGTCTTAGCGCAAAAATAGATGCGAAGTTGGAGAAAAGCTGTAGAAAATTATCGAAATTTTTGGCTGAACATAATGGGTGGTTTGAAAATATAGTATCATTGCCTTCTAAGTTTCTCGACCTGCTTCCATCCTCAAGTTCAGCAGGTTTACGAGATTGTACAAGATCAGGTAGGCCTTGGAAGACATTCGAAAATCCAAAAGAGAAAAATCATCGATCTAGTTTCTACAAAAACTCAATAAGAATTAACGGTCGCCACTGAAGTTAGTCTGAGATCATCCGGGAAAAGGGATGCAGCCAATCTAATGAAAGAGGTAGCTGCTGAGTTTCCTTATTGAGCTACTCGAATAAAAAAAGCGAGACAAATTTTTCGAGTATCAGAGCCAAACTCTCTCTAGAAGCCGCCTTGACACTAATGGTCAATGCCAAATTGAATACCCACCAGTATAACACACTGAGACAACAGTCGAGGGGTAAAAATTTAAACATTTATCCAGCTTACCATCTTGTCAAGAAAGCGAAAACAGAGTTCCACCCTTCGCAAGATTCGATTAATTACAAATATTGAAAAAAAGTTATTTTTTACAAGGATTTTATCATTTTATTGAAGTTGTATTGAAGCAAATGAATTTTTCATAATCGATATAAATTACTGTAATGATAGTTAAACTTTTTGCAAAAAATAAGTCAGAAATATTGAAAAAAAATGCAAACTTTGATATTGCATATCTCCATAACTATTGATATTAGGTCGTGGTTGCTTGAACATTTTAAATATTAGAGACCAAACCACTTTCAGGGTTTGCGTTAATTACGTGACATGTTGTATATAAAACAAGCTCAATTTGTGCAAATATAAGTCGAATGAACCGACTTTTGTTTTTTTTCTTGCATGAAACTCTATGAATTTGAGTTAATTAAAAAGTTGAATTAGTTATGCGTACATATAAAGAATATATTTATGAATATTAAGGAAAAGTTTCATAAAAATCTATTCAGTACATCCGGAGATAAAAATTAAATTAGTATACATTGTATTAAATTCCGCTAGATTTGGAATATATCACAGTGTGCGACGCTACGAAAGGAAGTAATAAAAAATTTCCAAAAATCCAAAATTATACTATAATCAGATTTATTGTCTACCGGATGCGTCGAAATATTTTCATACAACTGAGTAAGTTGTATGAAAATATTAAAAAAATTTAAAAATCAAAAATTATACTATAATTATTAATTTTTTTAACGAAAATTTGATAGATCTTCTTGATCGTCACCACGAGTCTGCTTGCAAAGTTTCAGTTCGATTAGATCACGGGAAAAGGGTTCAAAATCGATCCAAAGTTTTTGCGTCAAAAAAACAAACAGACAGACAGACGCCACGAGTTATATAAAGGGAGTAAATTTGTGTAGTAAGCCGTTATATTTCTCTTAATTTATATTTTTAATGTATGTAATATATATTATGTACTTAAGACAAGGCATACAATATTTTCACCAAGCAATTTTGAGATAACTTATCGTGTACATTATTATTATGCCTATACAAACTTATGAGAAGATAAAATTTCTTTAAGAGAGCATTGAAAATATTATCCCAATCATAATAATTTCGTTGTCTGTCTGTCCGTTCGTTCGTCTGTCTGTACACGTAACGTCGTATAACGTCCGTAACTTCTTTAAAGTATATTATATTTTTTACTATTTTTTTACGAATACTTTTTTTTTACGAAAAATGTTTTTTTTTAAGATTCTTTTATAAAAGTATTTTTGACATTCATTCATTTTTGACAGTTGGTTGATATTATATTCCATACTCTCAAGGGTGACAAGAATGTTATAATAATGCACTCAAAAATAGCCGTAAATCCTCTTTTTGTAATGGCGGTAGTCACAATTTAATATTATGAGAGGACCAAAATATAGTCTAAACCAACTCATTATCCAGGGGAAAATACGCTGCATCTCATGACTACGTAACTTGGAAGAAGATCATGAAATTAATTAACATAATATTAGAAATTCATTCGCTTTGATACAAAAATGATTAAAACCGTTCAGATTTTATCTGACTTGTATTGAAGCAAATGAGTTTTTAATATTCGATATAAATTACATTCGTGATAGTCTATTGTTTTACATAAAATGGGTCAGAAATATTGAAACAACATTTGGTGTCTTTTATCTCCTTAACTTTTGTCATTTCACCCAAAATGTAAAGAATATTTTTTATTCAAAATTGAATGAAGAAGACTTCTCCGAAGTTTTCGCTACTAGTTACGAGACATGATGTATATGGATACGATCTCTTTTTACAAAGTGGAAATAAATTTTTAAGTTTAAAATTGAGGGTTGTCAGTGAATTTTCCTATTCAGTGTCCCGTTGTGCATTCTCGGCAACCAACAGATTACGCGATGTGTTTCATTAATTATTATCGATTTACCCTTATCAAAATGTCTATGAATAAAAAGTGACAATTGACCAACAGTTTCAGGAATAATGGTTTAGTAAATAAGTTATTTTTAAGACGTAAATTTGAAACGAAAACTATATTTTTAATTTTATTTATCTGACATGTCAAGATTTTCCTTAAAATGGACCTGTACGGTGATCCTTTTGGAGAAAAGGGAAATAAATTTATGAGAATGATTATATTATTTATAAGGCATTTGATACCGTTTTTTTTCAATTGATGTACATTGGTCTCTGAGAATACAGGTTTTGATGTGAATTTTAATATTAATTTCTGTGTTATTTATCTGCGACATATCTTAAATCTAGAAAAAATGACAATCCTACTCGCATCATAAGCCACCACTGCAAATATTTTTTTTGTTAAAGATACGTCGATATGTCTGCCTGGAATGAGTGTCAAGTAAAGGTGAAAAATCTAGAGATAGGTTTATAATTATAATAATTATAATTATTTATAATTATAATCCAGAATTCAGATGTATTCTTTTAGCCACAAGAATCAGTTTACTTTTAAATTACTTAATAATATTTTTTCGGGTCTAATAATTTTTAACTGTTAATTGGTACGGATATTTTATACGAACCGTATGTGACGTTGAATACGACTTCAACGAAACGTCGAGAATCGTTTCTCGGAAAAACAAACGGTCCGTATAAAATATCCGTAACCATTTAGGTACAGTTAAATATGTCTAACGACGGTAATAATAATCTTAACTCTTTAGGTCTAATAATGTTTAGTTTTGAACTTAAAAAATGGTATATCTTTAATTACATTCGAAAAGAAATTATAAAACACACAGAAACCGAAAAGAATATACGTATATACATCTTTCATATAATTATAAAAATCTTTCAGGACCGATAGAGTTCCAAAAGTAGTACTGATATACAGGGTTATTTGTAGGCATTTGTAAAATTATTATTATTAGAAAACATTAATAACCTCGCAGGACAATATTCCGGCCTTGATTATGATTCGAAAATGTTCAAGCTATTATGACCTAATATCAATAGTTATGGAGATATGCGACAGTTAGCATTTTTTTTCAATATTTCTGACTTATTTTTTGTAAAACGTTGGACTATCATTACAGTAACTTAAATCGAATGTGAAAAATTCACTCCCTTTAATACAAGTCAAATAAAAAAATAAAAACCTTCGAATTCCAATTGGAAAACATTCCCATTGGATTTTTTTTCAGGGTTTTTATCATTTTATCTAACTTGTATTGAAACGAATGATTTTTTTTTAATCGATATAAGTTACTGTAACGATAGTCCAACGTTTTACAAAAAATAAGTCAGAAATATTGAATAAAAAAATGCTAACTTTGATGTCGAATATCTCCATAACTATCATGACCTAATATCAATATATAAGGTCATGATAGCTTGAACATTTTCGACTCATAATCAAGGCAGGAATATAGTCCTGCGAGGTTATTAATGTTTTCCAAATAACCCTGTATAATATTATTAAGCAAATAACTCTACAGCAATTTAAATTCACATTTATTGCATCACTTTTCATTGGTACATGCCTTCGTTTCTAGCGACTTCAGAGTCGGATTCGGTTTCAGTCGGTCAGTCAGTTTCAGGACGCGCTGCAGTATCCGTCGTCGAATGTCGTCAATGTGTTAAGTAATAATCTAACAAATTTTTATTTTTTTTTATTTTTATTTAATTAATAATATTTTATTACAAATTTCTTTTGTTTTCCCGTTTGTATCCTGGGTCCAGGTACAAATTAAAAAACTTTGTGACAATATTTTCATTTAACGATTCCAATTTCATGACGGATAAACTGTTGCCGGAGAGATCTTTTGTTTTTATTTCTTAGAAGTAGAGTACCTAAATCAGATTTTTTTCTTACAATAACATAGCACTGCTAAATTAGTTTGTAATTTTCAAGGTCCCTTTCCCAACAAATATTCACCTAGGTACTGTTTGCAGATTGCCGATATCCAATAATAAAAGTTCTGATAAATTTCTTTTCAATTGTAAATTATCTACTTTTATCTATACAAAATCTAAATAAAATATATGCATGCGTGCGTGTATAAATTTCATTAGTTCTTTGATTAGTGGTTGGAAATAACACCCCTTTAATGGGTGACACGAAAATTATTTAAAAAAATACCTTGTATATTCCAAAGCAACAGAAAAGAGCAATGTATTATAAATGTAACATAAACGATTCCAGAAGAAAAATTTACTTTTTATACCTACAAGTTTATTTATACTGAAGATACACATGTAGAAAAATTATGATGAATGTCTAAGATATTCTTGTTTAGGTAAAAGGCTAAGATAGTCGATTTACAGAATATACGTTCTGAAATCGAAACGTAGACTATAAACATAGCATGTAGGTACAACCGGGCAATTCATTCATAATATAATTAAACGTACCTTCCTCGATTCACCGGAGAACCTCGATTGCAAATTATAAGCCAAACAAAAGATCAAACTTACCTACATTTAAAGATGATTGTTATGAAGCAGAAATGATTTATTTGATAACGATTTCACGAAAGTGTCGCAGTAGCTCCGTAAAGAAAGCAATATGGTAATTGCACCGCGTATTTACAGAAACAGCAATTACATTTCGGCAGACAAAAGCCGCCTTCGACGCCGGCTCGGTGCGACAATACAAAAACATTGTCACCAAGGCTATGAGAATCGATAGAAATTCTTAGCATTGTCAACTTGACATTCAATTTGTAAACAACGCTGACGGAAGATGAGTCGTTGGTCGTTGGTAAGAAAAATAACATAAACAATTCCGCCTGGAAACATCCATAAACAACGTGGTGCCAATCGATAATGTAATCATTTTTAAGTCAGAACTCTTTGCTATTTAAATTATTTTTACATCTTGCATCCCCCGAACACAGATTTGAATTAAGAACGCATGCGATAATGGCACACCTGCCGGTGGCGAGTGCTCTATTAAACTGATTTGCCGACATCGTCGGTTCGCCATGTAGAGTCTAGGCGACGCAATGTTTATTGTGGAAACTTCAAGCGTTGCCATGGGAACTACGCGGCGGGCTTTTCAAACCATAAATCTGAATTTGAAGCCAAAACCGCGGGAGGTAAATCGGCCATGAGTTCAAGGTAAGGTCCCGCCCGAATATTTTCGATAAGGATAAATCGGGTGACAAATTACTGCAAATCCCATATAAATATGATTAATTTCGCGATAAGATAAGGTCGGCCGGTTTGCTCCATTTCATTGCCCCATTTTCTAGGAGAATTTTCTTTGAAACTAAGAGTACCTATAATTCAGCGTTTTTCTTGATTGAGAAAATTGTATATTGCATAGGTCACCTATTGTTTAATAAGAAAATAAAGAAAACTAACTAGGCGTTTATAGCAACATATTGATTTATTTCCCAGACTGGTAACATGAATAGGTAAGTACGTTCAATTTTCCTATTACTCCAAAGGGTTAATGTTTTGAATCACCTTCTTACCGCTAACTAATAGTCAATAAAATACTATTATCATTACTCGTCAAGAATATTAGAAATGTTGTCTTAGTATGAATCTCAAAAGATATTAGTTTAATTGAAATTATTTTTCTTTAGGCGCATTCAGAGCGAAAATTGAACGGCACATGCAATAGAATATTTTCGCACCATGAAGTCGCGAAACACCAATCAAAAGCTAAGATGACGGTTTTCGTGTTATGAAAATTGCATATGCTCCGGGCGCTGTTTTTGTTTATTTTCTATATGTTGATGTATTTTTCATAATATAATTGTGATCAAATTCATAATGTGTTATTATGATGATTATATTATGTGCTTACTTTTTCAGTTTTTCATTTTATACAATCTAGATTATTTATATCTTAATATGTATTGATGGAAAACTGTCATTGATTGAAATTACGGTTTATGTTTATGTTACCGCGCAAGATATATACAACACGGCACATGGTTTTTTTATGTATGCCAAAGAAGTATAACTTCTAACGCGTGTACATAAGTACATAAAAGCACTTATTTTTTAAAAATAATACATAGTAGTTTAATGAAATTGAAGTAAGAGTTTAAAATTAATAAGCAATTTATAAAATAAACTTATTTGAATGAAGTGTATCAGTCATTATATACTTACAATTCATTTTGAACAGGAATCTGTAGATCATGATTATACTATTAATATAATTTAAAAATATTTTCCAAAATTATACTATTCTTCTTTGCGCCATTTTACAAAAAAAAATGAAGAATTTGATGAGGCCCGAATACAGAGTCAATACTTAAATGATTTAAAAGTTAAAGTACACTTTAAAAGTATATTTTTACTGTAAACTACGCTTTTAAAGCTTACTTTAACCTTTAAATCATTAAGTATTGACTCTGTATTTGGGCCTTAGTTAGTATAAGTATGGATACAAATTATATATTCGAAAATAGTCGCATTAACTTACAAATTCCAAACAGAAAAGACATTTAAACTTCGTGATAGAGCGCACCATTCGTGACTTTTCGCTGCTTCGTACAAACAAACATATTTGCTTTATTATTAAAATTTCCGTTGGTCAATATGGTATAAATATAAAAAAATGTCCAAAACGGTATAAAAACATAAATCAATTTAAAAAAGTGAAATTTATTAATTAATCCAATCGTTAACAGAATGTCAATGTACATAATTTCATAAAAATTAACTTATTCACAATGAATTACCAACCAATCATGCTCCAACTTCAGGCGTGGCGAAGTACTTGCTTATGTATGTATAATAATCTTCCACGGATCAAATTTGTAATTTCATTTCCTAAATAATACCTACACGGTATTTTTTAACAACACATTTTCCTACACAGTAAAAAGATTAATGAATCATTCTTAAATATATTTAAGAATCATTTTTTATAACAGAAAAGCCACGATTTCATAGTTATTACAGTACTGTAATATACGTAAGTTCAATAATTGTGGCGCCACGAACCGCAGCCGCTTCATGACAATGATGAGTTCTATTGTATCCCATACTTGACGTGTTGACTGGTTCGCTGACGCTCTCCATATCTTCGCTTGAGTAAAATGCAGTTTTTGAATAATTTAATATATTATTTGAAGGGTATAAAAGCAAAGGCATCGGTATCCCACTGAGGTATTCCTGAGATTAATACTAAATACCTGTCACTACTAGAGGAAATTTCTATGGAATCTATGAAATCTATATCTTATTGGAAATAAGTTTTTAAAAAGAATTGCCCCCTCAGTTTTCCTTTTATGTACGTGTAGAAATAAATATTAAACTTTTAAACGTGGATATTGCTGCGTTTGCTACCAGATAGTGGTTGCTGCTTTTGTTATTCACACAATTGCTGTCTTTGGTACGATGTTTTAGTCTAAAATTGACATCAACTCTCGCTGTAGTATGAATTGATTTTGTCAGGTGACAGATCCTTGGGGGTTGATTGGCTGAAGTGGATATTACTGCCTTTACTTTTTACACTACGAGGATTTTTTTATTTAAATAAAATATAGACGCGAACACAGAATACCTATGTGTTAAGCTAAACGCTTGTGCTTGAAAATAGGTCTTGCTAGCGTCCTGGAATGGGGCTCGAACCAGCGACCACTGGATCACTAAGCGAGAGTCATAAACACTACACCTACAAACTACTCCGGATATTGCAGCCTTTGCTTTTCATAGTGATTTGGAAAAATGATTTTGAAAGGGATAAAGCTGTATTTCCTATAAAATTTCGATTTTTTTGGATGCTCCTGCCTTTGCTTCATACCCATCATTTGTAGATTTGTTTAAACAATAGGGATGTCTCTTGAGGGATGTCAGCACGCTCCTCTCTGATATCTCTTGCACCCGGGGTAGCATTCTCTTTCAACTCTGGCAGGTGCTATGGGTTTCCGCTCTGTAATTCTCTGTTGTGTTATCTGCGATGTTACCTGCGATATTACCAGAGGCTTACTACCAGGCCTTCTTGGCGACACCACAAAAGTACCGCTAGGATTTTTGGCAGGAGAAGCTGGTGTCTCCTTCGCTTCGTCGCTTTCCGACATGAAGCGATTTCCCAGCATCGATGGACTGGGCGGATTGAGGCATTCCACCTTCAGCGTTGTGGCGTTGACCCCGTACACCCTCATCGTGTTTTTGGTGCAAGGCCTGTCCAGAGTAACGCAGCCCCGTTTCAGCCTGTCTTTGTTGTTGGGCGGGGGCGTGAACAGAACCCCTCCCTCGTTGTAGCAGACGTTGGCAACGCAGATGGGGATGACCTTGTTCTCGGGGAGAATCAGGATGTCCCCGGCTGGGCACGGACCCTGCTCGTGGGCAGGGAAGCACTTCTCATCAGAAGGAAGATAGATGTATCCTGAAAAGTGATACAAAGATTAATATTAACATTTACCTTTTGGTTATATATTGCACGAATCTATGCACTGGTGATCTGTGGTTCAGACACACACTGCTGTTCTATAACTCTATGAGAGTGCAATACAACAATGCCTTCAGGATAATGTTCGGTCTATCCTGCCATTGCAGTGCATCTCAAATGTTTGCAGAGCACAGGGTTCATGGCTTTGCTGCTCTCCAAAGATTGAAGATAACTAGCACAAGGAAGAGGATAGGGGGGTCTAGCAACTCTATTATTCAAGCAGATGCTATGTGGTTTGACTCCTCATTGCATAAAAGATGGACACTAATCATGCAACCGTGACTGTTTTCAATGGTGTTCAGTGAATTTTCTGTTTATAATTTTGACATTTTTTCTTTTCTTTTCTAATTTTACTTGTATATTTTTTCTATTGTTACTTGTATGTATACATCTGTACGGCAAGTTGAGAATCTATTCTCATACTAGCTGAAATAAATAAAAAAAATTTCATCATGCCGACTGATGTACTGCGATTAATTTTGATGCCATACGCAGACAAAATTATGTTTACATATTGATAGGCGTCTAAGGCCCGGTTGTTTCAAGTTGGATTAAAATAAAAATTCGTTTAAAGCGTAGATTTTACGGAAACGGATCGTTTGATTGGCTTACGAAAGAACTATGCTTTAAACGAACTTTTACTTTAATCCAACTTGATACAACCGGGCCTAACACAACTTATATCTCAAAATAATAGTTGAAGAATGAGAAAATTAAAATTAATGAAATGTAACTTTTTTCCCTTTGCCTTTTCCCTTGAGGTCATTTAAAATAATTTATTTTATTGCTTGTTTTTTAAGTATCGAGAGAGAAGAACCCCTTATTGACGTTTAATTAATTAATTTATGTGAATTAATTTGCTCAACAATATCTCATTCACCAACTCTTCTCCTCTCCTTCTGTTCCTTTTGTCAAAATGTGATCAATTATTTGTATCTTCACCTAAGCCACGTTTTTCTATATTTGTAGTTCTGTCCTGTCCTGTCGCTGATACTCTCGAGACTCGAGTGGAATAATATGTTCTCGAACACGAGTAGCGACAATATGTTTATATTCTATACTACTTAATTATCATCATGAATAAACTCGACAATGTTAATCCTAATTCATCAATAATATAATGAGAAAGTTGTCGATTTTCGAATATTTTTATTTTATTGATTTAGGACTTTACAAAGAGCAGTCTTTCAATTTCATTATTATAATTTAAAAATATATGTTATGTAGGAACATAAATAAAGTTTGTTAATTTTGTTGAAAATGTACACAAACGTGGAGAGTTATTCACAATTCAGTAAACATTCGTCACAAACGCACCATAAATAAAAATACGACCATATTCTGGTAAAGCAAGTTCGACTGCGAAACATTTGTAATTATAATGAAAGAGAAGGTTAAGTAAACGAAGCTTTAGATAAATTTGTAAACCGAGTTCATGATTTGAAAACCGGTTTATAAATTTAAAAAACTGATTTAAAATATTGTATATAACGTGTCTAAATTCTTTTATCAGAGAGTACCTACCTAATGCTCTAAAAGAAGCAACATTGAAATCAATTTCCAGGTTTCTTAAGGAACCTGAAGAAATATAGAAATAATATTAAATCCGAAGACACTGAAGGTCGAATTTTCGGTATTTGAGGTAACCAATGAAATAACAATTAAGATTTTTTTATGATACCCCGAAAACAATAAAACCAAGTTTAGTAGCCAGTGAGAGAAAATTTTCTATTTCAAGCAATTTCGTATCTAGATTAAGAGCAGTATTGTGTAATTTTTCATAATTTTTTTGTGAAACTTTGTAAAAAGTCATATAAATCATATCCAAAAATAATAACAAAACCGTCTACTTTCACTAATTGTTATTTATAATAAACTAGCTATTCGTACCCGGCGATGCACGGGTTAAGGATTAAGTTGAAAATAAATTTGTGGGGGAAAACGACGGTTTGATTCGAACGCTATAGATTTGCATCGAAAATATTCAGAAGAAAGGGAAGGGGTAAAGTAGAAGGGAAATGTAACCTATGTTACCCGCCGAGTCCGTAAGAATATGTTTCCAAATTTTGAGCTCGATCGGTCAAACGGTACAGATTTTCCTCGAAAATATGTCAGGGGGAGGGGAAGGAGTATGAGAATAGGGGGGAAATGTTGCCTATGTTACCCGCCGGGTCCCAAAACCTAAGTATGCAAAATTTGAATCGAATCGGACAAACGGTGTCGATTTGTATAGAGAACAGACAGACAGACAGACAGACAGACATTGAGTTTTATAGGTATAGAAGTATTTGTAATATTATTGAAGATGCTGCTTCGGTATTGCAAACGTTAAAATTATTATAAATAACAATGAGGGAGATTAAAAAATATATTAAAAATGATTAATTTTTAGGTATATATATACATAACGATTAGAACGTTTTCGATGTTAACGCATCATCTTCTATAATGTTACTAAAACATACTAAACTCAAGACTAAAAAGGACGTCGTGGGAAGTGGGGTGGAGATCGGTAGAAATGTGGGCGTGGTCATTAGGCGCAGAAGAAGGGACGTAATAGAAGATGTTTGAATATTGATTACATTTTTGTTACTATTAATCACTAAGTTTTCTCAAATATCTAGTTATTTCCTTTTTATGAATGTTTATTAAATCTATGCTATTACTGTTGAAATGATGACTCGCATGGTCTTGTAATGTAATGTAATTCATAATTAGTAGTAGACTAGCTCTGTTACACACACCCTGTATATTTTTCTGGTCTGTGATTTCCATTCATACATGCTGTTTTCAGGTGGTGGCAAATACTTTACCACCCATAAAATTTTCTAAAAGATATGCTTTTTATTATTATTTTTTTAAATAATCGCATTATCTGTATCAGAACTACAAATAATTTCAATGATCCTCTCGATAGCTCTTTTAAGCCATGTATTCACTAGGGGACAAATTGTCCCTCAACAGCACGCGCGGCATAGAGTCTACGTGACGTTGCAACGTCGTGCACTGTTCCGCGACCTCGCGCACAACATAGCGCGGCATTTCTACGTGCCGTGGCAACGTTGCCATGCGCACGATACCCGAGCGTACTCACTGCAACATTCCGCGGAGCGTCAGTACCACGTGGTATGTAAACAAGTGAATACGCATGCGCTGCATCTGTCAAGATGACAATGCGGGGAAACGAAATCGTTCTCGAACTCGTCGAGCTGTATCGATCAAAGATCGCACAGAATGTCCGTCCTTCTATCTCTTTGCAGTAGATAATTTCGCATTCTCCTCTTTTTTCTCCTCTTAACTTTTTCGATAAATCATTAACATAAACATTACTTACACGCTGGCTCTCATCATAACCTCCATACTCGGCGATATAATTTCCGCGACGTCTGGAAAAAAGAATGATTTGCAAAAAGGACCTGTTTTTAATATATTCAATTTACTACGTAAAACCTCGTTAATTTGTGAATTGCGACCCACAAAAAAACTTTCGAATTGCGCGGAACCTCATCACCGTTTTGTCGTCGTCCGCCAAATGAGATACCGCAGCTGTCATCCATAACCTCATCGGATGACATTTCCGCGACAAGATATGTGAGTCCCGGTGTGTACACGTCAAATGACCGCGTCATTGTCCCCGAAACATGAGCGTAGATGTTGATGCGACATGTCGAGCGGAATGTTTCGCGATTTGTCCCCTAGTGAATACATGGCTTTAATATCTGCGCCTGTTAAGGGGTTCAAATTTTCTTGAAAATGTTTGTCCGTTATCGGACCGTCGAAATGGACTTGCCGATATGGCGTGATGCTCACCTGGCCTGCAGTCACAGATGTAGACTCCGGGCTGGTCTCCAGGGTAGTAGCTTTCGTTTTCGGGACACTCGTTGGGTGCGTAGAGAGGAACTTCTGTGTTCTGAAAAAACATCCCTTATTTGAGATACTGAGGTCCAAATGGTTACGTAATTTCCGACTTTTAAAAAATATTTTCGAATTTTTACGTTATTTCATTGAAATGGTGTATAGAATATTTACATCGACAGAATTATTCAAATACATGCGTAGATTATTACATTATGCATTATTATTTCCTGAAGCAATTAAAAATTATTATTTTAATTAAATGTTTAATTATAGAATGCTTCAAAACACATAAATTCTTGGACATAATATGTACAAGAAATGCAAAAGAAATAAAAATACACAAAGGACTAAAGAAATACAATACTCTACCAGAAAATATAAAAAAAATATTTTATTAATATTTTTATATCTAGGTATGGTCTAAGAAAACAGTTACCCCAGAGGGATTAATTAATTAAGATAAACTATAGAAGTCTCACGGAGACGAAGCTATGAATATATAAAAAAATATTTAAAAATATAGAGGTATCATTACCAGATGTTAAAATCTATGTATACTAGTTTACGAGAAAATACTACAGGTGTCTCCAGCATAGTCCATTCAAATAAACAAAAGATTCTCAGATTTGAACAATGATGTTCTCACGATGGGATTAGTGAACGTTGCATTGTGCAGAGAGATCACTTGAGCCAGCTCATACAGTTTGTAAACCCTGGGCCATCGTATCCAATTTAAGACTTCCACACACGTTTCTCATATTCATAGCTTCGTCTCTGTGAGACTTCTATAATTTACCTTAATTCGCTAATCTTTATTTGGAAGTCGTCCACTTAATTCGTAAGTACAGACAGATGTTTTAAAATCTTTATGGATTTCTGTGATTTGAGTATTAATTCCCTTCTCACACAAGACGTATTAATATGCTTCTGGTGATTCCCACACATACATTATTATTCGAATAGATGTAAAAAAAATTTAAAAAAATAAAAAAAAAAACGAAAAAATTTTTTTTATGTTTTTTAAGAAGAAAGAGAAAAAAGAAACAATTACTATTAAGAAAAAGAAAATTTACTATAAAGAAGTTACGGACGTTACACGAAGTTACGGAGACAAACAGACAGACGGACGGACGAACAGACAACGAAATTATTATTATTATTTATTTACTTAATTAATAATATATTATTTATAATATTTTATTACAATGATACTTATAAACTCAACAAAAAGAATTATGATTTTGTGTAGTGTGGCGAGGGATGGGATAATTAAATGCTAAAACAGTTTGGTACGTAGACAATGATTTATCTCGTATGACGCCAACCTGAATTATCTTATTTATTGTGGTAAAAAGTGGGTCGGCTAATTTCAATATAAACCTAATTATAAATGCTGACCTTTTGAATTAGGGTCAGCCCGCGTTATTTGGCGGCCAATTTGCGATAAGCACGAAAAAAGCGCCCTACATTGCGCTACTCCAAACTGGACGAAATTTCTCAGTAGAAATGTAGGCGAGATTAAAACAGTGAGGAAATAGAATGAATCGATCGTTTCGATAGTTAGGAACCAGACACATTAATTCAAATTTAACCGACATTAAAATGCCATAAAACGTCGCGCCAACGACTCGCTATAGTCAAATCGCCTAAAAATACAGTATTATTTGGAAAACATTAATAAACTCGCTAACTATATTCCTGTTTTAATTATGAGTCGAAAAATGCATTTTTTTTCAATATTTCTGACTTATTTTTTGTAAAACATCTGGACTATCATTACAGGAACTTGCATCGAATATGAAAAATTTATTCCCTTCAATATAAGTCAAATAAAATTAAAAAAACCTTCCAATTCCAATTGGAAAACACTCCAATTGGAATTTCTAAGGGTTTTAATTATTTTATTTAACTTATATTGAAGCGAATGAATTTTTCGTAATTGATATAAGTTACTGTAATGATAGTTCAACGTTTTGTAAAAAATATTTCAGACTGAAAATGCAAACTTTGATATTGCGTAACTCAGTAACTATTGACCATGGCTGCTTGACATTTTCGTTCTCTCTCTCATCAAAGCAGTAATAAAGTCCTGCGAGGTTTTTAAAATTTGACAGGTGGATTCCTGCATTGATCATGAGTCAAAAATGTTCAAGCAACAATGACCTAATGTTAATAATTAGGGAGAAATGATACGTTAAATTTTGCATTTTTTTCACAATTTCTGACTTACTTTCTGTAAAACTTAAGAAATTATTTTTCTTCTTTTAATGTATTATACAATATTTTTAAAGAACGATATGATGTTTGCAGAAAACAGGATCGATGAGTGTTCATCAAATTTTCTCCGGAGATATTCCTGAGAAATTTCCACGAAACATCTGTATATACAGTTGCCGGCAAACTTCTTGAAATTCTTTGGCGTGGTGGGGGAATGCGCAGAAGATAAAATTTGGGTCTCTGGTGGAAAGGTAGATACGCAAACTTTCCCCCACTACGCCGTAAAATTTCAAGATGTTTGCCGGCTACTGTACCTATTTTGTTTTGAACCGGAAAAGCACTGTCTGCTGTCTACAGTAAAATATTAGTGTATCAGGTAGGCCACCTATCATAGTGTTTACTCTGCTGCTGAAACACGTCATGTCTCGCTGTCAAAATCTCAAATCGTTTATTTTTGCGCGAGGTTTAAGTTTTTGTTTCCTTCTACGAATTTCAAGTTAATCTCCGAGCTTATCACCAGATAAAAATCTCATTGTCTTACATATGGTAATGAGATTTATCTCAATTAAATCTCTGAGATTTAAAGTATCGTGTCTCATACCGTGGACATGGGCCATTGTGCATCCACCCAATAATATATTCTGCCCTATTCTGAAATAATATATTTGGATGTCATCGATCTTTATCCCAACACTTAATAGACGAATAAAAAATAAAGAATAAACGAGACGTAGGTATACGTCGGAGGTATGGTCAGAGGGAGAAAGAAGTACATGACGATTATCCGTCAAACGTCAAATATAAATAGAGTCCAAGAACGTTTCTCATTTCTATGGTCCAACGTGACAATGATAATTTTACCATAATTTGACATCAGGACGCTGTGGAAGAAGAAATCAATAAGTGCATATGAAATAATATTTTTTCTATAAGCTTTAAATAGAGCATTAGTACTTATTTCATGTAATTTCAGTAGAAACATGAGAATTGTGAGGTTACGTTTGCGGAGGGCAGCTGTCAGACCAGACCGGAGAAATCCGACATCGCAAAGGTTTTTGCTGTGAGAGAGAGAGACAGAGAGAGTGAAAATATACAAATTTTCTTATTTAAGTACGACGAACACCGAATACCGACGCATACCTACGACTCGTTTTTTATTTTATTTTAATTTCCGTCTATTAAGTGTTGGGATAAAGATCTGACATCCCTTAAATTATTTTCAGAATATCACAGAATGTATACTTAATTGTGTCGATTCGTGAAATGTTTAATAGCTAAACAAAATAGCTTTTCGTACATCATTTTGTATAATGTACCAAAGTAATAGCAAAACTTGAGAAACGAAATGAATGATACCAAAACACGAGATGGTATCCTCAAAATATATTTTAAAATATTCGGATAGCTGGAATTGATATCGGTTTTGTTTCTGTAATAATTTTTTATTATCACCATGCTTTAATGTATTTTTGAACGCTTAACACGGGGCTGTGAAATCGCAGTCGATGATTTATGGTATTTTACGCAGAGTCGGAGTTGGGGTAGAAATCACCAAAAATAGGTCGTGTCCAACTAATTTTCATCGGTAATGGCATTTTATTTTATGAAATTTATTTATTTGTCTGTGCGTATAGCACCATTAAAAAAATGAGTAAAAAATATCTACTAGAGCTCCTACAAAAAGCAAGCACTCAAAATAATAATTACAAATTAAAATTAAAACATTAAAAAAACTCAAACAATTATGTAAATAAAACAATATAGGTACAGAGAAAATCAACCGAATAAAAATATAATAATTTCGCTGTCTATCTGTTTGTTCGTAACTTGCTGGAATTACAACATTAGATCATTGATGAAGACGGCAACCATCATCCACATGCAGTCCATTACAGAGGAGTGCCGAGTTTTCTGGCAAATCGGAGGATCCAGCGGTGAGTTTTGCATTGTCTCTTCTGTGTGAGGGCTTTTCGCACTTTTATACTGGACAACTAACTGGCTTGCCTTGGAAGTCTCCGTATAGCTGTAAACTATTCTAGCGTACTATTTACTGCAAGTTTCTCTTTAAAATAGTCATGGAATACGCTACAGACTCACTGTACCTACCTACTCATTGCCCAGTCTGTGTATTTTAGGCAATGAGGAGTGTATGTGGTAGTTTCTAAGCGTTTTATCGTAATAAAATATATTGTTTGAACGCGTTAACAATGGAATTCTAAGACATACATTAGAGAGAAGATCAGGGCTGTCAATTTGAGAATTGATACTTTTGTACATAAATAATAAAAAAAAATATTAAGTAATATAAATAAAACAAAAATAATAAAAAATAAATATTAAGTCTATTGATTTCCTTCAATCTGACAAACCAAGGATATTGAGTTCTTTCATACGCATGCTGTAATTAATTGAAGTAATGGGTATATTTAATGTAAATTTGCATATGTGGAGATGTTAATTAATTATTACAGGGGGACCATAAAACTGAGTTATACTCAAGCTGGCTCGTCACCAGAGCGTTATAGAATATCAAAAATGTGTAAATGTTTGAAATCTTTGGCTATTCTGCATCCTGCATCGCATGACATGACAGTAAAAAATTCTAAATGCCTAAGCTAACTTGTTAGTCTTGTGGTTAGGACTCTCGCCTCGTTATCCAAAGGTCGCGGGTTCGAATCTCACTCCAGACCAGCAAGTTAGTCCTATTTTCATAGCACAAGCGTTTAGCTTAGGTTGAAAAGAGTAAGAATATTGATGTGACACGTACTCCGTGTTCGCATCTCTATTTTAAAAACAAAAACAAAAAAACTAAGAATAAATTCAACTTACGAGCGCTTAGTAACAAAAATTTTATTTGATTTTCTGTGTACCTATATTTAAAATGTATATTCGTATGGTGTCAACACTTATTCGTAAACCTATTAGAATCAGTTAAGAATCCATAAAGATAAATTATAATATTAGGTGCTTACATATGAAATTGGCGTTTAGTATGGGAGGAACATAAAGCCGATTTTTTTTATTATAATATATTTATTTAATCAAAGTATGTACCATTGCTGTCTATGCACTTTTGCCATCTCATAGGTAGTTCATCGATCCCTTTACTAAAAAAACCATTCGGACGGGAATCCATAAAATCTTTGAAGGCGGTTTGGACTGCCCCATCGGAGTTGAATTTTTTCCTTTGCAAGAAGTTATCCAAATTTCGAAAAAAATGGTAATCTGTTGGGGCAAGGTCCGGAGAGTACGGTGGATGTCTTAGACATTCCAATTGAAGCTCCTCTAATTTGGTAGCCGTCTGTTGTGCAGTGTGTGGTCTAGCGTTATCATGAGCAGCAGTGGCCTAGAGCGATTAACCAGCCTCGGTTGTTTAGCAGCTAGCTTTTCCATCATGGTTTGCAGTTGCTGACAATAGACATCTGCCGTAATCGTCTGGCCAGATTTAAGAAAGCTGTAGTGAACGACACCAGCACTAGTCCACCAAACGCTCACAAGTAACTTTTTTGGAGTCAATTTTCGCTTGGGGCATGGTTTGGCTGGTTCGGCAGGGTTCAGCCATTGCGATGAGCGCTTCCGATTATCGTACAGGATTCACTTTTCATCACAGGTAATGATTCGATTTAAAATCCCTTCATTATTGTGCCAGTTGAGTAATGGAACGCAGCAGTCAACGCGCGTTTGTTGATTTGCTTCATTCAATTCGTGAGGTACCCACCTTTCAAGCTTTTTCACCTTACCAATTTGCTTCAAGTGGATTAAAACAGTTTTATCACTAACACCGCAGCCTGCAGCTAACTCGGATGTAGTTTGCGATGGATCCGCTTCCACAATAGCCTTCAATTCTTCATTATCAACTTTGGTCTCCGGCCGTCCACGGGCCTTGTTCTGCAGGTCGAAATTTCCAGAACGAAAACGTTGGAACCAAAAACGCACTGTGTTTTCTTTTGCGGCACAGTCGCCATACACATCATTAATCCTTTGAGCCGTTTCTGCAGCACTGGTGCCACGGTGGAACTCGTACTCGTAAATGATGCGACATTTCAAGTTTTTCATTTTGTAAACTGAGTGACGCAAAGAAAAAAACAATTGAGGAAAAAACAAATGAATTATAATTTTCAAAACACAAATACAAGAGTAAATAGCTGTATAAATTTGGATTTGGAATTCCTAACCAAAGAGAAGATATTTGAGATCAAATTTGCCAGTACGGCAAAACGCCAATTTCATATGTAAGGACCTAATATTATTCGTGATTTGAAAACCGGTTTATAAATTTAAAAACTGATTAAAAATCAGAGTAATACTCTAAAAGAAGCAACAAATAAATCAATTTATAGGTTTCTTGAGGAACCTGAAGAAATAATGATTAATTCCTAAAATAATAAATAGGAGTAATAATAATTAAATCCGAAGACACTGAAGGCCGAATTTTTAATATTAGAGGTGGCCAATGAAATAACAATTAAGATTTTGTTATATGATACCCCGAAAACGATTAAACCAAGTTCAGTGGCCAGTGAGAGAATATTTTCTATTTCAAGCAACCGTGTATCTAGATTGGGAACAAATTATATATTTTTTCGTAATTTTCTTGTGAAACTTTGTAAAAACTCATATTTAAAAATAATAACAAAACCGTTCACTTTCACTAATTGTTATTAATAATAAAAATATTTGTAATATTACTGGAGATGCCGCGTCAGTATTGAAAACGTTAAAATCATTTTAAATAACAATTAGGGAAAGTAAAAAATATAAAAAAATGATGACTTTGTTTACTTTCATTATTTATTTATAACGATTAGTACGTTAGTACGTTTTCGATATTAACGCATTATCTTCAGCAATGTTATTAATACTAAACTTAAGACGAAAGGACTGTCTATGGAGTGGGGTGGAGATTAGAGTCGGGTGGGTACGGGGGCGTGGTTGACATGACTTATTCGTATTATTTAACCTATTCGAATCAGATACGAATCCATAAAGATAAAATATAAAAGTATTCTTATTCAAGGTGAACCAAGTTTGACTGATATCTAGGTATATTGAAAAATTCAAGGCTCCCATCACTATACATCAACAATCAGTGCATACCCTGTGCTAAAGTTGTGAAAAACCTGATTGATGTAGTTCTTTCATGGCACGAACATATTTTAGGTACATATCGGAAAAATAATATTTTACAGTATTCATTCTCCAAACAAACCTAAGGACTTTCTCCCTATTCACTGTAAAATAACAATTACGCAATCGATAGGTACTTCTTTTCCTGCCTTATTATGCTGATGTGTGCTATCTGGATATCAATGTAGAGCATCTCAACAAACTGAAAAAACGTTTGTATCCGTTTCTTCTTCAACCCTAAAAAATTCGATAGCAATTAAACTTTTTGCAATCTTCTCCATTTGGCCTACAATTCGACGACGCCTCACTCGTGTTTTATTTCTATCCTATAACGTTCTTTCCAATCCTCACTCAGCTCTGTACCTGAAATGTACATTGAATTTTCTATTTAATCAGCTTGATATTCAATGTTTATTCAATGTTTACAGTGTTTACAAAATTAAATAAGCTTTTTTCATTGTTGCTGAGGGTCTTGGCAGCAAAGTAAACACTACATTAATTTGACGCCCTGCCTGTTACCCTAGTATTTTACTGTATTATAGCAGACAGTGCTCTTCCAGTAGTATATGTTCAAGAATATTTATTAGTTATATAAAATAGATGTTTTGTGAATTAATCTTAGTACCAATAAAAAATAAGTAATAGTAATAATTAAATGTTTACAATTTAATGGTGTTAATTCTATATTATAGACAAAGAAAAAAAAGATCTGAATTGGATATTTAATGAAATAAAATAAAATAGTTAAAAGTATTTAAAAAGATGAAAGTAAATGTTCATATAGGTACTAGTATTTTTCAAATTTTGGTTATATCTTGGCTTTTAACAGGTTTTGGGCATGCTTCAGTTCTGTCTTTCATTCAATTGTACTTCTCTATCCGTCCCCATTTATAATATTGAAATCGTCAGCTCCTCATTCGAAGTGCAGACAACTAGGCTATGGAATCAAGTATGCGTAAATTTTACATAATCACAACAATAACAGGACGAGAAACACCACAATCAGAAAAATGTGCGATACCCGAGATGTTGTCAGTGGGGGAGACAAAGGAGAAAGTATTGAAGAGACCTGAACCTATAAATCCATCTAATCAATTATTTTTTTACACTCTTATGTGATCGCACTACATTCAAACACTAAATATATAATACACATAAATGTACATGTAAAATATACTTAAATGTAAAATACATGTTACTAGGGCGTACCGAAGACACTTGTAATTGGGATAACGGGCATAGTCTTCATTTATAATGTTTTATTATTAGAGTATCATGGACCTATTATCATGTTAGTGTCTCTAATGAATATTAAAAAAAAAGATCGGACTCCCAAAGACTACTACTACACCTTGCCCTACATGGGAAATCAGAGGGAAGAGGGATGCCTGGAAGATCCCCCAAAAGTTGAAAAGACAGCTCGGAGTCCACATCACAAGCGACAGCAAACTCTGCAAAAATCGGCCCTGGTGGCCTTCATCCAGTATAAGAAGAAGAAAACAGACAACAAATATCTTTAAAAGCTTTAATTTTTCCCTCTCGTTTTCATATATAGTATTCCGGAAACCTATATCAATTATTCCACTAAATTGTGTAAAGCTAGGTTGGAAGAAATTGCCAACCGACGTTATGCCAACCGAATGTCAACCGTGTGAATGCCAAAATTAATAAATAAATAAATACGAATTTGGAAAGAAATATTTTTCAAGTATGTATACGAGTACATACGTGATACGTAGGTACAGCAGTTATCTCTTCCGAAACTGACGCAACAACGAACTGATAAATAGCCTACTTCATTATTATCGGACCACGAGGGTTATCTTAATGTGAGTTTATTTCTTCTCTACAAATATACATATGTACATAAATAATTCTAAAACAATAACGAACAATTTCAAATAGATTGACAATGGCGCGCTTCACGCTACGGCGCTCACGACGGCACAAAGTGCAGTGCGCTTTTGACTACAAAAGAAAACGAGATATACTCGTAGATTCATTATATTAGGTCCTTACATATGAAATTGACGTTTAGTATGGGAGGAACATAAAGCCGATTTTTTTTTATTATAATATATTTATTTAATCAAAGTATGTACCATTGCTATCTATGCACTTTTGCCATCTCATAGGTAGTTCATCGATCCCTTTACTAAAAAAACCATTCGGACGGGAATCAATAAAATCTTTGAAGGCGGTTGGACTGCCCCATCGGAGTTGAATTTTTTCCTTTGCAAGAAGTTATCCAAATTTCGAAAAAAATGGTAATCTGTTGGGGCAAGGTCCGGAGAGTACGGTGGATGTCTTAGACATTCCAATTGAAGCTCCTCTAATTTGGTAGCCGTCTGTTGTGCAGTGTGTGGTCTAGCGTTATCATGAAGCAGCAGTGGCCTAGAGCGATTAACCAGCCTCGGTTGTTTAGCAGCTAGCTTTTCCATCATGGTTTGCAGTTGCTGACAATAGACATCTGCCGTAATCGTCTGGCCAGATTTAAGAAAGCTGTAGTGAACGACACCAGCACTAGTCCACCAAACGCTCACAAGTAACTTTTTTGGAGTCAATTTTCGCTTGGGGCATGGTTTGGCTGATTCGGCAGGGTTCAGCCCTTGCGATGAGCGCTTCCGATTATCGTACAGGATCCACTTTTCATCACAGGTAATGATTCGATTTAAAATCCCTTCATTATTGTGCCGGTTGAGTAATGCAACGCAGCAGTCAACGCGCGTTTGTTGATTTGCTTCACTCAATTCGTGAGGTACCCACCTTTCAAGCTTTTTCACCTTACCAATTTGCTTCAAGTGGATTAAAACAGTTTTATCACTAACACCGCAGCCTGCAGCTAACTCGGATGTGGTTTGCGATGGATCCGCTTCCACAATAGCCTTCAATTCTTCATTATCAACTTTGGTCTCCGGCCGTCCACGGGGCTTGTTCTGCAGGTCGAAATTTCCAGAACGAAAACGTTGGAACCAAAAACGCACTGTGTTTTCTTTTGCGGCACCGTCGCCATACACATAATTAATCCTTCGAGCCGTTTCTGCAGCACTGGTGCCACGGTGGAACTCCTACTCGTAAATAACGCGATATTTCAAGTTTTTCATTTTGTAAACTGAGTGACGCAAAGAAAAAAACAATTGAGGAAAAAACAAATGAATTATAATTTTCAAAACACAAATACATAAGTAAATAGCTGTATAAATTTGGATTTGGAATTCCTAACCAAAGAGAAGATATGTGAGATCAAATTTACCAGTACCGCAAAACGCCAATTTCATATGTAAGGACCTAATATTTGAATGTTCCTAGGAATCATGCTAGAGACATCTGTAGTCCTTGTTATCAAATAGTATGCACAGATTATTAGTATATTTTTAAATAAATATTTTGTGGCTTAAATATTTTATAGTTTATAGTTTTTTTAAACAGTGCGCGTTTTTGTGTTTACAAAATTTTTAAATCTGCCAATATTTGATTGACTCTCGTGATGAATAACGCTACCCACAAAATTTTATATACATATTTTATAATTAATAGTATTATTTTTGGCAGATGTGTTATGCATGTCGCGAGATACATGCTTTGATCGAATTTGAAGCGAAATGAAATGAAGGTTGCATATTTGTGGGAATATCAATGCCCATCTGTCGAAACATGATCTGGCACATTTATCTAAGTGTCGCTGAAAGCATGCTACGCGAATCAAATACAGTTTAGGGGTTTCGGCGAGCCAAGATACAGGATGACTGTATCCGAGACTGTATAAGAGAATGTTTCCTTCAGATGATTTGTTTGGAAAATTCAACGTTCTTGACCTTAGGCAATTATACCTTAAAACCATACTTGTAAAATTCCACAAGGACAAGGTAAATTTTAAGCGTACACAACAAACACGGGTTACAAGGCTGGCAAATGCAATTAATTTCGAGGTACCTAAAATGAGAACGTCTTTTGGATAAAGACAATTTAATGAAACTAAAGAAATTAGAATACACAAACCTTTTAAATACCGTATCACTAATTTTATAAAAATATCAGGTAGAAGGTATGCTGAAGAAGTGATCCGCCCTTGACCTCTAAATAAGCAAAATCTGCTTCATATAATTTCAAGTATACCTACTCTAATATAGTATTAATTTTTGTATTTTATTTTTATTTTTATATTTTATTTTTGTATATACTTATATTTTTCTTGTCTTTTAGATTTATGTATTCTTCTGTTTCTTCTTTCTGCTTTCTTTTTTACATTTCTACTTCTTTACTATTGTTATTTGTTACTATAACATAACTATCAAATGAGAATAACTGCCACAGAACAGGTTTTACCTAGTGTGACAGTTATTAGTAACTTATATCAAAACAAATGTAAAATAAACAAATAAATAAATAAATCTGATTGATCTCTTAATGAAATGAAATTATTATTAATCATTAACTATGATTGTTGTTATAATACAAAAAAAGACGAAAACAGTGATTTCCTCAAAAAAATATTAATTATTTTTAATGTTACGTCATCTAAAGCTGCGTATAATATTTGCCACTGCAAACAACATTACACAACATTATGGAATAATTCCCAAAATAATAATACTTAACAATATCAAAGCCTTTGTGGCACACCACGTTATCCCCGCTCAGTACTTAAGTATTGTAAAAGCTTAAACAAACAATACTTAAAAAGCCAGGATCACTACGAAGGTGAAAAGTACTTTAAAAATACCTGCGGAAAAGTGTCGGATACGAAAGATCTCCATAAATTGATTTTCAGAGCCGATTTCCAGAAAAATTATTAAGCGATTTTTTGATTGGTTGTGTAGTGGTCATGACGCTCGCCTAGTGATCTGGTGATTGGTGGTTCGAGCCTCATTCCAGGACACTTTAGTCCTATTTTCATAGCACAGGCTTTTTAGCTTAGTATGAGAATATTGATGTGTCCGTGTTCGCATCTCTATTTAAAAACAATGACAGTAACAGTGTAGTGCAACATGATTATTTTTACTTACATTAAATTGAACTTTGTAAAGTACACACTTTGAGTAAAATTTATCGACACTACAGTTATGATAAATTTAACCAACGTGTGTGCATTACAGCACACTTTTGGTTTGCAGTGACATAATTATACAGTGAAGACACTATTGATAGTATTTCATGAGGGGAGTGTTGAAGGCACCAGAAACAGAGGGCATCCGCGGAAGACCTGCCATGATCAAATACTGGAGGATGGCCCTGTTAGAAGCTTCCACAATCGAAGAGCGTGCATGAGACAATGCATGAAAATGGATGAAGCAAAAGTGGTGTGCCAGGACAGAAGATGGTGGTGTTCTACTCTCTCTGTCTTTCCCTGTGGGAAACGGCGTAATAGTTTGTTAATTGTCAATTGTAGGCGCACAAGTGCTCAACTATAGAATACAGGTATAAGTCTAATTATTACACATGAAATTGTAGGGTTTTCTATCGTTGTTTTCCATTTTATTTGCACTACCATGTTATCTTTCTGTTTTGTATAATATTTTGAAAATTATGACGTTGTTTCTCCTGGATCGGTGTCTTACCGGTGGTTGTAGCCTCTTCTGACACAAGTGCTACATGTTTTTATTTTTGTTTTGTCCCTTTCCCTCCATTTGTCCCCTGTTGATTTATTTTGTCCCGTGCCATGTCTCCTCGGGTGTTCTTATATTGTATTTTTTAGATTGTAGATGTTCTTTGATTGTACTTTTGTAAAACCCTTTTAAGAAATAGACTTTTTCGCGTGGGACGTTGAAGGTTTTGCGCGACCGACTCGCCTGATCTTGGTTCTTGTATTGCTGGGACGACAAGGCCGGGCGAAGAGGACGCTTTAGCATAAAATAATGCCAACCAGGCGGCGAACGTGTTGGGCCATTATGGACGCTTCGGCGCATAAAACAGCCCAGGGTATGTGGTGGGTCAGCCTTCAACCCTTAAAATAGTAAACGAACTCATCAAAAATATTACGGGTAGTGCAACAGAGTAACCACAGCTTTTGCATCTGGCACCACCAGAGAGATATTCTGGTTAATTTCACATGTTTTCAAATGCTAAACTTTCAAGGACTTGTATTTTTCTACGAGCTCCCATCCCGGTTGCTCCTGAATCATACATGACTTCTAGATTTATGGCTTTATCTCCTGTAGTTTTATTGAATTTCCCCGCGTACAACCTGCTGCATAAATTATTAGAACACCGTACGGGGTCCTTCCTTGACATATTATTTGCCTCCCTGCTCCGTTACAGGCCATTTCAAGCGGATGAAAGACTTTAGAAAAGTGAAAAATGAAAGAATTAAAAATATACCTTCACCGTTGATTTAGTGAATTTTGAATAGCGTGTTCAACCCCGATCGACGTGTTGCTTAGCCAGTGGTCGTACGAGAATAAAATTTTGTTTTCATCATAATCAATGGTGTTAAGGGGAATTTTAATTAATCTATTTAACATAGAATGGAAGCTGGCCATTTTATGCGCTGTCGGATGGGAAGACGATGCAGGAATAACGGTATCGGTATGTGTGGGTTTTCGGTAAATGTTAAATTGTAACTTATTATTATTAACTTTGATAGAGAGGTCCAAAAAATTTAAACTATTATCATCATTTTTTTCGAGAGTGAATTTGATATTTTTGTGTTGTACATTAAGGTAAGCGAGAAAAGAATCTAGTTGTCTATCAGTGCCCGTGAAGATACAAAATATAATTAACACCAATCATTCTTTCGATAGTCACAAATTGAAATTACTCCACTCGGTTCCTCATAGACGATGGATAATGAATAGTTTGGAAATCGTTGAAATCCTAAAAAATTTAAATTCTGGAAACACATTAATAAATAATATCACATTTCAGTCCAGTTCACCACTCCTAGAGCTGTTCGGCGAAAAAAATACCCTTCCCTGCCGCGCGCCCCCCTGACCCCCTGACCTACCCAATTAGATTGATAAATTTTGTATTTAAGTTAGTTATTATCTATACCTGATGATGAGAGGGACTGCTCCTCTCGAAACTATAGTTGTAATTTAATAACTCATATTGTGTGTGTATTACAAAGTATAATAAAACATATTTGAAATTATAATGTTGCACCACGAAGTATCTGCCAAATCTTTCAATGATACACTACTATGTTCATAACACTATACACAACAACCTTAGTACTGTTAACTTTTCACCAATATTTATCATATGGATGTCAGTCTTGTCAAAGACTAGCAAGCACTAACTTGCCTACAGAACGATCATGAATCTTCTGATCTGAATGAATGGTGAGGGAGTGAGAGGGGGTGGGGTTAAAAGTAGGTGTTACCAATCTTTTGTGAAAGTTAAATTGAACAAAGAGCTATATGGAAAATTGATTTGGTTATTTAATAGAGGTGCTTTATTATTAACCGCTTCCCTTATGTAAAAAATATCTAAATTATTTAATATTAAACCTTTAAAATATCTAAATTATTTAATATTAACTCCCAGAATTATGAAATGGAGACCTTGGGAGAGTAATTGAGGTGTCGGAAGACCTCAAAAGAGATGGGCCGACGAGATATAGCAGCTGGGGAGTAGAAGAAATCGCTATAACTCGTAGCGCAGTGGGTATGACACTGGCTTCTCACACCGAGGGTTCCGGGTTCGATTACCGTCACATTTTAATCTGTGTGATTTACTCAAGCCTGGGTGTTTTGTGATGTATTTCTCTTTTAATTGTAACTGAGCCTCTTGGCTTGTTGAAGCGTAAAAATAATAATAATAATAATAACAAAGGAAGGAGGAAAGGGTATGGAAGAGGCCTATATACAACAGCGCTAAGTCGAAGTGAAGGCTAAAAAAGAAGAAAGAAAGAAGGTTATAGGTTAAAGATATACAATTTTTATTTTATTGATTAGGTACTGACAAAACGAGCCGGACTTAATGGTGTTAAATGTTAAGGTGGTTGTAAAGAGAATATCGAGACGAAAAGAATTCTTCTTCTTCTTTTTGTGCATTGTCAGGTTTCCACAATGTTGGTGATCACTTACGCAAAAATCTCTATGTCCTGCGCTGCCCGGAAAAAATCCAAAACCTGTCTCATTCCGGTCCATTCTCTGACGTTGCGCAGCCAGGACATTTACCTTCTTCCAACTCAACATCATGCTTCTATCTTTCCCTCTAATCAGAGAATGCGATATTTATCCCCGCTCGAGTAGAAATATCATAGTTTATGTTCTCATTCAATTGTTTATATTGGCTAAAAGGAACTAATTTCAAAGGTTATTAAATTTTTTAAACTTTTAAAATTATTTAACTTTTTTGAATTTAAATAATTTTATTTGACAATTCTAGCTTTATTTGATAATTAGCTAGCTGGTTAACTCTTGTACGGAAGAAAGCTATATGCTAGTGTATAGCTTATTTGTTTGACTATAGTTTATTTGTATGACTTATTGTTATATTTAATTGTGTATTTGTTTGACTGATTATTGTTATATTTCATTCGTCTTTTTATTTAGTACCTACTCTGCGAATGGCGGCAAATATATTTTAAGTTTTTTGCAATCTAACTTTTATCGTATTTTTTCTTGATCGGTATGATTGTCCTTATGGTTGTTTATTATTTGATTAAATGTCCTATAGTAAATATTTATTCATATAATTTATATAAATTAACTTTGTAAACACCACTTATTTATTGAAAAAATTCAACATGTTTCGAAACCAATGGCTTCTTCGCCAGGATAAGAAAAATAAAATTTTAAAATCGAAGTATAGATCGAAATATTAAAAAGTTATATATGGAAAATGATAATAAAAAGTACCTACTTAACATGAAAATAAATTTAAAAGATGACTATTTGCAAAAAGGACCTGATTATTTATAACATTCAATTTACGATTTACACTCCTTCTTATTTCCAAAATTTCTAATTTATCAAACTGTGATTCTGTATAATTTGTATGTAAAATTTGTAAACCCTTATTAATATCAAAAGAATGATCCATAGCCAAAAGATGGTTAGAAAATTCGGAATGATTATTACTATTTAAACACCTTAAGTGTTCCTTAACTCTAATTTCAAAATTTCTAAACGTTTTTCCTATATAAAAATAATCACAATCATTACAAATCAATTTATAAACACCCGATTTTTTGGTTTCGAAACATGTTGAATTTTTTCAATAAATAAGTGGTGTTTACAAAGTTAATTTATATAAATTATAATTATGTAACCACAAAATAATAATTTTGCTTTATTTGAAGAATTTATTCATATACCTATGGGAATATACAATAAATTATTAAGGTGCTAGATGCATCAATATGTGGGATTGCAGCGGAAAACTTTATAATATTCGATTCGCAGATGACATAACTTTGATAGCCAGCAATGAAGATGAAACGACGGAACTTCTTCGTAGCACAGAGAGGATTAGTCTCAAAGTTGATTTAGAACTTGGTCTATAAATCAAGATGTGATTAATAGTGCTTATTTCTAACCGATTTGATAAACTTACAAGAGGCAATTAAGGATTGTAATTCCGGAATTCAAATTCTAGAAATCTACTCAAACGGAAGATGTGAATGTTATTGGTCTACCGGTTAAGATACTCGCTTAATGATTCAGTGGCTGAGGATTCGAGCCTCATACCAGGAGACCAGCTACGATACAATACATTTCATGAAATATTATACACATTATAAATTATTGAGATAAGACTAATACAATCATCAATTAAAAATTTATACAAAAAAGACAAACTTTATTTATTTAGATTTCTTGACAAAATTAATTACTATTCAGATATTTTCAAAATTTTAACATGGGTCACTCTATGTACGTTGAGACACGAAATGTTTTGAAGAAATCCCAATTATAATAATTTCGTTGTCTGTCTGTCCGTCCATCCGTCCCCCGTAACTTCCATAACTTTTTTATAGTATTATTTTTATTTTATTATTCTACTTATTCTTTAGGAACCGACATGTAAAAGTACCGTCATTTTTGACGGGTTACAGCTAGTTTATAAATATTTTTAACTATTTTACGTAGGTATTCATATTGAAATGCATGGTTAATTAGAACTTTTGACTTGACACGTATTCGATGTATGCATTCAATATTTTAGGAAGTATATTTGTATATGAAGATGAGCTTTGATGGCGAAATCTGCAACAACAAGGTTTTTGAATGAGGATGATAGAAAAACCGGTCAATACTTGCATCTACTATCAATAGCCAAAAGACAAAAAAAAAAGAAATGAGAAGAAGAAAATGTCAGATGTATCGCGGTAAGATGCACTAACCCAGACATCTTCCAGGAATTAAGAATTATAGATAGAAAAAGGAAAAAAATCTATATAAGCATATAAAAGGAAAAATACTTCTAATAGTACGTATTTCTCGAAGATGCCATGATAGTCTTGAGAAGATAGTGGTCACTGGGGGCTAGAAACGTGGGGTGAGATTCGAAACCTTTCTGCTATAAAATAATAAAATATTCTCTACATACCCTTTTAGATACTGCGTGAGATAGCTGAACCCCATCTTTATGGTTTTGATTTTTGTCCTTACCTGCAACAAATAAAAAATAAAATATTAGTAAAGCAGACAATAATTACCATTAATGCCTCATCACAACACCGCTATTTCAGATGATGTCAAAGAATGAAACAAATTTTCTGTGAGTAATTTAACTTAACTAAGTCGTCACTACAATATATTTAAAAGTAGGTATTAACCACACGTAGGAAAAAAATATAACATTTACTCGGTCTCCAGATCATGATGAAAGTAAGTGCATCGAAATGTACCTATAAATTTTTAACAGCCTTGAAGAATAAATTCTGAAAGCTTAGAAACGCTGCTCTTATTAGTTGTAGGCTTTAATCCACTAGCGGTAGATACACAAAGTAATTTGTGACTATCGCATTAAAAAAAGTGAATTTATTTGTGGATTGCTTTCAAAAATGGAATAATATGTGTGTTAATCAATTAAAAAGAAGCTACATATAATGTCGAAACATTTGTTAATTTACCAAGCTGCCGTGGCGAAATTGGATAACGCGCCATTCCCGGTAGAGTGGAGATCCGTTGGTTCGAATCCCGGTAGCACCTAAAATATTTTTTCGTTAATTTGATTCTTCTGTATGTCTTTTTTAATTGATTAATAAATTTTTAATTAAATTTTCATTTAAAAGCGACACACTAACAATTTACCTCACATTTCGGGATCAAGATGTTCACCATATAAACAAAGCAACGGTAGTCTGATGCGGTTGATAGAAATTCACAACTTTTGGGGTGAGTGTCTTGGCTACTGTTAAGGGATCAAAGAAGACGTACATTCCTCAAATTTGAAATTAGACCTTTAAATACCTCGCATGCTTTCTGAAGTATGCCTCATCAATGGAAGTCTATTTCCCAGAAGTTTTTTTATGTTATTTTGGCAAGTACTTGTGCAATGATTTAATACTGTGCAGTTTTAATTTTATTAATTTTTACGTAATTTTTTATATTTTAATACGTAATTTTAATATTGCATAATTTTAATGATTAAATATCGTGTAACTTTAAATTTATTAATTTAATCTGTACCTGTGCGGTGATTTTAATCTTGCATAATTTGTTAATCTACAACAGAAGTCTGTATTTGATTTTTATTTTAACATTTCATTACCCTTATATTCATAAAATTCTGAGATAAATTAAAAATGTCTTACACAGACGATCCTATTTATTTATATGGAAATTTATGTTTGAAATTACGTGGGTGTTACAGGGCTGGAGACCTTGCTGATACTTGAGGCTGGCTTAATTAACCACTTAACACAATGTAACGTTCGCCGATTCCACCCAAGATCGCTCACACATCTATCAAATTTCGGATGATATATATATATAGTTTTCATCCGCCTTGTTTCGAATTTTTATAACAAGTACGTAAAGGCCATCTATGGTTTAATAAACTTGTTATTATATAGATGTCGCGCTAGTGACACTTCCATATAGGTCATCGGAGTAAAAACTTAGTCACATTTGTTAAGAGAAAATTAAAATTGTAAAAAGGTGATGGCAGTAGCTAGAGAAATTTTCTCTGCATCATAGCCATCATATTATTTAACAAAAAAAAAACACTTTTTCATTTAACCCAAACCCTGGCAACATGATTATCACCACCAACTGCGTACGTCACGAAGAAGAATTTTAAGAATGTAAGGTGGTTGCGTTATTGTTAATTGTGATATAAATGCAACGCGATACATCTTTCTTTTTTTTGTATCTTGAATGTACTCACTGCACGTCCCTGATATAGCTAAAATTCGTCTAACACTTACCGTACCTCTCGAGACAATATTGACAATGTCTTACGCGGAGTGTAAAAAATAAATTCTATGTGCGAAACGAAAGAAAAACATTTTTATTCAACGAAATCCGAACTTTTTCTAGATCTGATTTACGTCATAGAATATAAAAAAAAACACATCTTTGGAAACGCTAAGAGACTTTCGTGCGGATTTCACTTTCAGATAATGGAAAATCGGTGAAAGAGTTACCTTGTATCGCTGCGAAACTAAACAATCAATTCCAGGCACTTGGAAGGATTTATTCTTCGTATGTTTATTCTTGCCAAGCAGACGTACACTTTGGATAAACGTGGGCGGACATTTTCATGGTTTCGAATTACGCATATAACTTAAAGAAGTCTTCAACAACTTTCAAAGTTGAATACTCCTTTGGACACCTTGCTAGAAGAGAATATGGTCTGAAGAAGCTTGCTGCGGCAGGCTACTCGAGGGTCGAAGAGGAAGAAGAAGATCTCCAAAACTTTGGAACGATCAAGTGGAAAAAACTACAGCGACTTCTCTGGTGATGGCGAGAAGATTCGCAGGATGCCGGGAAAAGTGGAGGAGAAGAGTCAAGAGGGCGAGGGTTCAAGAAGATCACGATCGTCAGTCATGGGGGACTGCCTGGGATGTCTCTTTGCCAAAACGGACGCACACTAACTCATCTATTTTTTTTATATTTATTAGAGCCACAAACAGGATAATATTTACATGATACGCTAATAATAAATAAAACATTGTAAAACAAGACTATGCCCATTATCCCAATTACAAGTGTCTTCGGCACGCTTTAGAAACATGTATTTTTGCATTTTACACGTACATTTATGTGTATTGTATATTTAGTGTTTGAATGTAGTTCGATTAGTATTTAATAAATTATTGATTATAGGTTCAGGTCAACGTTTAGAAAATGGATGTCGTGTATGAGTGAGTTTTTGAACGATGATAAGGTATCTGCAAGAATATCAGCATCAATCTTCACGTTTGTGTTTACTGGGGTATTATGCCGTGTTGTTACGACCTTTCGGGCCGACGTTTCGGATCCCATTGCAGGGTCCATCATCAGGGCTGATGATGGACCCTGCAATGGGATCCGAAACGTCGGCCCGAAAGGTCGTAACAACACGGCATAATACCCCAGTAAACACAAACGTGAAGATTCTGAGTGGCCGTGAAAACCTAAGAACATTCTTATCAGCATCAATGTTAATAAAATTATAAATTAATGCTAGAAGACAACGATATTGAAATTTTATATTGTGTTATTTGTAAATTTAAATAGATATAATTAATATAAAATAACTTTTTAATTATAATTTAAAATCTTTATAAATTTCCAATGCAGTTTTCTTATCCAAAAAAATGTGAGAAAATTCAGAAAAATTATCATTATTGAAACAACTCAAATATTATTTGATTATGACGGTGGAAATGTGTTGTTTCATTAATATAATAAATTGCTGACAAGTCATTGCACTAGAGTGTATAATGAATGAATGTACTTGTGTTATTAGTAATCAACGGGAGTTTAATGTAATTTGGTAAATTTATCATTTCCAAAAGACTGTTTCAAAATTTATTTAGGCCGGTGCCACACTGCGCGGATAATCCGACGCGTCTTTTCCGTCGCGTCAATTTGACAAAGCAATTTAATCGACCGATCATCTGCGTAGTGTGTTTGATAAGCGCATATTGTACGGAAAGAAACGTAGCGGTTTTCCGCGACGGAAAAGCGGAAGATGCGCTTATTGTGGCGACGGCCTAATAAAGAATAAGTATTTATTTATTTATTTGCAAAAAGAACAGAAGAAAAAATATATAAAAAAAAGTGTTAATACAATAAAAAAGTTACGAACGTTAAACGAAGTTACGACGGATGGACGGTACGAACGGACAGACAACGAAATTATCATAATTAGAATGATGTTCTAAAATTTATTTTACTTTAAGGATATAGAGTACTTGATATTCAAAGCCGGGTTCAAATGAACTTGTTTGTAAATGTGTTTAGATTAACTTACGAGAACTGTAGCCGAGAATCGAACCTTATAACTTGCAACTATATAATAGCGTGACAACTTCGCCGTTACCTGAGATAGAACCCAGAGTTAAATTTGAATGCTCTACCCTTCTCCATTGTGTTATTTCAATGGGGTCGTATCAATACAGCCTGAAATACAGAATGTCCTGCCTTTCAAAAGCCTTCAGTTCTTTGTGCTGTACAGGCTGTACTGATAGATAAACCAAAATCGCTGGCGTTTCCAGGGGGCAAAATCGAAGCTATTTGTAATTCTATGCAACGTTTTGACAAGAGCGCTTTGTTATTGAGATAACGTCATTCGGATTTATTATACACAACTTGTAAACATACAAGATGTAGCCACATTGAACATATATTTTAAAAAGACATCGAAGAAAATAAATAGGAAAGATTCAGAAACTAAAATAATAATTTCGTTGTCTGTCTTTCCGTATTTCTGTCTGCCGCTGTAACTTCATGTAACGTCCGTAATTTCGTTCGAATTGATGGCTAAAAAACGAAATTAAACGGCCGGAGATGGGGCTTGAACCCCGGTCAACGAACCCGAAACGGCCGTTCAACGCACGTTGCTCCGGCCGCCTCTCCGCGGAGCGCTAAAAATATGTTAAATATATGTACTAGGGCATAGCAAAGACGCGAACCGATGTTCCGTCATTTTTTATGGATTGCAGCTAGTATTAAGTATTTCAGTCTGGAAGAAGATGTGAATCGATTTTCTCGCTTGATTAAGGCCATTGTGTATCAAATCCTGACATTTTATTTAAGGAGTATTTTTTATCTTCTTAGTTAAAGAAGTTATACTTCTTTTGGCGCATTTAGGGTAAATTTTTTATCGTAACGGAAGTTGCGCACGCAGCATGTAGCGAAAATGCGACACCATGAAGTACTAACAACTATGTTAAAGTGAAATTTTTGTATGCAACGAAATGCGTGAGCATGGATGCGCACCAGAAGAACGACGCCATATTGAATTCTCATCAACTGTCATATTCTGTTTACATGCAAGTTCACGAATGTTTCGATCATGTTTAACGAAAGTGTTTGTTTGTCCCATTTATTTTAAATATTTGAGGTTCTGTTAGTATGAGTTTTAATTTTTTTCATGAAATTCTATATAAAATAATCGACAATGACCAGTGCAGATTTTTACAACTCAATACTTTGAGCGTCATCAATATATAATTTTGTCTTTATTTCGCTTTTTACGTATAACTTCTGCCGCGCGTACATAAGTATACGCCGGATTTTTTTTAAATATCTCTGTAAAGCGAGTAGGTATAATGATTTCATATACGGTTCAATTTAAGAAATATTGCATTTTATGAAAAGTTTGCTTTGCTGCGAAAAAAATACGTATCATAGAAGGGTTGTTCATTAAAATTGTTGACATTTTTCTTTACACAATTTATTTACGTACGGTAGGGCTCCAACATGTGCATCACTTTTCTACATAGTTACCTCCCTTGTCAATACACTTAGACCAGCGTTCTAATCGGTTTGAAATCAGTGACCTTGAAAAGCATCCTTGGATTGTTTGATAAACAGAATCATGGACCTCACCTTTTTGTTTTTTTTTTAAATAGAGATGCAAACACGAAATACGTGTTTGCATCTCATCAATATTCTTACTATTTTCAAACTAAGCTAAACGCTTGTGCTGTGAAAATAAGACTAACTTGCTGGTCTGGATTGAGGTTCGAACCCGCGATCTTTGGATCACGAGGCGAGAGTCCCAACCACAAGACCGACAAGCTACTCGCTACCTCCATTTAGTAGAACCATCTCGCGAAGTTACTGAATCTTGACAGTAGTTCTGTTCCCTCTTCGTGCGTTACACTCGTCCGGTCATTTTTAAACATCTCAATGTTCCCACATTATGATAAAAGTCTAAAAGGACTTTCAGCCTCTTTCACACCACCTAACCAGAGATATCATATCACAGACATATCCATCATACTTAGAAAAAGTAAAACAACTACAATTAAGAATTATTGAAACTATAGCAAATAAAAAACAAAAATAAGCATGTAAGGACCAACCGGAAAACCTATTCAAAATGTGTAAAATCTTACCGATCCAAAAACAACGTTACTATAAAATAACACTGGAAGAATACGAGAAGGACAGTTTCAAAACACCAATACAACATGAATATGCGACAAGACAAATAACGAATAAAAAACTAGAAATAAAAAAAAACAAACCAAACAGTGCGTAATTCCAAAATTATTCAACAAGCTACCGGATAAAATGTAACGGGACAATAAAATATAAAAAAGACATTAAAGAAATACTACAGTGAATTGTGAAGTGGATAGAAAAAGCAAAAATTAGTTTAATATAGTAGCTTATTATATAATATATCATAAATAAAATACAATTAAGTAAAGAAATGTACATACACTTATTATAATTAAATCCTTGCGTTTAAACTGTAATTACTGTTTTGCAAGAGGTAATTTAAAATAAATAAATAAAGAAAATATAAAAAAAAACTGCTCGTTGCTCCTCTTCGGCGCAAACTGCTAGCAGAGCGGATGAGTTGACATTGCGATAGCCGGAAAACAAATGCATGCTTGTCTTTGACAAGATTAACACGCATGCGATAAATATTAGTGAAAGTTTATCAATACTATACGGTTGTGATGTAAAGTGTTGTGAACATAGTAGTGTAGTGTTGGTCCTGACGAAGAGACGGGTACGTCTTGAAACTGGGAGACCTAAAATCTGGTAGTGGTTTATATTAATTTAACTAATACTCTGTTATAATGTCTCATCACAAAGTTATTACATTAAATATTAAAAATAAAATATTATAAGCTTTCAAGAATATCAACTGAATTAAGAATGTTAGACAACGATTTATGAAATAGGAAATTCGTTGAAATTATGTATTTTACAAGAAGGTGAATCTGTAAAACACGCTGTATTTATATGACGAGGAAATTGAAGTCGAAGTGCTTCGAAATAAAATTTTCGCGCTTGAAAGACAACAAAAACAGTATGTACTTTATTTCGTACGTGTTTCTGTCCCCATCAAAATTATGAAGGAAACCTTAGTAACTTATTTAAAGTCTTATTTCGCCATTGTTAAAATTCATGTCATGTCTTGAGGTGAACGTAAAATTCAAAACGATTTTTTCGTCAATTTGAAACAAAATTTTAATCAATAATATAATTCCGTGACCACGATAATTCATAAAACAAAATTAAAATTTCTTTTAAATAAATTCCTAACATTTCTTAATGATTCGAGGCTTCACCAATTTATTTCCATCAAATGTAAACGCTGAATTTAAGCGTTTCCAAACAATGATGTGCTAACACTTCATTGACTGGAAATAGTTATTTCGCCTAACATGTAATTAATTTTAGCAGTTTGATATTTGATACGTAAAATATTTAAACAACGTCTATTTTAATGAATAAAAAAATCACCGCGTCTTGAATAATTTTTTAAATATTTCAGAATTTTTGGATCTATGATTAGAAAGAACAGCCTACCTAAAGAATATTATAAATAAGAATTGGCAAAAGATGACAGAGAGGAAAACCGAGACATTCAACACCGACAAGAAAACTTAAATACGAAAAAAAGGAAAGAAAGATAGAGGGAGAAAGATAGAAGTTGATAAATTTTTTAAAATTTTATTTGATACATCAGAATCAATAGTACAGAAGATCAATATTCAAAATTAATCTTTAAACAATAACAATGCTACACGTATATTACAAACAAATTTTCTTTTTTACTCTTTTTATTTTTGTAATTATGATTTTATAGAACATATTCAATTCTTTGATAATAAAAATAAATTAGAAGAATCATTTAAATACTGTAAATAACAAGAATAAAAATTATCTGTCGACAAAATGTAGTCACAAGGCGTGTTAGTTAAGACTATTATAAAATATCGTATTAGTTAAATTTACACTATTGATAATGATAAATTATTAATTAACATTAAAAAAATGGGTAGTATGAATGTTCTCACGTTAGCATTGGTGAACGTTGCATGGTGTAAAGTGACGACTTAAGGGGGGGGTAAGGTTAATTCGTACAAAAAAAGGCATGTTTTTGTGAATTTTTTGTGACGACACAGTAAAAATCTCTTTATTAAAACCAATAGTACATTAAAGTATGATATTTGAAGAATATTGTGAAAAATTTTCAAGACGAAATATTAAGAAATACGGCAATGGCAGCAATTATTCGGACGTGTATCGGAAAAAAGTAGAATTGCGGTGTCCATCATAACTTGGTGCTAAATCATCTGAAATCAAAACATCAATGTTCATTCGTTAGATAATAGATTTTCCCAGGTAACGCTGGGAGGGTTTATTGAAATTTCAATTTTTCAATTTTTTGGAACACTTTGAAGGGAAAAACGCGATTTTTTGCGAAAAATATCGACTAATTTGTTATTAAAAAATATAAATTAATAACAAATTTGAAAAAAAGTCTCCAGCGTTACCTCGTAAATTATGTACGGAAATAGTGTTCAAAATTTCAAAAGGATCGGTGCAGTAGTTTTGAAGTTATGATGGACACCGACTTTGAAAACGTGAGATGTGGGGAAAACGCTTTAAAGTTTTGCACACTGTAAAATTCAAAATAAAACTCAACACTTATTTTATACTTACACATAATCGTCGATGCCATGTTCACACAGCAAAGAGCTTTCATCATCAGCATCTTTTTGTCCTTGTCAAAGCAAAACTCTTCTAATACAATAGCACGTCCGGTAGTCCACAGGTGAGCGCGTCTCTTAGCCGCCCGAGCAGGTATAGAAAATCAGTCTGAGTATCGCTCAAATGATCATAATTTCGTCAATTTTGCTCCGATTGACTTCAAATTTTGAAACAATATTCTTGTGATGTTATACATTCATTTAAAAAATTAAAAATAAAATGCAAAAAAAAAAGTTAAAAACCTTACCCCCCCCCTTAAGCCAGCTCATACAGGTTATTAGCCTTGGGTCACCCTTTAAAGATTTTCATACACGTTTCCCATACAAAAAATTTCGTCTCTGCGAGGCTTATTACTAGTCTGTAATTCATCTTAATTAATAAAAGTTTTGTCTTTGAAAATTTCTAATTGGTTGAGATTTTCACTAATTTTTTTAATCAGCCGGGCTTTGGGGACGATTGCAGATTAATTCGCGAGCAAATGGAATCAGGAACACTGCGGGAAAATTAATATAATTAATTTCAGAGATGGCGCGCGACGCCATTTCTGAACGTCCGATGGAGCACGCCTAACCAAATTTAAAGTGCAAATTCTGAATGAAATATGCCACACAATATCACATTGGCGTCATGATTTATATTTTCGTATAGCGAAGATACGATCGCTATTTAATAAATCAAATTTGTAAGCAAAATTGATTATTGATTCTAATTATGTTACACAGGATGTAACAGAAATAGTCTATAAAATTTTATTATAGGTGGATTCCTGCCCAAATTATTGAGTCGAACATGTTCGAACATTAATGTCATAATATCGTAACGGGATGATTGAATTCGGAGATATTTGCGCACTGCCTGAAACCCTTGAAATATGTCAGTTTAGAAGACCACTATGGAAGAATCTAAAATGGTTTACAGTAATGTAGGGTTATCTAACAACGCTTGGAACAACCTAGAAGCGACGGGAACCTTATCCTAAACACTAGAAAGGAAGATAATCTTCACGAGAGTTCAAAAAAAAAAACAGCGTTTGGGTATACATAGCGGAACTACGCCGCAGCGGGGGAATTTTATATTGACATTTCTACCGGCGCGAGACTAGCGACAAGCAATGGCGATCGGTGTTATCAACGCATATGTGATATCAGTGACGCGTAGATCAATTAAAGCGTAAAGTACCTAAATGCGATATTCGAACAGAAATTTCTTGAAACAGTGTTTATAGACGAGTGATAAGTTGTGAAATATTGTGATTAAAAAAAATTGTATTTATTTAATTAGGGTTAGGTGACTTTGCCAATTTAATAAAATAATTAATTACTAATTAATAAATCTTGTAAATTTCTTAATTATATTAATTTCCAGTGTGTGCATTTGTCTCCCGCAGCCGCACCACGTGAATAGTTATGGAGATAAGCGACTTCGAAGTTTGCATTTTTTTTCAATATTTCTGACTTATCTTATGTAAACCGTTGGACTATCATTAACTTACTTATATATATAGTATATGTATATATTAAAAATTCATTCACTCTAATACAAGTCTAATGAAATATTTAAAATCTTGGAAAATTTTTACTTACCCATAGAATTTTTCATCAAGAATTAAATCATTTTATTTGACTTGTATTAAGGCGTAAAAACTCCGAAGGCACATTTTAAAATTTTAAATGTCAGATATTTTAGTATTATAAATAGAAAAGAGTAATATTTCCGACACGAATATTACGCAGGAACGTAATTTTATTTAACAGTTACCGCTTTTGCTTCACATCCTGTTATTTATTTAAAAAAATATATAGTAAGTAATGATAAAAAAATATTACGTATTAACGAGTTAAAGTTATTATTACGGTCGTTGGACATATATTTATGTGTTCAATAAAACGGATATTTTATACGAACCGTATATTTTACAGAGAAGCAAATCTCGACGTTTCGCTGAAGTCTTACTCAGCTTCACCAAGAGAGCGTTTTATCACGGTAGAGGTGTAGAAATAAAAGAAGAAATAATCAGTTCGGCCTCTGCCATTTTAGGACGCTCTCCTGACGAAGGTGAATAAGGCTTCAGCGAAACGTCGAGATTTGCTCATCTGTAAAATATACGGTTCGTATAAAATATCCGTTTTATTGAGTATGATTAAGTATACGATCGGTTGAATGATGTTTAAAATATTAATCATTCTTTGTGTATTTTTTGAGCATTTTATTCCACGATTATTATTTTTATTTTTTATTTCTATATTTACTTATATACGCCCATTACAGGCTTTTACATAAAAAATATTACAGTAAAATCAAAAAGTATATACATTGAACAATATCAGAAATAAGCAGTAAAATATAAAATATATTAATATAAAGTAGGTACATGTATAAGCAATAAATGATATAAGCAGTGAAAGTATCAGGATAAGCATTTAAATATGAGTATAAAAATTAAAAATTAATTGGATAATTGGACCATCTTACCATATTAATAATGCAACTAGCCGTACTCCCGTTAAAAATCACGGGACATCAAGATTTTGAAGCTGAAAAATCATGAATAGAAAACCATACGTTCATTAAAATTGACGTAATTCGCTTAAACCTAAAACTAAATATAATAAAATATATATATTTATTTTTTGTTTTCACATTTATAGTAAAGTATGTTTATATATTATTTATGACAATATTTTATAATTGGCAGCAAAGTAAACACGACATTATATTATATATAAGTATTGGAAACACTAAGTGTAAATTATTATTTAATAAACTACGAAGAATATTCAACAAAAATTTATACAAAAAATATTATTTTGTCACATTTAGGATGTGATAGACAATATTAAAAAATGGTTTAGAAGTTCAAGCCTTGTCAATCATAACACCGTGTCTAAAGTGACGGATTAACATTTCAGCAAGCACTCAACGCCTTTATGACGCAACGTCTTGAGTGACGAGTATTTAACGTGGCGTTAATTTTGTATTTATATCACAAAGTTATATTTAAAGCATGTTTGTTTTCTTGTTTCACAATATATTGTAACGAGATGCTAGAATCCGGATTAATTGCGCACGATCGAAATCTCTCGAACACTCTGAAAGGCCCTCCAACACTCCGAAAACGACTGACAATCTCGAAAATACTGGAAAAGTCGAGAAAATACTAGAAATGTATAGAATAGTCTCGCAGATTCGAAAAACCAACGCGTTTTGTACAAAAGGCGAAACCAGAGCTGCCAAGTCATGCCTAACAAGCGTTTTAAAATAAGTGCAAATACTTACGCACTGAATTCTCTGCATAACTGTGTTGGAATATTGTAGCAAACGACTGTAAAGTGTTCCACAGACGAGTGATAAATTTCGAAATGGTGTGAATTAAAATATAGTGCTCAAATTAAATTCGTGTACAGTGACTTTTTGGTAAATAAATAAAAACTCTAAATTGTTTTAGTGTTTCATCTGTTGTCATATAAGTTATTGAGACGATTTGGACAGCAATGCACACTTAGGTACATCTTTTTTTTTTTGAACTACTCAAAATATGTAGATTATTCATGATCTGCGCGATAGAATGAATGAATTAGGATTACGGAATGAAATCATTTTGTACATTTGCGGTTCCGAAACCGGTTGGTACTACCAAAAATATAGTGGTTTTAATAAAGTGAATTTGTGTTTAACAGAATTTAAAATCATTTTCATTTCGTTGCATTGAAGAATCAGCGTTTATTACACATTTAAACAAACTCGTTAATTCGAGTTCGAATGTACAAAAAAATCAATTTTGCCAAAAATTGTAGAACTCATGAAAAAAGTCATTCATTTTGTAAAAAGTATCTGTATTTTTTCATATTCCAAGAAATTATTGCGAAAACGCAATACATATTTATTATAGTAATTCAAAGATCGCGACATTTCTATTACTAAAATGCTCGATATTGATGTATTTGTTATTCTAATTTACGAAAAAAAAAAGATTTTTTTTTTCAATTATGTCAAATTTAAAAAAAAAACTTCGAACCTTATGCCCTTTCGCCATAAATCAATATATTTTAATTACGAATTACCGTGGTTTTCGAATTATACGGGTTCTATGAAGTTAACGAGGTTTTAGTGCCTATATATTTTTTACACGTTACTTATAATTAAAATAAAGTTAAGTAAGTTACGTATGAATTTTATTTTAAGAACGAAATTACACAGTTTATTTTATTTTTTCGCTTCTTTGTACACTGGGTATTGAAATACCTAGTCTATTCTATAATTTGCTTTAATTTTTGACAGTATACAATAATATGCTTTTTTAAGCATTGCAATTTTAAGATTGAGAATAAAAAAAACCTACCTACCTATTTATTACTCCCTTTATATTAACTCGTGGTGTCTGCTTGCTTGCTTGCCGGCTTGCCGTCTAAAAAAACTTCGGATCGAATTTTGACACTTTTCCCGTGATCCAATCGAGCTGAATCTTGGCAAAAAGACTCGTGGCGACGATCAAGAAGATCTATCAAATTTTCGTTAAAATAATAATAATAATTATAGTATAATTTCGGATTTTTAAAATTTTTATTGGTTTTTTCAAATTGGAATCATTAGAAATGTTTGATTAGCAACGGCGGGCCGATAACGTCGCGGAATATATTCTAAATTTGAATTACTCCGTCGGTATACATAATAGGTACTTCACTACGAATGTCGAAAATCTAAATTGACTGACGAATGTTTTTAGAATTTAATCTTCAAAGCATGAAGTGTCTTATCAAAGCCAAAACATCTGACATTTTAGAAATATATTAAATTACTGTAAGTTTAGTGTTACTTTATATGTTTTAATTCGTCTTTAATTGTTGTTCTATTTTACAAAGAAAGGGAGTATAATAAAAACTTGGGTTTTTATGGGTTACTTTTTTTCTATCTTAATTTCATTTGGTTATAAAATTTAAAATAATTACCATAACGGTAATAAAAATTATTTTTTACACTTATTTTTACTTTTTTACACTGCACTGGGTAGGTACCGAGAACAAATAAATAAAATTTCAACGACAGAAATTTAACAACCGGAACGTGTTGTTTATGCGAGAAACACACCGTAAACTTAACTCCCGTAAGTCTACAGAGTGACACTCAAGAGTTTAACTTGACACTTAAAAAAACACTTAACGGATCAAATCCCTATCTTCGAGAGCTTAGGGGGAGTTAGCTCGGAGAAGCTTGTTGTGGTTGGCCACTTCGAAGGACGATTAGGAATAGGACGAGACCTTCGATCTCGTCAAAAATCATGTGTCGGAAAATGATTCAGAATTAGATCTGATTTTTTCTTTATTAAGGATTTTTCGATAAGAACAAGATGATTTTTAATAAGTGAAATAAAACAAAAATAGTGAAACATAAAACATTATTGTATTCAAAATATTTTTATTTATTTTAATAGATTTTTGAGTATTAATAGAATTATAAAAGGATCGCTCAGATGGTTTGGGACGGTGAGCTAATAAATGAGGAAAGAATGGTAAGAAAGATATAGGTATAATGCAAGTGTTGATGGTGCCAGAAAGAGAGGACGACCGCGCAAGACGTGGCATGATCAGATTAAAAGATAGTCCATTTAGAAGCCCCAACAACCGGCGAGCTTGCATGCGAAGATGTATGAATGTGCATGAGGTGAGAATAGTATGTCAGGACAGAAGAGTGTGGCGCTCTATCCTCTCTGCCTAACCCCATGGGGAAACGGCGTGATGGTAAGTAAGTATTTAAAAAATTTCAAAAATAAAATACTGACCTTTATCCCCGGGGGAAATATGAATACAATCAAAATATATTATAGATGTCTCATAGAAACGAAGATATATATGGGTTAGTAGGTATATAAGCTATTTTGGAGGTTTAAAGAGAAGTTATTTCAAGGGTGGCCACAGGGCTTACGATTTATGAGCTGGCTTAAGTGATCACTTTACGAATTCCACCCATGATTGACTACCACATCTATAAAAATCATTGTAAACTCGTTCCATATCGATGGTGATCTGGCAATAGGTCCTAAGTTATTTTAATTTTTTTTATCTGCGTTGTGAACAGGAATGGGTGGTAATTAACATTCAAAAACCACCCATTACCTCCCCAATCCTACCCATTCTAATCACGCCCCCTACCCCCACTCCCATAACATACACTCCTATGCCCGTAATTACTGTCTCTCTGATTGTCTTTAATTTAAGTTGAAATAAGTTATTAATAATGAAAGGTTGTCTCTCGAAAACGTTTAAACTCGAAATAAAATAAACAGTGGATTTTCGATGATTTTGATGTCTAATTGCTGGATTAGTATCTTGAAGAGTAAAACCCATCTCAAATTTTGCAATGTTTGGCCGAATACCAAGCACAGTAGGTCTATAATGGGAACGTAAGTAAAAAGTTTACGTTGATAATTCATAAACAAACACTTTTTTCATAATTTTTCTGAATAATTACCTACCTAACTTTGTGTGAGTATGTTCTTAACCATGTCGGATTGTCATAGTTTATTCAAGTAAACGAATAAATATAATTAATTAAAACGGATTATAGAAGTCTCAAAAAGACGAAGCTATTTATATGGGAAACATGTATGGAAGTTATTTCAGGGTGGCCACAGGGCTTATGATTTATATAAGCTGGCTTAATGTTCAATTTACCAAAAGTTCATCGATTCCACCATAATAACATCGACACACTATCAAAATTTTGAAAGTTGTATATGTATGTTATTTATCTGCCTTATTTCAAATATTTTAAAAAACTGTGCTGTGGACATATATGGTCGAAAATTAATAATTACCGAGAAATCGTAGGTATGTATTGATATCAACGCTGATAATGATAACCCTATATTTTAAAATAGAGTTTGAAATATTATTTTTAATGTATTTACTGATAATAATCTTCCGATTATTTTTGAACATTTACACTAGAGTAGGCCTTAATTTTTTACTCCCTTTCTTTTAACTCGTGGCGTCTGCTTGTCTTCTTATCTGACGAAAAAACTTTGGATCGATTTTAAACCCTTTTCCCGTGATCCAATCGAGCTGAAACTTTGCAAGTAAACTCGCGGCGACGATCAAGAAGATATATCAAATTTTCGTTAAAAAAAATAATAAATTTTTGGATTTTTCAAATTTTTAATGCTTTTTTTCATACAACTTACTAAGTTGTATGAAAATATTTCAACGCGTCTGGTAGACACTAAACCTGATTATAGTATAATTTTGGATTTTTGGAATTTTTTTATTACTTCCTTTCGTAGCGTCGCCCGACCGAAGCCCAACGTTAAGCGCCATACCAGTTTCCACTAGTAAATGAGAAAAGGAGTATAATAAAAACTTGGTTTTTATGGGTTACTTTTTTGAATTTTTAACTCCTTTTATAGACCAGTTTACATTTTAGCAATGATAGATTATTAATGTTAGAAAAAAATAAATCGATAAAACTAAGGTCACAATGAAATTTTAAAATAATACCATTCTTATTTAAAAGCTCTTTATAATGGCAATCGATATTTAAGACAATGACGGGAACCTTGCTTAACCTTATCGAGAAGAGTGTTTTTTTATAAACCCGCAATGAAGAGTTTAAATAATAATTCAATTCACTTTCTCATTCTGCGGATTCGGAAGGTTGAGTATTATAATAAACCCTTTTCTGCTGCGCCTTTATGAAGCAGTGAGACGTTTAATGTGATATATTAACGTCCCTTACAAACCCTAAAAGAGTAATTGTTGAGGATACGACCGCGAACCTCGTAAGAAGGCATTATAAGGCTATCAATTATGCGCTAAGGGAGGCAAAATAAACCTCGCTTTTCTTTTCGTCTCTTGATTTTATAAAACGATATTTTTTCCTGAAACGGCCTAGGGGATGGGTAATAAGGAGACCACGAACAAAAAAAACGTTTCTAGAGTTGTATAAAAATTATGGAAATCTACCGTGTCCCTAAAGCACACTGACGAATGCTAAAATTTAAATCCATGCGAATCAATCAGACCAGAAAATTGTCGGATTTTTGATTTGCGACTGTCTTAAAATTATATTTATTAATGTTTCGCGGCTGACATCGCACCGATAGAAATGTCAAAACAAATCAATCTGCGCAGATGTCGGTACCGCTTGATATACGCAATACGTTGGTCTTTCGAACTCTCAAGAAGATTTTTTTACGTTCTAGCGTTAACGATCTTATTCTTGTCATCAACATATTACGGGGGATTCTGAACGTAATCTCTTTTACCCTCTCGTTGCAATATATTAATATGATTGATAAACGATACGTCGGTGTTTGTTTCTTTCAGGTTCTACTTGAGTGAGAGGGAGACAACGCAACAATGCGACGCGAAATATGACCGCTATCCGTCAAACGTCAAAATATAAATACGAATCCAACGCGACAATGACAATTTTGTCATGATTTTACTTCAGGACGCTGTGGGAGGAGAATTAATAAGTGCATATGAAATAATCTTTTTTCTATAAGCTTTAAAATACTGAATTAGTACCTACTTATTTCTTGTAATTTTAGTAGAAACATAAGAATTGCGATAGGTACTTTGGTAAAACAGCTAGAAATCACAAAAGTCAATGCTGATTTCGGACACCGCAAATAAAGGTATTTAATTTGAGAGAGATATGTGAAAATATACAAATCTCGTAAATTTTAGAGTACGACGAACACCGAACACGGACTTATACCTACACCAACATCTCGTTTATTTATTTTTTCTCGTCTATTTAGTGTTGGAATAACAATCTTAAGATCCCAATACTGCTATTTTCAGAATACGGTCGATTATTTTGTCTTTCATAAATCAAAAATCATAAAAATTGGTTTTTGGCAGTTTATTGAATACGAGATGTTCCGGATTCGTATCTTGGTGCACAGAAAAATTAATCAATAAAAATTTAATCACCCCCAGAAATTACACCGCGCTCCTTTCGATCTAATTTCAATCTATATAAAAGTAACTTTTATTAGAGCAACGTCTTTACGGATACTGGATAATCAAAAATATAAAAGACGCCATTCCTTTAATCGCATAGATAAAAGCGGAAAGTTCCGAAACGATCATCTTCAAGCACAAAGGCTGGCGATGCCATAAAATTGGATTAATTCGACCCGTTAAAGTAAACTGTTACATTGTATCACTATGACAGATGAGCACATCTGCCTTAGAACAGTAACAAATCTTGATGAACGAACTGAGTGTTTTGTGATCGAGTGTCGGGAAATAAAAGACTATTCTGGTGAAAATAAACTCCATTTTTGAACTCTGGGTAAAGTGATCTGTGTAAATGTTCTATAATATCTTTTTTCTTTCACATATTTTAATATAAATTATTCCTGTTTGTTGTTTTTTGTGTACCAATAGTTTGTATGATGTAAGCTGCGAAACGGCCATATTCACTTCATTTTCTCATATTTTAATTATTTTCATCTTGAGAATATTTTGAGTGTATCCAAATTTTTCAGAACAGAACTGGATTTTTGTCACAGGGACATCATTAATCAATCAATGTATATTATAGATGTCTCACAGAGACGAAACTGTATTTTTATGGGAAAGTGGGTAAACTAGAAAAATCCAGTTCTGTTCTAAAAAATTTGGACATACTCAAAATAATCTGAATGAAAATACTGGTAAAAAGGAGTATCCTAGTGTAATGCTAGTAATTCGGAAGAATTTCATTACACAGATAAAGTATATTGTTGACAAGAACTCCAAAATCAATAAAGATGTCTCATTATCTGTGGTCATTTAAGGGGAATGAAAAAGCTTTGCTGCCGGCCGCGCTAAGGATTGTTACAACTCATATGTGAAACGGGGCGTATAATTTAAATATATACAATTTCCAAAAATTAGTAGACATGGTATACTATCATGGGTGGAAATGGCGAACGTTACATTGTGTAAAGTGATCACCTAAGCCAGCCGTACGATAGGTCGTAAGTCCGATGTACACCCAAAAGACTTCTATACCTACTTTCCCATAAAAATACAGTTTCGTCTCTGTGAGACATCTATAATATGCATTGATATTTTCACCTTGTTTGTTACGAACTTTTATTCTAGATTGTTACTCTATACTGTGATTAATTTTAACATATTTTATTCCAGCTTGTAACGTTTCTTGTGCTTTTATATTTATTTATCTTTATTTTCTAAATTACGTTCTTTTTCCTTCCTTTCTTTTAACTCGGGGCGTCTGCTTGCTTGCCGGCTTGCCGTCGAAAAAACTATGGATCGATTTTTAACCCTTTTTCCGTGATCCAATCGAGCTGAAACTTGACAAGAAGATTCGTGGCGAAGATCAAAAAGATCTATCAAATTTTCGTCAAAAAAATTAATAATTATAATATAATTTCGGATTTTTAGAAATTTTATTGGTTTTTTCAAATTGGAATTATTACAAAAGTTTGATTTTACTAGCAACGGCGGCCCGATAACGTCGCGGAATATTTTCTAAATTTGATTTACTCCGTCGGTATACATAATAGGTACTTTACTACGCATGTCGAAAATCTAAATTGACTGACAAATGTTTTAGAATTTAATCTTCAAAGCATGAAGTGTCTTATCAAAGCTCAAAACATCTGACATTTTAGAAATATATTAAATTCCTGTAAGTTTAGTGTTATGTTATATGTTTTAATTCGTCTTTAATTGTTGCTATATTTTACAAAGAAAGGGAGTATAATAAAAACTTTGTTTTTATGGGTTACTTTCTTACTTCCTTTCTTGTAACTCGTGGTGTCTGCTTGCTTGCCGGCTTGCCGTCGAAAAAACTTTGGATCGATTTTTAACCCTTTTCCCGTGATCCAATCGAGCTGAAACTTGGCAAGTAGACTCGTGGCGACGATCAAGAAGATCTATCAAATTTTCGTTAAAAAAAAATAATATTTATGATATAATTTCGGATTTTTAGAAATTTTATTGTTTTTTTCAAATTGGAATCATTAAAAAAGTTTGATTTTACTAGCATCGGCGGCCCGATAACGTCGCGGAATATTTTCTAAATTTCACTATGAATTTCAAAAATCTAAATTGACTGACAAATGTTTTTAGAATTTAATCTTCAAAGCATGAAGTGTCTTATCAAAGCTCAAGACATCTGACATTTTAAAAATATATATTAAATTACTGTAAGTTTAGTGTTATGTTATATGTTTTAATTCGTCTTTAATAGTTGTTATATTTTACAAAGAAAGGGAGTATAATAAAAACTTGGTTTTTATGGGTTACTTTTTTTATTCCTCACTTTGTAGTTTCTCTTTATTCTATTTGTTTATACATTTATTTCAGCTTGGTACTTATTTTGTGAATCCATATGAAAGACGATGTTTTGAAATAAAATATGAAACTACCGTTTCCATTTATTTTCATTTTTTCTTGCATCTCGTATGATACTTTTATATTTTATACATGATTTTTACTCAATGTACTTTCCTTCAAATGAAATATAAGACGGTAAATGATAAAAAGGCTACCTATCTCTTTTAGGCGGCCCGCGTAGCGCAGTGGGCATGACACTGGGTTCTCACAAAGAGGGTTCAGGGTTCGATTCCCGGTGAGGTCACAATTTAAGTGATTTACTCAAGCTTGGTTGTTTTGTGATGTGTTGCGCTTCTGTTATTGAGCCACTTGGCCTGCTGAAGCGTAAAATAAATAAAATAAAATGAGACACTAACAGAATAATGGATATGCGACAATACATTAAAAAACGATACATTAATATTTAAAACTCAGTCCACTATCCCAATTACGAGTGTATTTGACCTGCTCTAGCATAAATATGCGTATATATATTTAGCGTATCAATTTAGTGTGATCATTTAAAAATATGTAACTAAATAATTGATTCTATGGGTTCAGATGTCAATTCATGGATGTTGTATAGGACTGACATTTTGAATGATAATAGGATATTTGCAAGAATAACACCATCAACATTAAGGTCAGAACAATGTATGTACGACACATTCTTGTGATAGGAGAAAAATAACTAACATTTTAAGGTGTGTAGAAAGGTTAATATTTAACTTTTCTATCTTTCTATACAAAACTATTCGTGAAGACATTATTGTCACCTACATTTGCACAAATATCCAACTGCCGAAAACAGGTTATAATTAATTTACTGTTCGTTAAACTTTATTTGTTTATCATTATTTAATATACGCGATCATTCAATTAATTTTAAAATATATAAATATATTATATATATATATATATATAAATATATATATTATTTTTAATAGAAGTTTTCGCTAAGAGGTATATGCATTATGAAAAATTATTTTTTCGGGAACTTCGCGGATTTGTAAAAATATTTTATTTTTGTGCTATATTTCGGTTACACTGGGATAACCGAAATATAGCACAAAAATAAAATATTTTTACAAATCCGCGAAGTTCCCGAAAAATAACCTTTTCATAATGCATATATATATATATATATATATATATACTTTTTAGCTGTGCTATTGCTTTTGTATTATATAACATCTACTGTCCACAATCCACATTTTATATTTATATCCTCAATTAATTGATTAATTTTATAGTTATGTAGTATTTTGTTTTATATTTACATTATTTTGTTCTCATTTTTTGTCAGCTGCTCATCTTGGCACAGGTTCTTCCTAGTGATATGAGCAGCTTCTTTTCCTATGATATGTATCAAAATGAAGATAAATATATATTAGAATGCCGGCTTATTCTAAAGAATTACAGGTTTCTTATACAGGGTTTAACATGAAAATTTGTTAGATAAACAAAGAGAATCAATAGCTCCGCTGAGAATATTGTGTAGCACAACAAAATCTCAAATTTAATATATTATTTAGTAAAGTGTTAGCTGCCTGATATAATCTTTATAATATAAATCTGCGTCATCCTTCATAAATTAAATAAACGTCATAAGTAATACTCGACTAACAGGGTCCTTATAAGCGTACGTGGCATGTCGTAGTAAAATATAAAATATCATAACAATCTTCGTATACGATAGAAGCATAGATTATACAAGATTATTCTTCAAAAATATCGTAGATATGTAGGATACCTAATAATTTCGAATGAAATTACCAAATATATGATGGAATAAAACTAGAAACTCTAATTAAAACTAATGAAACTAAAATTATAATACGCCGATCCAAATGAAACACTTCAACTATTCTTGGTAAACAAAGTCACTGGACACAAACTATAGCCGGATCACTATTCTGTAATTCGCATTAATTTAGGGTTCACTAAAAATTCCACTAGCCTCTAGTAATGCTTTGCACTTCACTTCGTTGTATTTCGCACAGATTCGCAATTCTCGTTCCCGGTTCTAAGGTTTTAACTAGCTGTTAAAACAAGACTAAGTAATTAATTTTTTCTCAAATCTTCTCCTGTGTTAGCTATTTTTATACCAAAGTAGTTATGGAAGTCTATGGGCGTTAACAGGGCTGACTACCTGTTATTGCGGGCTAAAGTGATCCATGATCGAACACCAAATCTATCAAATTTGGAAAATTATACAACATTAATTTGTTTAACAATATCACGTTCACCAACTCTTCTTCTCTTCTCTCAATATTCCCATTACAACCATCCTTCCACTTTAAACCCGTAACATTGGTTCCATTTTTCATTATCGAATCAATTATATATTAAGATATAGCCCTGTTTTCTATATCTGAATGAATTAAATTTAATACTTCATCTTTGGATGAGAGATTCTGTCACTCTCGAAACTCGAGTAGCGCAATATGTAACTTAACTAAAGTACAGTAAACATAGTTTTATTCCATTAATTTTGCAGACTATAACATTTATTATTCTATATTTATCTCGACGGAGAAAAAAAGCAAAACTAAAGTTAGGCTAGTCAAAAGTCAACGCTGAATTCGTTGAGTTCTTCAAATATTTCAACATTATAGCTACTATGAAGAACAGAATATTGAGATGTTTTACAACCTGTTTCTTTCTATCTACTATTTGTCTTTTACTCCTCCTCGAATAATTTTTGGTAGGAAGAGAGTTTTGAGTCTACAAAAGATAAATATTAAACTATGTTGGGGAGTGGGAGGGGACACATGGCGGCATCTAGCCAGCGTAGCACGAGTCACGTCGGAAATATATATTTGCATTTTTGTCTAGATAGTGTCTCGGTAAACCCAACTTTGAAAAAGATTATTTTAACAACGTACTACCAAACTAAATACGGATAGTTTTCACTGTGTATATACATATATGTATATACATTTTACTTAATTTACTTTACTTTACTTATATTTTTATTCTTATTTACTTTATTTCTTATTTACTTTATATACTTTTTACTCTAAATTACTTTACTTTATTCTTCTAATTACGTAACCATGAAATTAAATATTTAAATGGAGTCTCAATGAATGGAATGGCTGCTTACCTCAGAACAGGTATTTTTATGTACCTAGCGAGGTAGGTAACGATACATACATAACTTACATACATAAGGCCTGCATACAAAAAAATGTATATTGTTGGTTGCTATCGTATTCATAAACTCTGTAAATATTCTTAACATTAATTATGTTTTGATGCAAGCTGTTATAAAAGTTATTGAGCTAAAAAACGCCGATTTATCGGCACTAAAACTAAACTGAAACTGAAACATAGAAATGGACGATGGATAGTAAATAAAATTAATTATTTCAAGTTTGTTTTATTTTGAGAACTATTGTAACGAACAAAACAAAGCGAAAACGACTAATAAATTTATATACGATTAATAGTAAATTACAAAACTGACAGTGCCCATAGACAAAAATGTCACCAATAATATGGTGCAACATGACTATTTTAATTTACACTAAATTAAACTTTGTAATGCACACACTTTCTTAATAAAGGCTTGATAATGAACAGTTTGGAAACCGTAAAAATCCAAAAAAATCTTCAACTGAAAAAACAACATCACATCATGACTGCAAAAGATCTTATAACGGATATAAAGGTTGCAATAGCTTGCCCAATGTGGCATTTAATTTCAATACAATGATTCAATCTTTCATTTACACTACAGCTCTAGTATACAATATCTTGTACCTTCATCTATCTCGTTTTAGAAATTTAAAGATTCTCATTGTCAACTGCATTATTTTACTAATCAACATATATTTTTTAGTTGTATTGTATGTTTTTAAGTTCAAGCCCAAAATTCTCATATGTATTATCTACACGGCATTTTTGCAAAACGGAAAAATACTTATATTTTCTCAGAAATGTGAATATTAATATTTTTATAAACACCTGAGAGAGTCTACCAACTCTTTTTATATAGGAAAAACGAGTCATAATTTTGATATAAGGATTAAATAACGTATAAGATGCATAATAATTCAAATTTTTCTGAATTTTGCAATCATATTATTGAGAATGACCATAGCTTTGATAAAAATACGGTAGTAAATTTTCTTTACATTGACAGTAAAATCAAACGTTTAAATAATTTAGAAGCCCTAGAAATTCAGAATTCCAGAAGAAAATTTTAACGTACTGTTGAATATGTTCCCTTTCACCCGATCACCTGTTTCTTTGCACCCCATACAATTTACCCCCACTTTGACACTTGTTCAAAATTTGTAAAGTTTATTTAGTATTACGAATACCCTGATGAAGGAACGTTGTTTCTGAAACCGGTTGGTTTTGGCAAAAATAAAGTGGTGATAATCTAATACAATTTGTTTAATTATTATTACTCCCTTTATATTAACTCGTGGCGTCTGCTTGCTTGCTTGCCGGCTTGCCGTCAAAAAAAACTTTGGATAGATTTTTGACCCTTTTCCCGTGATCCAATCGAGCTGAAACTTGGCAAGTAGACTCGTGGCGACGATCAAGAAAATCTATCAAATTTTCGTTAAAAAAAATTAATAATTATAGTATCATTTCGGATTTTTAGAAATTTTATTGTTTTTTTCAAATTGGAATCATTAGAAAAGTTCTCGGAATATTTTCTAAATTTGAATTACTCCGTCGGTATACATAATAGGTACTTCATTACGAATGTCGAAAATCTAAATTGACTGACAAATGTTTTTAGAATTTAATCTTCAAAGCATGAATTGTCTTATCAAAGCTCAAAACATTTTCGTTAAAAAAAATTAATAATTATAGTATAATTTCGAATTTTTAGAAATTTTATTGGTTTTTTCAAATTGGAATCATTAGAAAAGTTTGATTAGCAACGGCGGCCCGATATCGTCGAGGAATATTTTCTAAATTTGAATTACTCCGTCGGTATACATAATAGCAAATGGGTACTTCACTACGAATGTCGAAATCTAAATTGACTGACAAATGTTTTTAGAATTTAATCTTCAGAGCATGAATTGTCTTATCAAAGCTCAAAACATTTTCGTTAAAAAAAATTAATAATTATAGTATAATTTCGAATTTTTAGAAATTTTATTGGTTTTTTCAAATTGGAATCATTAGAAAAGTTTGATTAGCAACGGCGGCCCGATATCGTCGAGGAATATTTTCTAAATTTGAATTACTCCGTCGGTATACATAATAGCAAATGGGTACTTCACTATGAAGTGTCTTATCAAAGCTCAAAACATCTGACATTTTAGAAATACATTAAATTACTGTAAGTTTACTGTTATGTTATATGTTTTAATTCGTCTTTAATTGTTGTTATATTTTACAAAGAAAGGGAGTTTAATAAAAACTTGGTTTTTACGGGTTACTTTTTATTATTATTACTACAAGTGATAGCAAAATACAACAGTATAAATAATATTTGTTTTTTAACATTAATTCTGCAAAAATTATGGACCTTGGTATTGTTAATATTCTTCCGGAAAAGCAGTAAAACATTTACTCCACGGAATAAAACAAAGTTTGTATTCGTTTTTCTGGGAAATTTTTAGAAGATTACTTTTTCGTTTTAAGAGCAGGTGCTGTCCGAAGCCTGGAGATGAAGATATTCCCGGCGTGTGATTGGCTGTAAATAAGGAAATAAAACGGAATGAAAATGAAACAGAGCATATAAAACAGTCCACGCTCCCTTCGACGCTGGGATTGATCGACGGAGATGGGAGATATTACAGGCAGTGGCGGGCGCTGCATAAAGTGAGTGAAAGGGCAATAATGTGGGGGAATGTGGGATAAAAATATTTTAAACGTAACATCAAAAACCTTTGTAGGGGGAGTATGAAGGTGTGGGAAAGAACCTATAAAATCGAGTTTGGTGCCATGTAGAACATTTTATGCCCTGAATAAAAATATATTCTAATTGTTAAAACCAATAATGGACTGAACTTACTTACGTCGTAAAAATAGCGGTGAATAATAAAGCACCTCTAATTAATAACCAAATCAATTTTCCATACAGCCCTTTGTTTAATTTAACTTTCACAAAAGATTTTGTAACACCCACTTTAGACCCCGCCCCCTCTCACTCTCTCTCGTTAGATTCCTGAATGTTCTGTAGGCTAGTGCATGTCTCTGACAAGATTAACACGGATGTGATCAATATTGGTGAAAGTTTAACAATACTATGGTTGGGGTGTATAGTGTTGAAAATATAGTAGTATAGTGTTGGTCCTGACGAAGAGACGAGTACGTCTCGAAACCGGTAGACCGTAAATCTCGTAGTTGTTTTTACTAAGTTAACTAACATTCTGTTATAATGTCTAACCACAAAGTTAATGCTTTAAATATTAATAATATTAATAAAAAATATGAATATTTTTACTTTATTTACAAAAATAGAGATGCGGACATGGTATCACACATATGGCACACATATTTTATAATTTTTTAATTAAGCTATTCTAAAATAGGATTTACTTGGTGGTATTCTGGATTGGAGCTCGAACCAGCGACCATTGGATCACTAGGTCAACTAGTTACTAGTTACAACTGGCTACTTAGGATAAGACCATTGTAATATAAGATAAAATAGATGGAACGTACTAATTTATCCACAAATAGAGTTTGTATGATAAATATCAAGACATCTATCAGATTTCAATATTTTTTATCGTTAATGTGAAAATATTGGCTTTAATTTAATATTTGGAACCTGAAGAAATTAATAGATGTGCATGAAAAAAACTGACTTCTGCTTCGAGATATATATTATAGATGTCTCTTAGAGACGAAACTATATTTTTATATGAGAAAGTAGGTACGGAAGTCTTTTTGGGTGTTCACATGGCTTACGATCTATCGTACGGCTGGCTTAAGTGATCACTTTACACAATGTAACGTTCACCATTTCTACTCAAAATAGACTACCACATCTATCAAATTTTGTTGGACTTACCCACAGGTTAACTATGCATTCAATTCAACTTTAGCACGCATAAAACGCATTGAAAAGAAATTCGTAGACATTTAGTTGTAAGAGCATATCCGAATTAAAGAAAGACTTAAAATATGCCAGTAGAACTAATAGCAGTTTAATGAACAAATTTTTATTGATCAATTAGAAAAGACATACAGAAAAATTAACGAAAAAATATTTTAACTGCTACCGGGATTCGAACCAACGGAACTTCATTCTATCCGGGGATGGCGCGTTATCCAATTTCGCTACGGCAGTCTGGCAAGTTAACGAATATTATTTTATTTTTTTTGGTTTATTTAAACTTCTTATCTTTTTTATCTGATAGGAAGGTATTTGGTTTAATTATGTATATTTTACTTTATTATTAATTTGTTAAAGATTTCTAATCATTATATATATATTTTTTCATTTCTTTTAAATGTGTTTTATTTATTCTATTTATTTTTAAATTTTATACTTTAAATCGTGTTTTATGTTAGGTGTAAAAAATTCTTGTCACTTTCTTGTACTCTAAAAGCCCACTAGGGCTAATGATTATTACAACACATATACGAAACAGATATTAAAATATATACAACTTCCAAATAATTGATAGACGTGGTAGGCTATCATGGGTGGAAATGTGAACGTTACATTGTGTAAAGTGATCACTTAAGCCAACCGAACAATAGGCTGCAAGCCCTATGAACACTCAAGAACTTCTTTAGCTATTTTTCCATAAAAAAAATATATAATTTCGTCTCTGTGAGACATCTATTATATATTTTGCCCACTAAGGCGTTGATTATTAAATAAATAAATATGTTAGCGGGGAAAATATGGCTTTCATTTTTACATGATTTCGAAGGAAGACAGCTAGAGTTTCAAGAAAATCAATATCCTTTGAAGTCTATAAATAATTATCCAAACTAACGAGATTTTTCCCAAAATGACAATGAGTTTGTATTTTATAAAGCAAAAGCCATCCGTAGTACATGAATATAAAAGGAGCGGGATTTTCATTTCTTTGCTCACTCTTTTGTCTCTACAATACACGTTCCGGCCATTATTTTTCGCGTTTTCAATATTCACAGGACCTCTCTCGAGCTGTCGTGTTAAAGAAATATAAGACTACTTCGTGAATTGGTAACCAAATATGATTTTCAGTTCTGCACGCGAATCCGGTAGCTGTTAACTGTTAACAAGACTTGCGAGATCAGAGAGGGTTTGAACATTCTACAAACATATTGTAACGAAATGATTATTATTGGTTTATCTGAATTTGAAAATCATTTATTAGAAAATGATCACGGTTTTGATAAAAATTTAGGACTTTCTATTTTACACATAAATAATTTTGGTCTGAAATTGAATAATTTAGAATGATTAGAAATTAGTAAAGCATGTAATAGTAAACAAAATATTATCAATAATCAATTCAATTTAACTACTAGACCAATTCTTAAATTTTTTCCAATAATTGCAAGTAATCAAGAACTTCAGCAATAATATTTAAAAATAAATTTTCAAATAATTTAGAAAAACATATTTCACATAGAAACAAATTTGAAATGCATAAACAATAAGAAGAACAAATAAAAAATACAGGAACAGTAGCAATATAATGAATGAAGGAAAAAATGAATATATATAATATGAAATGGAGTAGTGCAATAATAACATAATAAAATATATGACATTAAAGACAATTGCGTCGCACAGCATTTTATATGTACGTTTGCATATTATTGAAATTTTGCGATGGTGAAAAATATTCACTTGTATTCTTAGTTTATATGAATACAAGTGAATATTATGCACTATTGAAATCTTTCATAATCTTTCATAAAGTCTGCAATCGACTGAGACATTATCGTAAATCCTGTAAATGCCGTGTTTGTTTGATTTGTTTGACGTTTGACGTATGCGACATTACCAGCGATAAAAACCGTAGCGAAGCAGTGTTGCCAGCGCATGTTTAAATGAATGATAGGAATATCTGATCTGATGGTCAGTGGTTCCCCATTCCAGGACACCAGCAATTTAGTCCTATTTTCGTAGCACAAGCATATATTTCATTATTCAAGCTTATTTTGAGAGTAGTAAGAATATTGATGTATCTTTATTTAAAAAAATCGAAATTGAAATTTAGTAAAGTGCAAAGAATATTTTCTATTCAAAATGAATGAAGAAGACTCCCATAAAATTTTTGTTACTAGCTGTGTAATAGTATCAATATCTGGTGTACTTTATGATGCCAGTTCTTTCGCGGACCTTTCTGGTGCCATTAAAACGTGTCTTACAACTTTCTTGACATCTCCTCACTACTCGTTCCGCATGACTAAACCACTGATGCGATTCTGTTCACCACGCTGTAATTATATTTCTACTCAATCATTCCTGTCAATTCTAATTTATTCATACTTGGTTTTATCGCAAATAGATTTACCACATAAACGTCCACTTTAAGTCTTATTTAGTTTTCTCTATGGTTCATACTGCTGTACCGACATAAAAATGATTTATTTATATGGTTATCCATTAACATAAAAATATGAATTTAACGGACATAGATAAAACTCAGTGATAAGAAAAAGAAAAATAAACAGTATTAATTAGTAATGCGTATAATGTATATAATGCACATTTCACGGAGGGTGACGAGTTTCCACCATACGACGACACTTCTATTGAATTCAAAAGGTTACTAGCAGTTAAGCCATCGGCTATTACCAATAGCTTGGTGCTAGGCCCTGCAGGCGGCTATATAGGCCGATGCGCGGCCATAAGTAGCCACTGCGCGGCCATAATTGCCCACTATGCGGCCACTGGCGTATCTCTTTAATATTCGAATCAATCGTTTTATTGCCTGCCCAACATAAATTGGCGTGCGGCGAGTTTGGAACTAAAACCCGCCCCGCCCGCACCCGGCGGTAACCCCTCGCCATGTCATTCAGTTCATTCTCTTCTTTTCTCGGGAGCTGTGACTTGATTACCAATATACACTGAATTATTATGACCAAAACATCCAAAACAGTCCGGGATGGTGCAAGAACAATTGCCAATGAAGTATTAAAGTTTTGCGAAGCTGAAAAAGCAAATAATGGACCGATATTACCGTCTGACAGTTTGACAGATAGGACGGCCGCCATTATTGCTTGGTTTCTTTAGTACTGCTCGACCACATTTCTGTTAAGGCTACGACACCGGTTACCGGACATTCTGTACATTATGTATTGTGTAATAAATTTACATCCTGACAACTTCTGTTACGCGACAGGGACGCCCTCCCTCGCACGCCAAGTTATAGTGGTACGTCTATACCACAACGATGGTGTACAAGGAAAAAAATACCGATGAAATTCGACGTTTTCAAAATAAGTTTTTTCTTTAATGTGTTCGATTGTTGAAGATAAACTTTTTCATGGATTGTTTAAAAAAATTCCATTATTATTACTGGACTGTCGGTTACGCTAAAATCTTTTTTCACTCATTTTAATTTCGTTGTTTTGTTCTGCGCGCTATGAGCTTAAAGATTTAAGGTTTATATTACTATCGTTTGACATATTTGTGTATTGAAAGAGCGGATATTTAATACGATCCGTACGGATGTTTCGATTCTCGAAGATTCGCTGGAGTCATATGACGGCATCATCAGGAGATGTAATATTTACTTTCTTTAGAAATAAAAAAATGGACTATATATTTTTTTTCAAAAATGCATTGAAATGCCTAGAAATATATACCTATCATGATCTACGTAAAAATTGACAAGATTCTTAAACAATAGACGTGGATAGTCACTATTAAAAAAAATATATATATTTTATAAAAATCCGAGTGGGTTTCAATGTAACAAAGCTTAAGCGAATTAGAGGCGAAGTCCACATTTCTGCGACATCTTTTGACTGTGGATGAAAAGTGGATTATGTACTCAAGCTGAGTTTACAAAAAACTGTGGTTTTCAAAAGGGCAGGTAGCAAAGCCAACGGCTGAACCAAGCGTAACGGAAAAATCCAAATAATCCTCTGAGCTAGCGTTAAATTGACATAATCTTCCGGTGTTTATTCAAATGCTATACATTTTTTTAGAATGGTGATGGTTGTATCTTTTAATATACGATGATGTTTTAAATTTACCTACGATGATGACGGGCGGGAAAAAGTGAACGCGAAAATTTGAGAAATGAGGAATATCAAGACAAACGAATAGGTTGGAAAATTATTTCAATTTTCTACTCTTTTTAGACCAGTTTTAATATATATTCAGAATATTTTGAGTGTATCCAAATTTTTCAAGAACACAATACTGGAATTTATCCCCAGGAGGACATCACTAATCAAGCTTAGATGTCTCATAGAGATGAAGCAATTTTAATATGGGAAAATAGGTATGAAAATCTTTTGGGGTGTTCATAGGGCTTACGAACTATCGTACGGACAAATATGCTCAAAATTTTCGTAAAATTAATGTCCATAATTAGCAAGTGGATATTAAAAAAAATCCGGTTATTTATTTCAGTATACACTTTTTTCTGTCTTATAAATTTTGTTTTAGCATATATACACTTTTTATAGGGACGTCTTCATTTGTTGATTTGCCTTTGCTTGATTGACACTCGTAATTTTACGTTCACACTCCTGAAGACGCTGTGATACGACTCCAGTGAAACGTCAAGAATCTTATCTCTACACATCCATACGATTCGTATAAAAATCCATTTTACTTCAATACCTAAGTATGTCGAACAACCGTTATATAGTATAAACTTCAAATCATTTACTTGTAGCATTATTCTGAACATTTTTTATAATTTATTAATCATAAAGACTGAAATTTTAATCATACTATCTTAACAGGTTTAATAAATGTGTATACCTTGTACTCTAATATCACAATGGGACTATTAATTTATTTGAAATTTATTTATTTATGGTTTTTGTGTTTAATTTGTAGAACTCCACATTTATTTTTAGAGAAATTTAAAAAAATTTAAATTTTTAAATATTATTATTAAGTTCTACGGGTTAAGTATTTTTAGGTGTTACAGCTGTTTCGGCTTGTAAAGCCATTATCAAACAGTTTGATAATGGCCTTACAAGCCGAAACAGCTGTAACACTTAAAAATACTTAACCCGCAGAAGTTAATAATAATATTTATTAAAATTTAATTTATTTTAAATTGCGCTAAAAAAAACAATATTTTAATTTTGTAATCAAAATATTCAAGCATATCATTCATTGCCAAGTATGCTTCGCAGTGAAATTAATAGGGATTTTCAATTTCAATTTCTACTTGCTGAAATTCTCACATCGTTTGAAATTTGCAAATACCGTTTAAGACGAAATTTTAAACGAAAGCAAATATCTCATATCAAAGTTTCGGGGTTGATGGGGGATTGAGAAATTAGAGATTCTCAGGGAGGAAACAAAATACGGAGAACATAATAACGTAATACGATAACGGTGTGTAAGGAGGGTACGCTCGTATAAATTATATTTCTCACAGCGGCACAAGAAATGTTATAAGACTAGAAGTTCCAGATATCCCGGAGCAGATAGCAATTGAATTGCAAAACTTCGACGTTTTGTAATAACCGAAGGGCGTGACCGAGTAGTTGGCGAACTAAACAAAATCTATTATCAAAAGATATCAGATACAAAGATCCCACCTTAGTCAAAGGGTTAGACAACTTTAGTAATAGCTGAAACAACAACAAAAAGATGGGGTTTAGCAAACTTTCATGTGTCTGGTTATAATGAGACGCTTTTAATATGATTTTCTGTACTCAATCGCATACATTGGAAAAGTGCCATGAAATACCGTGATGCAAATACATTTCTTTATTATTTAAATATATAGTAAATAAATAATGAGGATCGAAAATATTACTTAAAATGAATACCTAATCATTATAAAATTAGATGAAAAACATAGGCGTCGTTATCCTTACGTGAGTTTAATTGTAATTGTTTATTTAACTTATCGAGTTTCGAGAGTATCAAAATATACTATAATTCATAGAATATATAACATAAAATATCTTCTTCTTCTTTTTCTACCTCTTCTGAGTCGGGATCCCCGCAACGCATAAAATATTCCAACTTTTCCCATCTTGCGCTCAGATATCCCGTCAGCCCAATTTAGTTGCAACCTGGCTTCGCAGAACTGTTTCCGCCAGCTCCTCCTAGGACGGCCTCTTGGTCTTCTGCCTTCTGGTCTTGCCTGGAATATCCGTTTCAGCCACCGTTACTGTGATTTATCGATAAACGTCAATAAGGGTTTAACTTCGAAACATTATCTTATTTGAGTATTTCTGAATCTATCCCTTCTGACAACTCCTACTATTCCTCGTAGAAATTCCATCTCGGCGGGCATCATTGAGCGGGTTCTTTCGGTCAAGATCCAGTGCTTGTGGCCGTACACTATAGGGTTGGCCTGAAAACTGATTTGTATACTTTGCTGAGGTCCTCTTTTCTATATAATATATGGAATTTGTAAAACTATAATTCTTCACCCAACTTAATGATGATCATGAATAATCTCTACAACGTAAACGCTAAATCCATTCATAATAAAAATCAAAAAGTATTATATAGCGCCCGTAAAAATTTCACCTCAAGGAAGCTTTGCACAAAAATCTTTTACTAATACTAGGTCTTTTTTTAAACCAAGTTTCTAATGCACTGTTCCGTATAACGGATGTTAGAGAGTTCTACGCCTTTGGGCCTTCACCAAACTTAGTCTTTTGGCAATAGTTGATCAGTTCTACAACCCTTCTTGCGAATGTAGTAGAGACTAGCTCAGAGTTTGACGCATACCATTAAGTTGTACGGGATACGAAGCTTTCGAAGGTACAGAGGCGCCATGTTATGTGTCACCTTGTGCATCAACCAATACAATTTGACTTCCAGTCCTTCAGGGAAACGGAGGCAATCTAGTTCACCAGGAATGTTATATGCGAGACTATTGAATTCCACCCACTGCATCGACAAGGCGCCTCCATTCGTCCCTATCTTCCGCTAATTGTGCGGCCTTAGTCCATTGTAGTCCCATTTTTTCCTCGCATAGTTTCTGGAGTTGCCTCGCCCAACTGTGTCTGGGGCGGCCCACTGGACGTCTGCCCTCAGAAATCACAACTGAGTATTTTTTTAGGAATTCGGTCATCGGTCATTCTTAGTACGTGCCCAAGCCACCTCAGTTGCGATTTTTCTATGAAAAGTAGCAGTGGTTCAATGTTTAATTCGTCGATTTTTGATGTTATATTTAACAATACACGTGCTGCTGCAATCAGAACAAATTGTAATATATCTATCTGAAATTTTGGCAGTCCAGCCAGCATAAATACAATTACAATAGTCAACACGTGACACCTGAAATGAATTTATGAGGCAGGCTGCCTCAGGGGGAAGATTGTTTTGAAAAATTCATTGGATATTTCATTATTCTTTTTTTCGTCCTTCGTTTATCTCGAAACTCTTTTCTGCAGACTGGTGAATTAAACTTAAAACTATTAGGCCGTTTTTTTTTAATTTTGCACACATCTTACTAAATATATTATCTTGCTATCCACGATATAAGCATGAGATTTTTTTGCTAAAATGCGCCGTTCAAAAAAATTATAATGCTTCTAAACTACACTGATTTGTACAAAAAATACTCTCATTTGAAGAAGAAAAAATTAAGTTGACACTATTCAATAAGGAAATGTTCATTTCACTCCAACCCTGATGACATGTCTATTTCCACGTAGAATGAATGACCTTTGAGGAACAACACATAATTCCGCCATTTCGAAATTTTCAATATAATTTTTATTGAAAAATAATAAACAATATAAGGACTTTGCGGGACAACACCTAATTTCGCCATTTTGAAATTTTCAATATAATAATGAAAAATATTAATCAATGTAGGGTTCAACATATTGAAATAGCCTTTATTTAATTTTATTTTTGATCTATTCTATCGGTTATTTAATATATTGTTATATCCGTGCCAAGAAAATTGAAAAAAGGTAACATGATAATTAATAAATCAATAATCTCTCCTCCTTTGAAGAAGACACAAAAAAGTGAAAATTCAACAAAACAAAGCGGTAGGAATCTTTCTAAGGAAAAGTATGCAGATGCTCTTTATTTAAAAAGGTTAAAACAGATTTTAATTGGCGTAAAATAAGGGCTTAAGCCAAACACAATGATTTTTATATACAAAATTTGAAATAAGAGAATGCCAAAATACTTCAAAAATAAAATAACATTTAAACACAGATATTTATGAACATGATAAAAGAAATTCAAACGAAATAAGAATTCTAAATAGAAAGGAAAGAAATAGACATAAATGTTTGTATTACAAAGGACAACAATAATAATAATCAGAGAATGTAATAAAAAACAGAAAAATATTATCATATTGAAGAATGAATGCAAACGTCATATCAGTGAATAAAAAATAGCATAACTCTGGGTAGCGGTTGCGCCAGTTGTGATATCCTGTCTTGACTTCGGGATTCTTCCAATAAAAGATGTTGTCGGTTATTCTTGGTTTAATGGTGGCAACAATACCTTATACAGAGGTTACAGTGAACAACAGCAGTCTGTCTCGATATTATGGTATAAAAAGCCTAGAGACGACATGCGCGCGACCTTATAAAGCATTTGCTCTCTCTTTCATGCTCCGTCTCTTTCATGCTTCGCGACATACGTCCCTCAGATCTATTATATTAAATAAAATTAAATCTATGCATGGTTAATGCTAATTAATGATAAATTGTATTATAAACCAAAAAAGAAATATAAATAAAATAAAATAAATAAATAAATAAGTCATTATCGGTTACGTTGTAACGAAATGCCTCTGGGTCAATACAGGATACTTTAAAAGATGGATTTGAAATAGCTTTATCTCTGTAACCAAGAACCGCCCTTGTATGGAATGAAACAGATATCCAAACGATAACCGCTAGATATCTCTTTCATTGCACAAACAGCCCCTAGCCTCAGTCATTCGCAAGATGGCGACCCCGAAACAAAAGGAATTTAGCGTTACACAAAACACAAACAAACAGACAGAAATTCCCATAAGTTTACGTTATCGTAACAATCGTTACCGCTATTATATAACATTGTTCGCTTCGTCAAATTTGACGTGATGAATACTATACACCAAGCGCGTGCAGTGGGTACATTGAAACACGACTTTTACACGAAAATGTATTTTGGAAAATAATCGAAATTAAATATTTATTCTACAGAATAAAATCGCTTTTATTTCATCTTACAGCTTGAACTTTCAAGAATAATTTGAGTTATCACACATTAAAAAATTCCAAAAGTTGGCTGAGTTTTAGGAATTTGAAGCTAGGTAGGTAAATTTTTAAACGAGTCACATTATTCTTTACCATTTAACATCTTACTATCTATTATTTACGATGTAACAAATGATTTTTTTGCTAAAATTTGCCGTTTGCAAAATGATAATTATATCCAAACTGCTCTAATTTGTATAAAAAACCCTTATTTGCACAAAAAAAAATTAATAAGCTACACCATAGAAATTACAACATGCAAAAAGAAAATTTTCGTTTCACTCAAAATCTGACAACATGACTATTTCCACGGACAATTGCTTTTGCGAGACTACAAATAATTCAGTCGTTTTGAAAATTTCAACACAATTTTTTGATAAAAAGTATTCATCAATGTAATATAATATAATAAATAATTTTTGGACCAATTTCACACAAATATGGAGATGGGAAAATTTCTTTATCTACCCTACAGTCCGGACCTTTAAGAATACGTTTTTAAAGCGTACGCACTACTTTTGTGTAGATCTGAGCCAGACATTGGAAATAAAATCTCCCAGTCCAGTGTAACCATAATAATTGTTGTCTTTTGTTTGATAATAAAATTCATCACAATTATGATTTATTATAATTGTGATGAATTTTTAATTTCACAGTAATTTCACAACTCTTATTGGCGTAAATTATTTTAATATCGAAATATAAACGCTGCTCGAAAAACTTTTGTCCGAAGTTGAAAGTTTCTTCGTAATTTTTATGAACTCTGAAAATTATCAAAGTAAAAATATTCAAAGGCAAATATTGTATTATTTCAATGAAAATTTATACATCAATAAGACTGTTAAATTTTTTCGGTTTACGTTTAAAGTTTTGAATTTTGGTCCAAAGTAAAATAGCAGTAAACTTTTAATTATAATTCATAAAAAGTTCATCTCTGACAATGTCATGTTTGACCTGATCGCCTTTAGCATGGAATGAAAAAACTTTAATGCGATGAAAGTTTCAAACGGCTAGCTCGTTTTTGAACGGTGAAGGTTTAAATTAAAGAACTTTAATATCATTTTCATTTTAACTTCGTGCTACAAACACTATTTATTTTATTATTTACTGTTAATTTCATTTTCCACTTTCAGGTTATTTTTATAGTATTTTTTTAATGAGGCACGAACGAAATACTAGGTACAAAATAAATAAAAACAATACATCACTAATTTCAAACACAACACAATATCTCAATTGCAAGATTCTTCGGCTTGCTCTAGCAGTATGCATGTATTTAATGTATTAACACAATGCGATAATGTACGAATTGGCACATGCCGTGCACAATGATTAAGCGTGTACAGTGCAAGCGGCGAACAAGCAAACAAAAGCAAGACAACATTGATAACAATTATTGACACAGAGTAATATGAATACCGTGAATTTAAGATCGAGTGATGTGATTGCCAAACCTAAGAGAATTAACGCGAATAAAGAATTGATGTTTTGTGTTCTATTCTTACATATGCCGCGTTATTGGTGGAAAAGCATTTAAAAAGGGCTCAAGAGCATATTAATAATACTTAATTTAAGATTAAAGGACAACATGAGGAGAGGGGGGGAGATTGGAGTCGGGTGGGTATACGGGCATGGTCACTAAGCGCAGAAGAGGGGGGCATAATAGAAGGTGTTTGATTATTAAAAAAAAATACGGTTTCTTTCCTTTTTTACAAATAATTATTAAATCTACGTCATCACTGTCGCAACGATTACCTACAGTTCTTGCGTACTCTGCCATTTCTAGTTTAGCATTAGTAGTATTACTGAAGATGAAGCGTCATCATTGAAAACTAATTGCTATAAAGAAATAGAGAAAGAAAAGAATCATTTTTTAACATAATTTATAATATATAATTTCGACGTTTGACTGGCAAATTTCGGTGTTCTACTTTAAAATTAAATCGGTTCGTCCGGGCATGGTAACTTGGATCCTTTTGTATAATTGAAAAGACAGACAAAAGCCTAGAGGTATTCACCAACATTGCATTATGCACTGAGTGTATTGTATCGAATTGGTACATTAAATGCCCCCCCCAAACGATGATTCTGTATTGTAATCTACGTATTTATTTATTTATTAAGGGGGGGTAAGGTTAATTCGTACAAAAAAGGCATGTTTTTGTGAATTTTTTGTGACAACATAGTTAAAATCTCTTTATTAAAACTAATGATACATTAAAGTATGACATTTGAAGAATATTGTGTAAAATTTTCAAGACGAAATATTAAAAAATACGGCAATGGCAGCAATTATTCGGACCTGTCTCTGAAAAAAGTAGAATTGCGGTGTCCATCATAACTCGGTGCTAGATCATCTGAAATAAAAAAATCAAAATTCATTCGATAGATAATAGGTTTTCCCAGGTAACGCTGGGAGTGTTTTTTGAAATTTCAATTTTTCAATTTTTTGGAACACTTTGAACGGAAAAACGCGATTTTTTGCGAAAAATATCGACTAATTTGTTATTAAAAAATAAAAATTAATAACATATTTGAAAAAAACTACAGCGTTACTTCGTAAATTATGTACAGAAATAGTGTTCAAAATTTCAAAAGGATCGGTGCAGTAGTTTTGAAGTTATGATGGACACCGACTTTGAAAACGTGAGATGTGGGGAAAACGTTTTAAAGCTTTGCACACTGTAAAATTCAAAATAAAACTCAACACTTATTTTATACTTACACATAATCGTCGATGCCATGTTCACACAGCAAAGAGCTTTAGTCATCAGCATCTTTTTGTCCTTGTCTAAGCAAAACTCTTCTAATACAATAGCACGTCCGGTAGTCCTCAGGTGAGCGCGTCTCTTAGCTGCCCGAGCAGGTATAGAAAATCAGTCTGATATCGCTCAAATGTTCACAATTTCGTCAATTTTGCTCCGATTGACTTGAAATTTTGACACAATATTCTTGCGATGTTATACATTCATTTAAAAAATTAAAAATAAAATGCAAAAAAATAATTTAAAAACCTTACCCCCCCCCTTAATAATGCACGTCCTGATTTGGGCTTCTACTGATATGAAACACAACATAGCACAGCTATCTAAGTGCATTAAAATTACAAAAAATGAATGATATTGTAGTATATATGGAATTCTAGCGTGTAATTGCGAAGTAGCGAGGTATGTACCTACTTGCAGCGAGCCGGCCGGCCGGGCACTCTGCTCGCAGCCGCGATAACGTATGCACACGCACGGTGTTGCCAATAAATAAGAAGTCCTGATGTCGCGCATATTATTTAGTAAATTCACCGCCACCTAAATATATTACAAGTAGTATCAACAATATTAATGCAATAAGTAAAAACTACAAAAGAAAATATAAAATTTAATACAATAAATAATAAATTAAGTATTATTAAGCAGATTACAAATCAGAAGATAAATAGATTTATTTTTTGTGTGCGTATAGTATAGAGCTCTAAATATATCAACTAAAACGAAATCATTATACAGTTAGTGCGCTGGGTACCTACATAAAATAGCTCGCTCTGTCGTGAAACCGACCGCCCAGGTAGGTAAGTAGTCATTTGTAATAAATAATTCAGGTGAATCCAACATACCACGTAGGAAAATTAGATTTTTTTGTTCTAACGCTTCAACAAGATACGAGGCCCAATTACAGAAGCGAAACACATCATAAAAACACCCAAACTTGAGTAAATCACATATTTTTACTGGGACCTTATTGGGTTAGGAGGGCCGCTATTTCGGAAATGTTCAATATGCTTTCCTCCACAGCTATTGATTTAAGGACATTATATAACATCTTCTTCTCATAATTTAGACAGGAATTTACTTGTAAAATATTGTGATTTAGCTCTGCTGCCTCCTGTATATAGTAACTGACTTATATCGGTAAATATTACTGATCCCAAATATCTCAAATAAAATCTCACAATCGTAGGGGACGGAATCTGAATGTATGTCTGATAGATTTTGGACTTGATTTCTCAAGGGGTTCGAGAATGACGTTTGCGAAGAGATATTCCGGTCCTTTTTACATAAGATGACGCGTGAGTAGTCTCGGCATCTTCTACATTTTATGAAAATCATCAGAATTAATTCTCTAGAGATTAAAATCTACATGTTTGTAGGTGGATTACATCAGTTCAAGTGATATCAAAGCAAATATCTATATTAGATTTAGCATTTACATACGCGTTTTGATGTGAAACATAAAAACATGTATGAGAATTTATAATTTAAATATTTAAGCAGGCGTATTTACTCATTTAAATAAACTAATACATATTGTATAGAAGTTTAGATATCTAAAATTTTGACCAGAATCTATAGCAAAGTTTTTATCATTTTATTTTACTTGTAGAAAAGTGAATAAATTTATTATATTCAATATAACTTACTTTCATTAGAGTTTACATTTTACAAAAATGATTGTACAATTAACAAAGGTAATAAAACAATCATAGAATACAATGTAGAAAAAGAAACAGTGAAAGTAAAACAAAGCAAGGTGTACAGCATTAAAACACAGGTAAGGCAAATAATACAAAATAAATTTTTAAAAAGCACCCAAAAGAAATGAAAAAAAAGTCGCGGGACGTAGAAAAATCCACCCCTCCGTGGAGGGAAAAAGACACAAAGAAAAAATAAAAACATAAAAGAATGTGAAATGAAGACATCAAGATAACAATATTTTGAATACTTAATATAAGCATGAATCTGTCAGTAAAGTATTCTGACCTAGATCTGTAACATTTGTAACGCGCCGCGTCTCGTACACCAGTTTGTTTATTTATTTATTTGATTATTCAACAGAAAGACATAAATGCATGGTACGAGAAAAGAATACAAAAAAGGAGTTAGATATATGTCCCCCTCAATTATATGACGGCACAGATAAGACAATGATAGTAAAGATAAATTTAACAGACTCAGTGATAACAAGGAGGAAAAAAGTAAACAGCCATAATAAGTTTAAAAAATATATATATGTTTTACTTTACATTGTAATACACACACACACATACACACACAATATGAGATATTAAATTACAACTATAGTTTCGAGAGGAGCAGTCCCTCTCATCATCAGGTATAGATAATAACTAACTTAAATACAAAATTTATCAACCTAATTGCGTAGGTCAGGGGGACAGGGGGGCGCGCGGCAGGGAAGGGTATTTTTTTCGCCGAACAGCTCTAGGAGTGGTGAAGTGAACTGAAATGTGATATTATTTTTTAATGTGTTTCTAGAATTTAAATTAACACATTAATAAATAATATCACATTTCATACCTGATGATGAGAGGGACTGCTCCTGCTGACTGTGTGTGTGTGTGTATTACGAAGTAAAATAAAACATATTTTTTAAATTATAATGTTGCACCACGAAGTATCTACCAAATCTTTCAAGCCATAATAAGTTATACGTATAGTGTATATTATAATGCACATGGTCACTTAAGGATTCAATTATCTTAGCGTATGTTGCAAACTTTTCAAAAACGCAAAATGGATTTTTCTTCTCCTAGCGTCGTGTCAGGTCCCCTCAACAATGAGTGTCAATTGAGAGTACGTCTCTCTTTCTCTGGCGACTAGAAACAGCTCTTCCACCGTCCTTATCCCTGTCCAATCTCTTATATTACGGAGCCGTGAGATCTGCTTCCTGGTGACACCCCGCTTTCCCTTGATCTTACCCTTAATTCATCATCATCATTCTTGGCACTGCAACCCTTGGTGGGTCTTGACCTCCTCAATAATTTTCCTCCACTCACATCGGTCTAGTGCCAGCTCTCTCCAGTTTCGAAGCTCTAAGGCAGAGATATCTTTGAGGACGTTGTCACTCCATCTTAATTTTGGCCTTTCTAAGCTCCTTCGCCCTATTGACCTTGAGTTCAGCAGGGACTTTGGTGCTTGATACTTGGACATTCTCTCCACATGACCCAACCACCGAAGTCTTCCCAGTTTTATAAATTTTGTCTTACCCTTAATTATCAAATGCAAAAGGTCGTATTTTTCCTCTCTAAGCATATGGCCCATGTACGACACCTTTCTGACTTTGATGTCTGTCAACAACTCTCTCTCAGATCTGGCTCTCTGGAGCACATCTGAGTTGCTGACCATATGTGTAACATTTCAAATGCTTTTAGTCTGTTCATGGTACTTATTTTGAGGGTCCATGATTCAACTCCATACAAAAGCACAGACCAAACGTAGCATTTGACAATTCTTTGCCGAAGTTTCAGAGTCAGGTTGTTGTCGCAAAAAATTCATTTCATTTTATTGAATGCTACACGAGCTGCCTCTGTCCTAAATCTGACTACGATGAATACTGAATCGATGAAAATGAACAAAATGAACTGTGGAGTTTTATTTGCATGCTAGTGTAGTGGTTGTTCCGACGAAGAAACGGGTACGTCTTGAAACCGGTAGACATAAAATCTGAGTATGTGATTATAATAACAAATTAATGCTTTCAATATTAAAAATATTAATAGCAAGATAAATTGAATATATCTAATTAAATTCATTTCTTGTAAAAGTATTTTTAAAAAATCAGTTCATTTAATATGCTAACGTTAGTAATTCAAAGATTTAAACAATACGAAAATCAACGGAATCCACTGATTTTTTTCGAAAGAATTAATATCTTTTTTCATCGTCGCGTCCAATTTTTTCCCGAATATTATTTGAGCGCTGTAAAACTTTGAGGTTATATCCCGAATGGATTAAGGTGTTCATTTAGAGAGCCTCCCACATTTCAATTTTTTCGCATTTTCTCTCATCCTCGGATAAAAGTATTAAATAAATTATATTGACTAGGCTCGCCGGGACGGCGAACCTCAACAACAAAGGCCTTCGCTATGTAATAACCGAAAATTACGTTTCATGAAGATTTATTAAAATTCTTTTGCCGAGAAATCACAGGGCGATTCGCTTTCAGTGTGAAAAAGTTGTCAAACTGTTATCACAGAAATGATGTAACATTTTTAATAAGACTTTTGAATATTATTCCTTTGGTGCTTGTCCAGTCCGTCATACAACTTACGCGACCCTAAATTAAATTATAGAAATGTCACAGACACGAGACTATTTATATGAGAAACATATATGGTATTTTTAAAGGTTGGCCCATAGCTTAAGACGTGTATGAGCCGGCTAAAGTTATCACTCTACACAATGCAACGTTCACCAATTCCATCGTTAGAACATCCAGATATATACAGGGTGTACCAGAGCTAGCAGCAGAAACTTTGCCGGTAGATTACTGCCATTGTTTTGCTTTACCAATTTCTAATGATTCAAAATTATTCAATTTCAGATCAAAATTATTTATGTGTAAAATAGAAAGTTCTGAATTGTTATCAAAACTGTGATCATTTTCTTATAAATGATTTGCGAATTCAGAAAAAGCATGATTATTCAGACATCATACTCTTTAACTCTTACGTTAAAATTTTTGCAGGTTTTTTCAATTTAAAACGCTGAAAAGGTTTTTCCGAAACATGTAGGTGTAATTAATGAATACAGTATATATAGAATATAGTGTGTATATTTAATTATAAAATAAAGCAAATAACAATTATTTTTTTTAAATAAATATTTTTTTTTTAATACTGCGATCGGACCTATGGTTTTGGTTTTGCAGCATGGTTTTGAACCATCTTGATATATTTTATTTTCAAGACTGAAATATGAAACATAAACTGAAGTCTAAGAGATCTCATTTCCATAGCGGTCCCTCGACTGTCGTTAATATTTTTCCAGCTCTCGAATACACCACCATACACCGGTGCTTGTACTCTCTCTAGTGGTTCTGCTAATTTTTTCTCAGAATTCAGCTGGTTTATTAATAACCAGAACGCGATTTATGACCACCACTGTTTTCATAGTAAATGATGAAAAAAATACATAATTGTACACAATTGTTTTCATAATGCCATTGTCACAAAACAGTAGGTACTGCTGAATGTTTATGTCAGCAATACTGCGTCTATAACGCGACATAAGCATTTTTCAATTTTTGTGTGTGATTGAAACTACATAAAATATAAATAGCAATTTTTACTTTGGTGCATATTTTGATTAAGTGTGAATTTAATGAAAACATTATTTGACAATCTTAAGGTAATTTTTCGGAAATGCGAACGATATTCAGCGATGACGAAAGCATTACACTACTGTATGAAAAGGTATCAAATTAAAATTTATTCATTAAATTACATATATTTCAAAAAATTAAAAAAAAAATTCTAAGACGACACTAACTAAATTATTTAATAATTTACCAAAGAAACAATGTTTTAGAACTGAAAGAAAATTACTCCACTTTACGGGCTTTATATTATAATTGCATAGAAATGTGACCTTTTTTCAATAATATAATTGCAGAGTAAACATTGATCATCTTAAATAAATAAAAAGTATATTTATAACGATTAAATAGTTTTTATACTTTTTTTTAAATACGTTACTTATGAAAAAATTCCGTGGTCTTAATAACCCTTTTTAATTTTTAATTCAATAAATTCCAAAAAATGTATAAGACTTTAAAATTAATAAATACATAACATCAAAAGCTAATTAAACATTTCTGGTTAAAGTTATTTGATCAAGGCACTGCGTTCTTTGTCCTAAATATTTCCCCACTAGATAACATCAAAATGTTATCTAGTAATTGTGATGGTCAAAACCGTTAACGTAACTCCCTATCTCAACGTTTGTGTTGGGTTCATAAAATAAAATAATGCAGAATAATGAATAATGTTGACAGAATAGTGTATAAACATCATTATAATACAATGACTAAGTATTAACTAAGATTTAACTTTTATCTAGTGCACCGATTGTTGCCCTCAATTTTTAAAATATCAGTTATCACTCACCGATATATATACAAATCTCAAATAACAATTATTGTGTAAACAAAATTACTGTTTGACCATCACCATCTAGCAGTGGACTATTAATAATTATTATATATAAAATAATTCATAGCATATTGACCAATTTGAACTAAATTCAGATAAAACAATATTATGCCAAATCAAGCGCAGAATACGCTCCCCTCCACTTAATACGAGTACTTAATTGATATTATATTACAAAATATATTTTAATATTCATACAATATAACAGCACATTTTCTAATTGAATAATACCATCACTTATATCCGCTCTGATCGTATTATAAATTACAGTACATTTCATAAATTGTAAATTCAATCTACTGCCTTTGGAAATGGAAACGTTTAAAATCTAATTTTTATAATGGACGTACGGCTACGTAAGTCAAACCTTTTTACGTACAAATGGGCCACATATTGATTTTAATTTTAAAAGAAAGAGGATTTAAATAAACCTATTTTTATCAAATTGGTTTTCATTGAATAAAACTTATTTTGAATTTTAATTCAATTGAAATCTATTTGAAATTGTTCCAATTATTTCGCTCAATGGGCGACATAATAAAGGTTTCACGAAATAATAATACCAAAGTAAACACAATTTATTCATTTAAATGTAGGATATATAATCTTTACAATTTACCCGCAAAAACGTAGTTTAAATTATAATTCATTTATAAAATAATTATCATTAAATTAATTATTTTACAGAATAACACCAATAATAATAATTTCGTTGCCTATCCTCTGTCTGTCCCCCATAACTTCGTGTATCGTCCGTAATTTCATTCGAATTTACGGCTAAAAAAACGAAAAACGGCCGGAGATGGGGCTTGAACTCCGGGCCAGAAAACCTTAAGGCGGCAACGATAGCGATGCTGCCACCACCGCATGTGTGAGATCCGTCAAAAATACAGTACACATAGGACTTAGCAAAGACGCGAACCATTTCCAACATGTTCCGTCCAGCACAATCGCCTGGTTTAAAATAGTACCATTAACTGCCGACAGGGGAAATATGAATTAAAATGTTCAAATGTTTTGATAAAAGCCGTTATTACTATTTCATGGGTGTAATGTTTCAAGGAATAAATGAGTATATTTTTATTCTTTTGGAACCGGCATGTAAAAGTACCGTCATTTTTGACGGGTTACAGATAGTTTTTAAATAAAGAGATAAATTCTAAGTAAACGATAAGTGTCCATGATTTAAATAAATTTAGAATATCTCCAGGTTTGTGTCTTCTGGGGTATTATGGCGTGTTTTTACGACCTTTCTGGTCGATGTTTCGAATTCCATGGCATGGTTCATAATCAGGGCTAATGTGCCTGGCATATCAGCCCTGATGATGGACTCTGCAATGTGCTTACAGAATGTGCCAGGCACATCAGCCCTCATGGACCCTGCAATGGGATCCGAAACGTCAACGACAAAGATCGTAAAAACACGCCATAATACCCCAGAAGACATAAACCAGAAGATTCTGAGTGGCCGTGAAAACCTAAGAACATTCTTAATTTTAGAATAGTACCAGAAAGTAGGTACATACTTGCCCAAATTTGCCCGAAAGAATTTGCATTTTTTTATGTGCGTGTGTGTGTCTACAACCTCAAATGCAATATAATGTAAGAATGCATTGTAACCGACAACAAGTAGATGTGCAAAATTTCAGCTCAATTGGGTGACGGGAAGTGTGTTAATTTTCACTTCAAATATTTATCCACGAGAAACCAAGACCCGCGGAGAGAAGTTTATTTAAAGGATTTAAAATAAACTAAAAGTATGACAAAGGAAGTTCCAAACATTTCAAACAATTTTCCAGAGATAGGATTGGCTAAACTAGCGATTCACAAACAGCGGGTCGCGACCCGTAAGGGGTCGTTACACCAATTTTTAATGTCTTTCGTGAGTTCTTCTTCAAAGTATGTCAAAGATATTCAAAACCCGAAACAACATTTTTATACAGGGTGTAACAGAGCTAGTCCACAGTACTTTCAGGAAGGTTCCTACCTAAATTATGAGTAGAAAATATTCATGCAACAATATTCTAATATCAATAGTTGTGAAGATAACTCAAATTTTATATTTTTACAGTAGGAATTTCGGGCGCCCGCAAAAGACCCGGCATGATCAGATAAACCAAATATTAGATCGACCCAGTTGAAAGTTTCAGTAATCGAAGAGCGTGCAAGAGACGATGTATGAATGTAGTCGAAGCAAAGGTGGTGTGACAAAGTAAATAGCGTGGTACTCTATACTCTCTTCCTACCCTCGCGGAAACAGCGTAATGATTAATTATTTATTTTTTATTTCTTTAAATTTTACTGAAAATCGCTTTAAATACATGACGCTTTCAAGAAAGAAAAGAATCGCTCCTTTTTCTGGAACTTTATTCTTCGGATAAAATATAAAACAATATGACGTCTTTGAACAGATAATTGAGTATTTCAAAGACTCAAATCTCACGATAAAAACTTTCTGGTTAACAATTAAGATTTCACATTTTTTTCATCAAACTTCATACTTCAAACTTCAAACAAACTAGTTTATTATGCTCGGCTTCGCACTTCATATGTTTTCAATCGAACATCAAACTTCAAAGTAAGTACTTCATTATACTCAGCTTCACGCTTCACATGTTTTTTAATCGAATTTCAAACTTCACACACCTGTCGCCGTGAAGTGTGACTTTCAACGAAGTGCGACTTTTAGCGAAGTGGAACAAAAAAACATTTCAATTCATTTCCAATAATATAAAAAAAAATTGGCATTTTTTATGTTTATAAACAACCGATTCAAGTAATTTTGTAGTAGTACACTTTTGAAGTACTGCACGAACAACGAACAAGCCGCTAACTTCGTGTAGTTCATTGAAGTAGACGATGTGCGTAAAGTTTCGGTACCTACTACAAATGAAGCGTTCCTTTCGAAGCCTTCAAATGAGTGAACGTGTACATGTTGAAGCCTTTATTCTGAAATGAAGTTTTGCCCTTCGCTACTGCGAATGTCCTAAATAAAGATAAACACTTTTCTATCGTGCTCCAGTTTCGTTTTTAACGAGCAGAGGCACAAGATTTTGTTTATTTTTTAAAGAGGGCGTGATGGCTAAAGGATTGATAACCACTGGTGTAAGCCAATGCAACTTTTAGTATTAAAAGTTTCAGTTAGTATAATGCTCAAGTCGACAGCTATACTCCTAGAACGGAGTAGCTATGCAGAAGTAACAAATTTTCAAACTGAAATATTCCGCTCAAATAACTTACCATTAATATAATGTAACTTTTACCATCTAAGATAACAACAATACATTTTATTAAAGAGTTAAGGTTATTATTACGGTCGTTAGACATATTTAACCGTATGTTTTTCCGAGAAACGATTCTCGACGTTTCGTTGAAGTCGTACTCAACGTCATCATCTGAACCCATGGAGGTATAGGGCAGACTGATTAATGTTTCCGGGGGCGTAAATTATATGCACTGATGACGTTGAATACGACTTAAACGAATCGTCGAGAATCGTTTCTCGGAAAAACATACGGTTCGTATAAAATGTCCGTAACCATTTACAGTTAAACTACATTTTACACAAAAGGATTAAATGTAGTTAGTGAAATCGTCCTTGGTATTTAAATTAATAATGAAAATAGTGGAAACAATGAAATAATTAACAAAATGAAAAAAAAAGAATGCTAAATCACGATAAAACAGCAACAGCATGAGATCCTAAATCTAGAAACACACATAATCAAGTAATTATAATTAAATAACTAATAAAGGAATTAGTTTATTACGTAGAGGGTTGTATTTATTATTGAGACAGTTCTGCGATTCCATAGAAACGAAAACTAACAAAAGCGCAATTAGTGCAAATTATAAGTGACTAGCGAAAAAATTAAGAGTGTACCTACCTGACGTTCGAAAGTGAATAAATGCGACAAGTACGGCTGTCGAGTGAAGAAGTGAAATTATCTGCTGCTCTAGTTGAGTTGGCTTTCTGTGACTTTTGTGATTAACTTAAGCAATGATTAATTTCACTTAATATAGGAGGGAATAAAAAGTTACGCCACGCATCAGGGAGAGAATTCACCCGGCGGGAACGGAGGTTTTCCTGGAGGGAGTCTCCTAATTAGATTACTGGAAGAGCGTCTGCTAGACCACTAGATCAATTACTACTCCATTGTACTTTAATGTCGCATTGATGGACTATCAACTACTACTCCAATCAACAACTATTTCATTGTACTTTAATGTCGCATTGATGGACTATCTGCCCGGACCATAAAAAACCTGTTGAAAATTTAGTAGCTTGTTGGTCTTGTGGTTAGGACTCTCGCCTCGTGATCCAAAGGTCGCGGGTTCGAATCTCACCCCAGATCAGCAAGTTAGTCCTATTTTCATAGCACAAGCGTTTAGCTTAGTTTGAATATAGTAAGAATATTGATGTGACACGTATTCAGAGTTCACATCGCTATTTTAAAAAAAAAATGTATGCTTATTTTTATTTAGGTGTATTTTTAAGTATACTAAAAAAAATAAAAAATTATGTATTTTGAGAAGCTGTGTATAGTACTGAAAATGAAGACGGAATATTTTACTAGTCGGAACGTCGGAACTGTGTATATTACTGAAAATTAAGACGGAATATTTTACAAGCTGGAAAGTCGGAACGTTGAATGCCTGTCTTGTAGAATTTATTTCCACAGTTAATATTTGATATAAATCGGACTACATACATGTTTCGTGTAATGAAACGTTCGGCCGTTGTGCTAACAGTCACTCCGCCGGATAAACGTGCGATCGGTAAGAGTAATAAATGCATATACAACAACAAACATAGCCGATAACTATAAGCTCGTTAATGCTTGCCACTGTACTAAGGATCGAAGTCTCCGTTTCATATCGATTGAAAACGTTTCATATCGATTGAATAACGATAAATTTTCTTTATCGAGTATCTTCGATATCGATAATAACGACAATGAATTTTTCGATTACCGATCTCTAACGATAATATAGTTTGTTAAAACGATATTTGGCATTGGTCCTTTAGAGACTATCAGTGCAAGTTTCACAGAATCGAAGCCAGATACAGAAACTAATTAAAAACTTATCTTGCTGTGAATGCATCGATGTATCTTAAAAAGTGATTTAAAATAAGGATAATTTTTGCAATTTTAATTTTTGTAATTTTTTTGTTTTTAATATTTAAGTGATATTTTCATTATTTATTGTTCCGGTAACTTATAACTTTTTTAAATAGAGCACGGTTTACGTTTCGCATCAATATTCTTACTATTTTCAAACTAAGCTAAACGCTTGTGCTATGGAAATAGAACTAACTTGCTGGTGTCCTAGAGTATGGTCCGAACCACCGACCACCAGATCACCAGGCGAGCATCATGACTACTAACTACCACCAACTAGCTTCTCTATAACTGGTCATTTCAGATTTAAAGTATCGTTTTAAAAATCCATAATATTTTTAAAATTAATATGTGAATAAAATTGTGATACTAAATTTTTGTTAATAAAATAGATTTTTTTTAACACATAAGAAAATTACGAAAAAATACTTTAATTTTCGGTATTGTACAAAATTGAAAAATACTTATAGGCATTAGTCGATTATTTACAAAAATTGTCGACAACAAATGCTGTTATCGATTAACATCGTTCATTATCGATTACACAAAATATAATATCCATCATCGACCCAATCGATAATAATTTATTTTTTTCGTTTCCTTTCGTTCATTATCGATTCGAAAATTTCGCTTCTTACACTGTACACTTGTTTAAACAGGACAAAACGGCGAAGTACTAAGACAACGTTTTAATTACTCAACATCTTTATGTGGTGGTTAAAATATTAAATAAGCCTGTCTCGAAAAAGAAGAACTTTGTATCAACTTCTTCCCAAGACATTCTGTTAAATTAGAACTTTGTTTTGCATGCATATAACATAGTATTAAAGATTAGAAATAAGATGAAAATATATTTTAATGTTTTTAAATTTAGGATCTCTGTAGATTTTTTAAAAGCATTTCGTATTACATTCGCAATTTAAGATAACAATATTAAAGGCTACACATGTTTTCTGTATTATTCAAAGAAGTTTAATTTGGTTGTCAACACATTAAATATTTATGTAAGACGAATGAAAAACATTTTGCAATTCATGGACTTCTTTATACTTTGATGTCAGAGGCTTAAGTATCAAACATCATTAATATTCCCAAGATGTAGACGTGAGGTTAAAGAAAAATAAAGTTGTGAAAATCGGTAGAACTAAAAATCATCTTCTTCGATAAGAGAAAAATATTTTTTTTGTGACATTATTAATATGATTTATAAGAATAAACTTTATTTTCATCACTAATTTGTTGAAAATACCAACATGCTTCGGGGCCAATGGTCCCTTCATCAGGATACATTGTATACTCTTATTCTTCCTTGTTCTGTCCTAACTCATTGCCTAGGTTGGCTGTTGGGGTCGGTTCTTCTCGTTCTCAGGCTGTACCTTCTCCGGTTATGGGTATCACTTTCATCCAGGCCGTTTTTCTATAGGATTATGTAGCAATGAGTCGTCTTCCTCTGGATGACTGTCAATGAAGCTCTACAGACATTACCTGCTTCAACTTCTCTCTCCGTATTATGTGCCCATACCATCTCAGCAGTCGTTTCTCCAGCTTACTCTGTATGTCCGTGTCACCCAGGCTACTAAAATGTGTATACTCTTAATTCTTAATCTTTTAGTGCTACTCCCACCAACAATCCATGCATTCGCATTTCTGCTGTTACAAGTTGCCTAGATTAGGAGTTATACAAAGTCCAGCATTCAGAACCTTAGATTATCGCGGGTCTAACAATAGTCTGGTATATCTTTCCTTTAAGTTTTTAGGTACTTTCGGGTCACACAAGATTCCTGTTCAAGATCTAAATTACATCTATTTTACACCTTTTCTATGGTCGACATCCGCTGCACATCCTCCATCTCTGTGAATGAGTGAGCCCAGATATTTACATGCATCATACTTGGCTAATATTTCCCCATTCTTGTATCCTGATACAACGTATACTAAAAATTAAAAACTAAAAATCGAAGTACAGACAGTAACGAAATAAAAATAAACATATAGAAGGTGAATAAATCATTATGTACTAACTATTTGTAAAAAAAAAGGTAATTTATTATATTCGAATTACTGTTAACACTTTTTCTTATTTCTAAAATTTCTAATTTATCCAACTGTATTCCTGTAAAATTTGTAAACCCTTAATAACATGTTGGTATTTTCAACAAATAAGTGATGAAAACAAAGTTTATTCGTATTAACTAGCTAACCTGTGAAAAATTACGGAACATTGCTTCACGTCTTTGCTAAGCCCTAGTATATATTTATAATATCTTTTTGGCGGTTCGGGTTTTCTTGCTATTTATTTATTTAATTATCTTAAAAATTTATCACATATAATGTTGTGTGGGCTAATGCATGATTTCACTTGGATATGTTGCATTCCATCTAATCATTTAAAAGTTTTTATAATATAATTTTTGCACTTCAGTCTAAACCTCCTTATATTCTCCATGTTTTGAATTTCCCTTGGCAGGCTATCGAAGATTTTTATACCTTTATACATCATACAATTTTGTGAGGTGTTTTTCTTACTATATAAAGAAATAACAATTATGTTATGGCTGCTGGAACATTTTCTACTCATAATCAAGGCAGAAATATAGTTCTGCGAGGTTATAAATGTTTTCCAATCCCTGTATATTCGGCAATGTATAATACAAAATATGAATTTTCCGTTAGTTTATTTTTTCAATACACGATGTTCCCGTGGGTCCCCCGCTGACCACACAGTGGTCACTAATGTGTTCCGCAGTACAAATGGAGGCTCCGATATGAATAATATAATCCCATTGAAGGCATGGAATTCATTAACATACATGAATAATCACTTTATTAAATATAAATTATATTTATATACGTGTACTCGTATATATTATAACGATCCTATTTCCTACACGTGTCATGACTAAATTAGCATAGCGCCTGTGGAAGTCAAATTACTAACTTAAGAGTTCTACAGATTGCAAACATTTGATGTTTAACCCTCAAACAGATAAGGCGGTTGGAAATGGTAAAACAAACAAAAAAATATATAAAAATGGTTGTTATGTATGAGTATGAGGGTGTTAAAACGTTTTTTATAAATATTTTATGTATTTTAGAAAAAAAGAGGTGGGAAATACATTACAAGTATCCGTTAGTGCGTTCACTAAGTGGGAAATAATTTACCACTATCCTAAAAGCGTTTAACTAATTTATTCAAAAGTTCAATATAGCAAACAAAATTTTTTCTTCTTCTTTTACCCCTTATCCTATTGGGTCGGGGTCCCCACACCGCATAGGAGATTCCAACAGACCATACAGACAGAGGGACAGACGCTCGCCGGGTACTTTATTTTATACTATTTATTGATTAATGATCCCCCTGGGGATAAAATCCAGTATTGTGTTATTGAAAAAAATTTACATACTCAAAATATTCCAAAAAGAAGTGTTTTTGTTTAGTCTCTGTCCTGAAACTTGGTCGGAAACCTCTAGAGCCCGAATTCAGAGTTAATATTTAGACGATTTAAAGTACGACTGGAAAGTGTTAATTTCTACTGAAAATTGCGCTTTTAAGGCGTCCTTCTTAACCTTTAAATCATATAAGTATTGACTCTGAATTTGGGCCTAGATATTATTGTTTTATCAAAGTAACAAATTAAGATTCTGTAATAACACGTTTTCTCCAACTCCTTTATTTGCACTGACAGATTACAATATACCTTTCTTCCTCTTGCCCTCAATAGATGTCGCCGTTCAGGATCTTAAATCGATACTTACAGTGTAAATAATTTAGGCCGTCACATGAAGATGTCGATAATAATTTCGTTGTCTGTCCGTCCGTCCGTCTGTCTGTCCGTTCGTAACTGCATGTTCAATTCACAGCTAAAAAACAAATTAAATGGCCGCGATATGGCTCGAACCTCGGGCCAGCAAACCCAAACCGGCCGCTCTACGCGTGTTGCTATGGCCGCCTCTCCGTAGACTGCCAAAAATATACTATAATACTAGAGAATAGCAAAGACGCGAACCAATGTTCCGTCATTTTTTACGGGTTACAGCTAGTATACTTTATAATTTTAACGCTACAACAGGTCACTAGGCCCAATTACCGTAGCGAAACTCTCGGTACGAAGAACCAGTGTCGTGCTCACTGCACCGCAGGGACGGCCAACTTCTCTTTATCCAAAACGTGAGCGGCCTCTAAAAGTTGATTTCAAAACACGAAAAAATTATCGCTGAGACATCTTCATTGTTATTTTATTATAATATATTTCACGGTACAAATATTTTTACGAGAAAACTGACAGATAACTCTTTTACACCCTGACACGCCATGCTTTATGCGGCATTAATAATTAAATACCAATTTGCTCACTTTTATAAACCTGTAGGCCATTATTTTCTCATCCGTACATAAATCCGTACACGCAACGCAACTTGATTTATGACTAAAAGTATAATAATTATGAAGGACAGTAAGAATTTACATCTCAGGCACGCTATTACTTTAATGTTAGGCAAAAGATATTTCTAAAATAAAAATAACATTATACTTGAATTGTATTATGAGAAAAATTATTGGTCATTATCAAACTTATAACTACAGCTTTAAATAATCTGATGATACTTAGGTAATTTTTTATATTAAACATTCCATCAAACATTCAAGAATAATCCTGTATATAAAGAAGGATCAATAACCATCTAGAATACTACAAAATTTTTGATCAATATGGCATTATCGAAGACATGCCCGGAATGGCTGAAATGGGACGCGCACTTTGTAGAATAATCTACAAATACAGGTGCGCAAGTGTATAAGACACGGCGGATGGCTGAGCGGAAAATTTTTGTTTTAACAGATTATTATTATTATTTGACAGATAATATTGTGTTAAAAATGAAAAGCATACAAGTTAATTATTTAACGGAGATGTTTTATTCGAACTCCATCAAATACATGCGTAGAAATCTTACAACGAAAGACGCTGGTATTCTCAAAACTCGAATAGTAAAATATAATTAAACTCAAGAAGAGATAATAGAAGCATAATTAAGATGGAGCGACAGCGTCCTCAAATATATATCTGCTTTGGAGATTCTGAACTGGCGAGAGCTGGCACTAAACCGAGATGAGTGGAGGAAGACTCTTGAGGAGGCCAAGACCCACCAGGGGTTGTAGAGCCGAAAGTGATGATGTTGAGAGTCTATGTCTTCCATCCATTTTAATGACCAAAATTATAAACATTTTGGAACCAAAACAACATTTTTTTCTGCAGAGGTGGTATGATACACGTGTGGTGAGCCACCGACACGCGATGGCCAACCACCAAACAGTAACGATGTCCGCGGGAACCGCCAGAGCGAGCAGCGTCAGATCCTGGGCTCCCCTTCGACTACTCTCTTTCCAGCTACGGACCCAGCAGCATCGTTTAGAATAGCTTATCTTAATTCAACTAAACTTATCTAAGAATCTCGCGTGCCGCTCGTAACTTACAGTCTACCCGCGAGTACAATTTACTGACTTTACTCTAACTTTTTATCTTACTCTATTAACCTCATTTTGTAAACTCTATTTGAATCTGAACTAAGAGTAAGTGTTTCTCTTCTCTCATTCCGCATCTTTTTAACTCTCCAAGCGCTGCAAATTTTTTTCCTTAGTACCGTTAATTTTTAATAAAAATGCTCAGCCCTTGGGATCGAAGCCGGTCTTCTCGTAGAGATACCGCTCATATAAAACGACACACATAACTGGCATATACAACGTAACGCGTTTTTACTTGATATGAAATATCAAAGCCGCAGACCACCCTAGACCTGAATATATTATCCATGCCATCTTTAACCTATGGATATCAACCATATATTCAAGATGTGAAACTAAAAATCTCTACGCCTTATATCACTTTTTCCCAGGGCCAAGGTAGGTCCAGATGCCCTCCGGCTGAGAATTTCGATCCACACGATTCATATCCCATCAAAGGTTTGCAAAGTGTTACACAGCTTTTGTTTGAGAAAATCTTTTCATAGTTTTGACTCAAAAGGAGCGATGGCGAAATTTTAGCCGTACTTTTTCCAATATCATAAAGTGAAAAATAATATAAAAAGAAACTCGGATCGAATAAATAAGTAAGTGGGTACTGTAATAATACAATATGATACTTTTGCCAGCTCTACAACCCTATATATATATATATATATATATATATACATTGTATTGTTTTGCAGCTTTGTAAAAATCTCCCGATATTTAGAACATATGTGGGGTATAAAAGCAGACATCAAAAAGAAAAAAAATTTAATGCAGTCTTCGAAGACTACTAATTTATAATGTACCTACTGATATCGATATTTTAAATGAAATCTAAAATTCAGTAAATTTAAAAAAGTTATCCTCGGTGATTGCATTCAAAACATTATGTTGATTTTTTGGATTTTGCTGCTCTGTTTTATATATACCTATACAGATTTCAAATAAGAGGATTTCAAATTTCGTTTGACATTTTTCCTTATAGGAGAAAACCTACCTGAATTAAATAAATAAGACTTGGAGCATGCTTAGTTCTTAGTACAATTAAGTGTACCGATTTTTTTCCTTTGAACTTGTATTGATTGTATTGTATTGAATAAGTATATTTTCTTATGTATTTTAATTTTTAATTATTTTTAACGCTACAATGGGCCCAACAAACAAAATAATTTATGTTATGTGCCTTCACCGGGAATCGAACCTGGATATAAACTCCGGTATGAGAATAAAATGTGATGCTCTCTGGACTACGGGGATCACCGTGTTAATTTGTGTTTTAAATTTTTTCTTTCTTATTAATGTTTTTTTTTAAAATAGGTTTCATAATTATAATTGTTCATTTTATTTTTTATTGTTTATTTTTTTTATAAGAGTTGTTATTTTAACAATATTTTTATTTTAAATGTAGGTATGTTCTAAGAACACAGTTACTGGAAAAAAAATATAGAGGTATAATGGTAACTTAAGCCAGCTCATACAGGTTGTTAGCCCTGGGTCATCGTAGAAAAAGACTTCCACACACTTCTCATATACATAGATTCGTCATTGTGATACTTCTATAATTTATCTTATTATTATAGTAAATGTTTATTTTCTAAAATGTCATGCTCCTGATATTACGGAATCTCTTTCATAAATCAAATAAATTTAAAATACCGTGTTCATATAATCTACTAAGCGGAAAATATATTAATATAAAAAAATGTTGATTTCGCAAATCCAGACATTTTGATCTATCATTTGAATAAGTTTGAATGGCGTTTGGTTTTTCCCGGTAAGCGGATACAATGAATGTAAGGGAATATTTTTCTTAAAAGGTAGAGTTACTGAAGCATTTCTCTACCAAGGTTTCCACAGTGCCTGAACGTAGGGATGCTTATTCCGAAGATTAAATTTAATACCGGTTTTTGGCATTTTAACACCGTTATAGATACATATCGGTTAAGATTTAATTTTATATGGCGAGCATTTATCAGATTCTGTTCTATCTATTAAAAGTATTACACCATGACTTCGTATTATTGAACCATCAACATTTTTGAGGGGAAGGTTGTCTTTTTTTTGAGTAGACCATAAAGAGTAACGAAATCTGCTATATAAATATATGTATATAAATAGGCTATATAAAAAAACTGAAGTTCAGGCGTGGAGAGTTTAAAATGCCTGTATTTTTCTATGTTCCCAGAATGCAACCATGGACGATTTAAAAAAATGAAATTTAATACATTTATTCGTTATTTGCATTTTGAGACATACACGCCCACGAATCTGGCATTTATGTCACGACCCGCCTGCCCGTCTTCTTTCGTCCTACCTTGGCCCCACACCTGAATGCTACCTGTCGAGCATATAGTGTCGTTGGTGTCACTATACCCATCGAATTTATTCTCGAAGTAATCTTTCGAACCTTAAAAAACGCGACGGAAATTTGTGATTAATATTTTGAAAATCGTTTTGATTGAAAAAAGTTTTTGGAAATATCAGTTAAAATTTTTCTGCTTACAAATTTTATTTTCGTCACATTTAAACATTTCAGTACCATTTAGTATCCAATGAAAATATTAAACTCTTTTTACAATTTGTAAAAATCTATCAGTATGTTTTATTAGTTTTTTAAGCATCATAAAAAATCCGGTATATTTTTCCCTGCAAAAAAAAAGTTTTCCAGACGCCAAACAGAAGTGTTTATAAAATTGTGTGTTAAGAAATAGTATAATTTTTACATGAATGTATTTTTCACTCAAATATATCGTAAAATAATGTCGATACAATTATGTCAGATTTGTATAATATGTTGATTTTTTTAGCAACTATCACTGTATCGACAACCACTCACTCCAACTCTTTATCTCATCACTCTCATCAAAGGATATCTATCACCCATAGATCGCTTATAAATATATATATTCAAGTGCAATTAGGTACACTTTAAAGATACGCAACACATAACGAGACCAGGAATGAGATGTTCCTGTAATATTGTGTATGCATCTTTAATATTATGTCACAGTACAGAGTTGTATAATAAACATAATTTTGTTATGTTTTGTTATAAGTTTCCTGATTAAAAATATTTTAGAAATACAGAAATATTTGCAGACGAGAAATTAGAGATGTTTGATAAAATAAAACGAGTAGTTATCGCCGATCGAAGATTACTTAAAGACATAGAATAAAATATATTAATATAATACATTTAATCAACTGGTTAACACGTTATAATAAATTATTGATGGATTTGGTGTTAGCATTGTAAAGACAATTGAAGACGATCATTAAATTAGACGAAAAACGTTAACCTTGACCTCTATATGAATTTAATAATATTTTTTATATTTTACTATTTAAGTTTCGAGACTAACGGAATCTTTTGAACTGTTTAACACTTCATCAGTATTACTCTGGAAACTTAAGAAGTAAAATATAAAAATATTGTTTAACTCACGTAGAGGAAACAAAGTTAATGTTTTTCACCTAATTTACATTTTTATGTTATTTAATATTTTTGTATACCGCAGGGTCCTAAAGAGTTTTACAATTTTGTTTTAATATTGTAAAGGGCGAATATGTTATTTAATATTTTTGTATATCGCAGGGTCCAAAAGAGTTTTACAATTTTGTTTTAATATTGCAAAGGGCGAGCGATAAGGCGGATATTTAATTGTACGTATATTGTACATTTAATTATTTTGAAAAAAGCTTTTTGAATATTACTTAAGTAGTATCAAAAATTACTATTCATACACTTAATATATCAAAACTGACGCATTTCTTCCATAAATGGCTCTCCTTTTGACTGCTTAAAACGCCATAAGTATTTGTATAAGTACATTACTTCTTCTCCAACATGTAATAGGGTAGCAAACAGGTGAGGTTCTCTGATGTAGATTTACCTGATGTAAATTTGTCCATACCTGAAACAAACAGAAAAAATTTGTTAGTGACAATCGAATCAAACAAAATCTGAAGAATGTTGAAGGATGCATAGTATATTGATATAGGTATTAATTGTTTTTGATTATGTAGTTTGCACTCTTTTCTGTATTATTATATTTAAAAAAACAATTCTTTATCCGCAAGTATGATATGATATTTCACAAGGCTTTTATTTTTACTGTTTGCACTACAATTGGCCACGTGACATAATTACTGTAGAATTAACAACATAAAAACATTCAGGCATGTGAAAATCGCTCAAGTTTATACAAGTTCGAGGTGTGGTGGTGGTAGGGGTGGGTACTGCGTAGCTATAAATAATGCGCTACCGAGCGGTCGGGTACTTCAATTAAAAAAAAAAATTTTTGTTCTTAAAGAAAATTAATTAAGCTGAACGCTTGTGCTATAAAAATTAACGACTAATTAACAATTAATTTGCAATGGATTAAAACTATACCACGACCTACCACAGCAGACCAAACAACTGACTACTGACAAATTCAAAACAGATGTGACAAAAATGCTAAAACTCAAAAAAATGATTTTGCATCTAAATTATATTATTATTATATTCCTATACCATGTAAAAAATGTTATCCCTAAACCTTTTCAGGTTTCGATTATATTTTAAATAAAAAAAAACTAGCTTGTATCCTGCGTAAGCTACTCATCTTTTTTCGATCGATTTTCATGTGACTATTTTCGGGCGCGAACATTCTATTAATGTTCCTTAACCTAAAAGACTTCAACAATTTTTTTTACAGGGGATCTATTCGTGTTTTAACTTTACATACGAAATGAGCGTACCTTCCTACTTGAACGTCAGTTTTTTCTCCGAAAAAAGTTTCCCGAATACTTTTATTTGCGGAAAAGAGTAATTTTTATGTATTGATACAAAACATGGATTTTTGTAGCTGTCCTGATTTTACGTAAGGACCGTCGACATAAAAATGTTGTTAATTATTTTTAAACAAAGCTTATATACACGTGACATCATTATTAATTTACTTAACCACTTTCGTCTACAAATTCATGCAACCGAACAGTACCTCATCTCTAATGCGTCTCGTCATTTAAATGTTTCACCCTCTTAATGGCGAAACCTATTTCACTACCCGTTTTTTCTAACAACATTAGGTACTCTTCATTGTCATCTGCATTATTTTCAAGCAAAGACTGTCTGCATTATTTAGGAGGTAAGTGTTTACTTATTAACCTGCGAAAAATACCGCAAATCCGTAACGGTACGGCCCTTTTGAATGTACCGAATAACCGATAATCCTAGGCATTGACATCTCTCTCCCTTAGCCGCCATTGTGGGGAGTATTTTGGGCAGAATAGAGACTTGCTCGAGAGATACATATAAACGCCATAATTTAGTGGAAAATACTAAAATTGACGAGGGTTGAAGAGTTAAAGAATCATTTAAATTGAGCTCGTACGCGCAAGTCACAAGTACAATGAGCCAAAATTCATTTCTCTCTTGGTACATTTGAAAATAATTTGTTTTCTGTCAGTAACCTTAAAGGGTAGGATGGATTGTAAAAAAGGTTACAAGGAAGCGTATTTTTTTTAAATTTAGAAATATTATATTGCTCACACATAATGTGTGTAAGTATGTATAGTAATGCATCGATATTTTTTATATTACATGCTACTTTTCCATGGAAGGTGAAGTCTCATGCTTGGGGAGGGGAACTTTATCAACATTATGAAACATAATTATGATGAAAATACTTTCAAATAATAAAAAATATAATAATACATTTAATTTATTTATTTAAATCACTCATTAGAGTAACACGTGTGTGAAGATGTTGGGTGTGTAAATAATACTGTGGTGATGTGTATAGTGATATTTACATGCTAGTGTAGTGGTTATCCTGACGAAGAAACCGGTAGACAAAAAAGTAATTTTTAGTGGTTATATACTAACATAAATAACATTTTATAAAAATGTCTGACCACAAAGTTGATGCTTTAAATATTGAAAATATTAATAAAGATATACACCCTCTCTGGTCTAGGGTCTCTTGGGTGCCAACAATTGGACTGGCGAGTCCGCGTGAAATTTTGAAACCACACAGAGTATGTAAATGTAAGATTCATCTCGATTGAGGTCCTATTCTGAATGCACGCGCCCCTACAGATGAAAGTTAGAGGCGGGGTGGAGGGCATAGAGCCACAGCCTGCGGAGGAGTGAGATCGCCCGCAAGGGCTGTCGAGCAAAATGAAGACCGACCATTTAATGACTACAATAAGGGTTCGAAATGGAAAATTTAACGAACCAGAACGGTCGGTAATTTCCGGAATTTTACATTTACTTTTTACCAAAAATTATATACTGACACGTTTTACATTTTTCTTCCCTGTTTAGTCCCATGATGCCGTACCATAATGATTTGAAATATCTTGAAACCTTCCCATAAAAATCATCCCCATCAAAAAAGGGTGAAGAAAATTTGCTGATTTTTAAACTAATAAATTTTTCCTTTCATGTTTTATTTACAACACTAAAATAATATTCTAATATTTGTTTCCATATTGACTGTGGTCACGCCCTCGCTCGACAATTGATATCTTTACATATCTTATTTCATGGAACAGTCAGTGTGCATCCATCCTACAGAAGATGCAGCTGTATCGAAGCCGGTCAACGTCAGGATAATCAAAATATTCTTATTCAATTACACTATTCTCTGGCTTAGGATTAATCAACATTTTAAATAGCTTTGTTCCCTAAAAGGGAAATAAAAAAGCAATCACTTCTTTCATTTCCCTGTTAGCTTACTTGGATAACATACACATGTAATATAAGAGCAGACAGTGCTTTTTCCCTCTTATGAGAAAACCTGTGATATATATTTTACTCAAACGTAAGGGATACCCAAAACGACCGTGTACAAAAAATAATATTGTAGGCTTAAGGCTTGGGCAAAACATACAAAACAAAATGTTGACGGTATCGTAATAAATCAGAGGCGGGTTGGTAGATTTAAAAATAAAATATAGAAAAATAAAGAAGTATATGTAGAGAATTTATATTACATTGTGTGAATTTTTAATAAGATTTAAGATTGATTTCCTTACCTTTCTTGGTATTATTCGTAGGCAAATATTTAATTTAAAGTTTGTGACTCATATTATTGTCAAGGTCTGAAAGCAAATATTAGGTTGTTTCGTAAATATTGTTACGAGATTAGGGATGTAAATGAGACAATGGAAATTGATTATCGCTTTATTAATTAAATTAATTCACTGGACACGAATTTCATCGGAGCACCGTTCTTTAATTCACACTTAATTGTTTATAGAATATTTCTGATTCACTGGTTTGTATCGCTCTGATTACTATGGAACACTTTACTAACATCGGTAGATACTTTATCGCTGGTTAGAATCCACACTGATATCGCTAGTGAAATTTATTGTCGCTTGGTCACACTGAATCACCGTTTTATTTGTATATTCGCATTCGCGCTAGCTTCTATGATTCGCATTCTGTCACTACAACGCAAAAACCAAGTGCACAGTGGCCCGGTCAATCTCTTTTTAAAGTCAATCTCGCTCGCGATGTTTACAGAATTCAGTGGACCATCCTAGATCCTTCCAGCAATTTTCAATTCACTTTAAACGATTTAGAGTGCTGCAAAATTCCCGAGTATGTACGATTCCTTCCGCTTCTACCATCTCGTGAAACTAAAGACCGAATTTAAAATTACAACATTTTACTAAGTTACAACCACCCTTACAACAGTAATTTCAGCATTTTTTTCTCAGTAATTAACCAATCAATTATTATAATTCATAAAAATTAACTTAGTTGTAGTGAAACATATTGATATTTTTCAATACAAGAGTGGTGAAAACTAAGTTTATTTTTATTATATAATTTTTATTTTTTTATTGATTTATTTCAAAAAATCCTTGTTTACAATATATAGCTATTTAATAATAATTTAACAATAAAAATATAAGATAAGATTACACAATTTTTATTGTTAGATTTGTGGATTATGCCACTCTACTAGGCTACGCCAGTCCCAGAGTGGCGTTATAGAATACAATTATAATATTTTTTTGAATTCGTAAATAATATTTGTTTTCATAAGGTAATAATTATGTATCTACAAAGTATCAAGTGCAATGTTAGTGATAAGTTGAGTGAGTTATAAGTCCAAGTGTAAATATGTGTACAATATTGTTTAATGTAAAAAGGGTTAAAGTTTTGTTTAGGATTATTTTTTATTTTCCTTAATTAATTTACTTATTTATATAGGTATATATTTCTATTTATAGACATTATTATGCAATTACCGTAAGTAAATTTTCAGTTGCTGTTCTACCTTTAGAGGTTAGCCAGTTATTTATTAAAGATTTTATTTTATTAATTGAGTATATTCTGTATATATAATGTCACCACAATATTATTTTGCTGTTTTTGAAGAAGAATCAATTAATTATTATTTATATTTGAACATAATCAATGAAAAAATGCTACATTTAAAAGGAGTCAGTAAAATACTTCACCTGTCGATGAGAGATTCTGTTTCTCTCGAAACTTGAGTAGTAAAATATAAAAATATTATTAAACTCACGTAGAGGAAACAAAGTTAACGTTTTTCACCTAATTTAATGATCATCTTTTACGTTGATTAAAAAAGATTATTTATACTAACATTAGGTTAACTTGAATATGAAAATCAGAATCGGTTATTATTTTCGGAATAACCTAACAGTTAAATCTGAAAACGTTCATACGTGGGATTATGAGTGGGTCGTTACATTGTACTTTAAGAACAGTAATACTTATAGAAGTAATGTTTTATAAACCGGTCGAGAGATTAACCCATTCCAGGAATTCTTCAGCGTTCCAGAATTATTCCAGTAATAATATAGTAGACGCAAGAAACCTGGGTCCGTTAGAAAATTGCAATTCCAGGAAAGCTGAGCACAGAGCTGCAGTGCATTTTAGCTCGTATGTGCAAGTTTAATAGAGTGCCTTACTCGGATTTCTGATTTCCGGGAGCAAGTTAATTTGCATTTTTCCTCAGGAAATGGGTAACCCAAGCACGTAAATAAAATAAATTTTAGAATTGTCAAGCGCGGATTCAACATGTCATGAAAATTATTATAATGTTAGTATTGTAAAAAGTATAACGTGAAGAAAATTAATCGGAAAACGTAAATCTTAAACTATGCACTAATTTAAGTGATAATTTTATAATTATTCTATATTTTTTAATAATAATAATTAACTTAAAAGAAAAATAAAGAAAAATAAAGAAAAAAAAGTAAAAATAAAAATAAAATAAAACACTAATTCTTCTTACACTGATTTATAATTATTTTGCTTATTTCATTCACTAAACTTTGTACTCTCATTTAATATTACTTGGCTATGTATCTATCACATGTACTTATAGTCCAATGGTTTCTCCTTTCTACTTTTATTTTGAGTTGATACCTGTTCGATATTCGTGACGTCACTTTGACACAGAAGTCGATTGTTTACAGAATATTGTTCTTTTTCTTATGTGGCAACACTGATTGGTCTCTATCATTTTCTTGTCTCGTCACCGCCGGATAGTGGGGTTAACGCGCATTGGTGGCCAGCCGAATGAAACAATTGTTTGGTGAGGTGACATCTGGAAGGACGCCAAGAGACAAAAGGTGAGCGGAAACGTCCCTCCCTTTCTCGACCCAATACAGTCCATTTCTCTTTTCGTTATTCCTTTTAACACTTCCTATTCCTTATCCCCTTTCCCGACCGTATTCCCGCCACGTACGCCTCATGTACGCGGCGACTCGCATCGCGTACAACACCCATGTATTTTTTTCAATAGTCATTCATATATTCCGTGTACATCATGTATTATTATTCTTCCTTTGTATATACTGTAATTAATTTTCACCCTGTTTACCTTTCATGAAACTATCGAATGTATTCCACTGATTGTTACGTCATGTAATCATACTTTATACATCATGTACATTTTTTTGTTTTTAATTTGCTTTCACCTTCTGTACTCTCTTCTGTTCTGCTGCATTACTTTCTGCATTATTTCTTGTTTATATTTAGCATTTCGCTTTTGTTGTATTTTCATCGAATCTATATATTAATTACTCCAACCAATGTCGTTTCTGCATTTGGATAATTTCTGTTGCCAGTTTAAAAAAAAACATTTTAGAGTACATTAAAAAGATTAAAAAATATAGGAATACGAACAAACTGATATCAAAAAACATCCAAATCCAAATTATCGAAAATTAAAATATCGGAATTTATAGATTTTTTTAAATATTTTCGTGGAATCCGTGTATTCAAAACAGTCGACGTAATTGCAGTCAACGGATTTTTGTGCTGGCCATACCGCTTTATGACATTGACGGTAAGTACATGTTTACGCATTTCTCTTTTCTTTTTATTGTTTTTGCGTGGTTTTTGCATTAATCTTGCTTCAATAAACGTTCAAAACATTTATTTTATGCTTTATTTTTAAACGCTTTATATATTTTTTTTAAACTGCGAAGTGATCTTAACCCTACATTCAAAAACATACGTCTCTCATATAACCTCAAAAGTAGCACAGCGCGTGACGCGAAATGTGTCATTTTTATTGTTTTTGCATTAAACTCGCTTCAATAATACGTTCATTTGAACATGAACATTTATTACGCTTCATATTTATTTTATAACCTCAAAAGTAGCACAGTGCGTGGCGCGAAATGTGTCATTTTCCCCGTATTTATACATAAATATATTATTTTTCAGAATTCCAATGGAAGACTCAACATCACAACCCGGCAATTTGATGGAGGAGCTTTGTGGAAATGACTGGAGGATTGCAAGACGAAGAATTGAAAATATGACTCAAGAAGAACGAGAGAGTCAGAATGCGAGACAAAGGAATATGACTCAAGATGAACGCGACAGGCAGAATGCGAGACGAAGGATTGATAATATGACTCAAGATGAACGCGAAAGGCAGAATGCGATTCGAGTTCACAATATGAATGAAGACCAGCGTGAACGTAACAATGCCAGACGTAGAGTGTCAAACATAACAGAAGAGGAACGTGAAAGAAGGAATGCTATTCGTAGAATATCAAACATGACAGAAGCGGAACGCGAAAGAAGAAATGCTAGGCAAAGAGTGTATGCTGAAGGAAGAAATGCGACATCTTCTTATTTTAAATGTGCCATTAACAATTTTAATTCACTTGCAGATCAGCATTATTTAGGTTCCATGGAGAAGCAGTGTACTGTAGAACATTGCAAGGCGGTTCATTTTGGTGCTGAAAAGGGTAAGTTACTTCATTGCTGTTGCCACAATGGAAAAATATCCCCGCAAGTACTGCCGGAATATCCAGAAGAATTG
>JADDOH010003657.1:0-223174 GCA_016648135.1 Agrypnia vestita | reverse complement strand
TGACATCTCAAAACATCTGACATTTTAGAAATATATTAAATTTCTGTAAGTTTAGTGTTATGTTATATGTTTTAATTCGTCTTTAATTATTGTTATATTTTACAAAGAAAGGGAGTTATAGTTAAAGACTTGGTTTTTATGGGTTACTTTTTTTATTTAAATTTTGTTTGAAAAGTATTTGTCTAAAGTTTTTTCGATCACATGGATCCTTGAAAATAGAACGCTTTTCATCCATTATCAGAGACGATTAATCAATGAGGATCCTTCCGATCGCGCGCTAGTAATTAATATCCGGTGTTTGGGGTCCATAAGCCCATTACTCGAACGGGAGGATTCATCATCGGCGATTCCGCGTGGGTAATTAATATGTGTACGCAGAGAAGAGATAATGACGATTTATGACGTCGCGTGATAACAATATGTACCTACGGGAGCCAAGGGCGATCCAGCGGCCACGTGTGCGGGACTATCTGCATATTATTATGGATACTGGCTACCAGCATACCGTCAGCAATGTAGCTTCGAGCAATACTGACTTGCTCACAATTAACCTATAATTTTATGACTTGTGAATTTATTTTAGTTTCTTCTTCAATATTAGCAAAATGACTTTGTGGTGACATTATTAAAATAATTAAATTATTCTCAACTTTCAATTCTCAACTTGAGATACTGAACTACAGAATCTCTGAGCTCGTTGTCATAATCTTTGCTAGTAGGTCAGAAAAGGTGGTTTTTGTTTTTTCTTCTTCTTCACTGAATGTTTTGTTTCTTAAGATGAAATGTTGACTTGTAAACAATGTTGAGGATCCGAAGCTTTACTCGCGGTTTGTTATTCGCAACTTGACCTCTAACAACCGAATGCCTTTATAGAATGCAATTTGCTAAGGTAAAATTTCTGACAATTTTACTATGTTTGAGGTAATATATTAAATGTTTTTAAAATTTTATTACATTTTGTAATATTTTTTTACAATTATTTTGAATTCTACAAACGAAAATGTTATATATTTTACGATTTACGTTTATTGAGCTAATATGGTGATGCATGTTAGCATCAAGTCGACTTCTCACAATTAACGTGTAATGTTTCAATTTCTCGCTCAGCTTCACTTTCAGTATTTCCAGTTAACTTCGCTCGTAGACTTGCGTAGTTCCGACGTCTAATTAGTTTGCTACTCGCTATTGGTAGCTGGTAGTTTGCTGCTCGCTATTCTCCACATTAGTCTTTTGCGTTAAATTTGTTTTAAAGTACATTTAAAAGTCGAATAATTATTCATACACGTACATAAAAAGGAAAACCGAGAGTGTAAGATTTAGTTTTCATAGATTCCGGAAAAATTTTATTGAGTGGTGACCAGGTTTTTGTATTTATATAAACATCTCAGTGGTGTATTGCTGCCTCTCCTTTTATACTCCTCAATTATAATACAAAAATTTCATTATGAACTCAAAAAACAAGAAAAAATATACCCGTTAGAATAATAAAGAAGAGTCCATTATAAATCTTTATGGGTAGGGGAGGCCCTGTTCACAAGGGGTTATGTTTTCATGTAAACTCACTTATTGGCTCCCGTCAGGTCCCGATGTTTGCGCGAACTGTTGTATCACGGCTTCCCTCTCCGCGGCCCGTGTCCGGCCCCCTATCATTTATCTTTCATACTCTTCATTAATTATTCAAAATACCTCCCCCGGATTCCGAGTAATATGTCGGTGTCTCGCGCACTGCTCCGTGTACTTGGCCACCGCCGGTGCATACTAAACACATCGCGGCGGTCAAATGTGGCCAAAGTTATTGCTCCAATGGAGAAGGACACCCCGGCATATCAATTTACCCCTAAATTAGCCCTCGTGTACAGATGCATGTTATGTACAGAAGCCAAGTTCGGTATTTGCTCACGTGCCATGGCACGAAGTAAAATAGGACCTACTATGAAAATTTTAATTTATATTTGTTAACTTTATATTAAAACTATTTAATAGTTTAACCTTATAAAAATATTTTTATGTGGCTGTTGATGAAGGTAGAAATGTAAATTAAATAAGTTGTTCGCAATTTTTTATAAAATAAATAATTTTTGAGATTTTGATGTGAAGTCTGAATGACTAAGATGTGAAAGTATGATTGTCGTCGTCTTCATTGCCGGGCCTCGTAGTCGAGGATCCCTTCATCTTCCATTAATACCTCCGTCAGCTGTGCGACCTCTTGTATGAGAACGGGCCAATTCTAGAAGCACAGATTCACCCACAAACATCGCAGGTTAAATTGTGTCTCTGTTGGTCCCTCTGACAGTTCTGTTTAGGGTTTTCTTGCTAACGCTGTACCTACCATCCGAACTATGATTATTTATCAAGACAAACTACTTGCAGGTTTCATTGAATTGATTACAATAGTATTACAATGGTTTAAGACTTAATGATAATGAAGTTTGGTGTTGCTGTATAAGGTATCGCCTGTAAGTACAGTGATTGTGCTGTTGAACACGGCGTGATACTCACTCAGTTCTGTGTAAATTGTCAGATTCTGCCTTAGTGCGTGCATTGAGAAAGCAACGGGAGGTATCACGATATATTATTAAAACTTGAATAATATCGGACCGGACGTTAATTACACTTAAGAGGTGTGTTAAAAAAATATCGTTCGTTTGGTCGGTAAAAAAATATTTATTCATTCACAATATACTTAGGTAATTTAATCTCTTTAAAAGTAGTAGATTTCAGCTGAGCCGTCGCGTTTTGCGTAGTGTTCTCTCTTTTTTCAAATTGGATCCTTTATAGCTGCATTTTTAATTTGAGGAATAGCCCAAAATCACACAGAGCCACGTCGGGAGTGAAGTGTGTCTGAAAAATCAGGATTTTTTTTTTGTAAAATGAATGGCACACTTTTTTATATTAATTACTGATTAAAATAATAAATTCCCGTTCCAAGAAACTAGGGAAACATAAATAAATATATTAATAAATATGTCAAGGTTAAAAAAAATACATTCAGTTTATTTCTTAATTCTTTTATTTGTGGAGTTTTCTGGGCTCTCCTGCCGTATATGCCTGACCTCTTTTACCGACGTATCGGATCCCATTGTACGATTTGTTATCAAGTTGTGATCGCTGATAGTATCAGTTTCGAGAAACATGAGAGAATAGCCCAAAAAACTCTACACCAAAGACTTGGAATAGCCGTGAAAACAGAACATTTTTAATTATTTTAATTGTTATTAAAATAAATCCTCATGTATGTAAAATAATAATTGCTTTTTGCCCAAGTATGTTTAAAAAAATAACTATAACTTCTTTTTTACAAGATTCTTGAATAGATTTATTGATAGAGGGATAGGGCAGACTTCTATTAAACATAAAAAATAAATATTGTAAAAAATTTTCAAAAACAAACAAATCCAAAATAATATCTATCGTTTCGCTGTTTTTTTTCAGTTAAATTTAAAATTGTACAAACAATATCAATTGCGAGTTTTGTGTTGAATTTAAATTTTTTGCATTTCCATTCTGTAAACAGATTCCGAATTCTATTGCGTGAAGAGACAAAAGAGGATTTTTTTCCGTCATAAAGAATATCGCTCGTAGATAATAAAGGGAGTTGAAATTCAATGTGTATACAGTACAAAGTCTATACATATATCATACTATTTTAGAAAACAGTGAACAAAAAAATTTAAATCATGCCACAAACCAACAAATTCTGACTGCACAACACAACAAAATTCAATAAATTCATTATGCGATGTGGTATTTCTAAAGTTTAATATATTTTCTGGTTCCTTCTCTTAACTAACACTGAGGCAGAGTTTGCGAGGCAACTTTTGACGGATAATCTTCGACTTCATTAGTTGGCGTCCAGCCGATGACTAAACATAAAATGATCTTTTTATCGGCTCTACGATATAATTTAAAAATATATTTATATTTGTGACAGTGAATTGTCTTAGTACACATATAAAATTAAGTTTAAAAATACATATGTTTTAATGGTTTTGATATAGGTACTGCAATGTACTTAGGATATGCAACGATATAGATATTTAACCACTTGTTCAAAAATATTAATTAATTAATCTAAAAAGTGTCACTTATATCACGATAAACTTCTGTTTTGTGTTTTCTGGGATATTATGTCATATTTTTACTATCTTTCTGGTCGATATTTCGGATCCCATTGCAGGGTCCATCATCAGGGCTTGTAGTGTTGATGTTGTGGTTAGGTATTGGCTTGCAATACCGAGTCGAAAGCAGGGTGAAACGTTGTCAGTTTTGTGGTGATTAGTAGTTAGTATAGTGATAACTAAAAATATAGTGGTTTAAACCAAGTAAATTTGTGTACCAAAGATAACTTTTATGCAAGAAAGCTTAAATAGTGCTTCGGGATTAATTTTTTGTTGTTAAAATCACTATATACATATTGAGATACATTTTTTAAATATAGAGCTTTTAGAGTATTTTGACCTTTTACAATAAAATTGATTGAATGCATGCTTAGCTATAATTTTGGCAAAAAAATCGGAAACTTTACACTAAATTGACTCTTGAATTGAGACAGCTAAAACCTAAGTCATGTACTACGGGACTTAACTCTGCAAAAATACCTACATCTTTGATAATAATGTACCTTTATCTGCCTTCATTTTAAACCATAATAGATTCTCGACAATATTCCTGGAAGATATTCTTTATCTGAAGCCCCGATAACATCCTCCCCCGGGCGAAACGATTGAAAGACGAAATTGAATCCATTTCTCGTCTGCTGGCAGAACATCTCGAGGCCATGAATTCCGTGTACTTCGTGAATCAGGCAACGTTCCCTACAATGTCGCACGTATCGGACACGCTGATAGAAACCGCGAATGAGTCCATATATTTTCCGAAACGCGCCGCACCACTTGTGTGACGTTATTTAAAGCCAATGATTTATTTATTTTTGTGGTGACAATAAACAACTGTCAGAAACGTTGTTGAACTCTGGTTTTCTGTATTTCCCATGCTATTAAGGGGTTTCACAACTATTAAAAAAACTTAAAGAAGTTTGAAGAATAAATTTTAGTCCTCACTTAATCAAAAATTGTTCGAGTTAAAGCAATTTGAAGCTACCGTAGTAGGTGAATTTTCAAACAAATTGCACACGAAGGGTCAGAAAGATATACGATTTTGAAAACAACGTTGCGTACGAATTACGAAAATTGGTTGTTCGAGTCATGGAAATCCAGTCGTCATGGAGTCAGCGTCATGGTCATCAGCGTTTCCCGGGTGAGCAGTCTGTGTGAAGAGTTATTACCGAAATGGCGATCCGTGCACTGTTGCGCGACGTTTATTTCGCTCCGTGTTCAAATTACATGCCCTAAATCAGCGTCCTAGTCAAAGTGTGATCAGAGAGTTTGAAGTTACAGGTTACATACTCAATCAGAAGCCTGCGGGATGTTCAAGGTCGATACGAACAGAGGAAACAGTTAGCGAAGTGAGGACTTCCGTGTGGCGCGATCCCTGATCCGGATTTCCATCTCGAAGGAGTTAAGCTGTGCTTGTCATATCAAAAGCATCTTGTTGTAAATGATTTAAAACTGCATAACCTTAAAAAAATGCAGGAATTGAAACCAAATGACCAAATGCACGCCGTGTTTTTAACGAAACAATGTTGGAGCGCTTTAAGAATTTGAAAAATGTTCTCTTTTTGGACGAAGCTTATTTTCACTTGAATGGACATGTTAACAAACAAAATTACTAATATCAAAACATGAAAGCCCCTGTATTTGCGCATTGCTACAGTTTGGGCTGCCATTTTTAGCACAAGAAATCATCGGCTAAGAACAAACAAGGCCAATCTGTAACACAAATTCTGACCGCTATATAATAACCATGTCAATGGTTAAAAGAAATCGAGTAAACTTCACGTTGATTAGAACAGACAGAAAATTGACAATACTAAGTCATGATTCCTACGTAAACTAAGACATCTTTAAAAAATAATTTTACAGGAGAGCTCATTTAAGTTTTGCTTTACATCCAAGATATTTATTCCGTACTAATAATCCCTTTTACGTCAGTTTTTTGTTCTCTGAAAAAAATAATCTTTTTTAATTTTGAAATGCGGAGAAGAGTATTTTCTGTGCATCACAAAAAAGTATGTCCGAGTTTACATAGGAAACGTCGAGATATATGACTAGATAAAGTTGATATTTAAGTCGTCGCGAAGAGAAGGGTTTTAAAGGAATAAAATCGTATGTGAAGCTACTAAACGAATTACTTCTGGTAGTACTTTCGCATCTAACTTCATTTGATACAATATATGATTACGCTTATTCTCTACTCACTGTTAATTATATTTTATTTTGTCAACAGTTGAAGTAGTCTCCAACAACGCACCGCTGTATATCGCCCTGGCTGTGGCATTGGTGTTATTCGCAGTAGTCGCCTTTGTGGTATTTAGGTACATCAAAAGAAAGGGCAGAGATCGATCATTCTACAACCACCCGAGAGCAGGTAAACCATAAATCGAGTGGTCCATAACAAATAAAAAATAATATTTTTATATTTTTATTAGTATGCACGAAGAACACAATTACGGCATTTTGTTAACAGAGAAATAATCATCAATTAAGACATATTATACATCTCTCACAGAGATGAAGCTATTTATATGGGAAAGCAAATAATAAATATTGTGGATAAAAAATAGTTACTTACATACGTATTTTCCCACATGAATAGCTACGTCTATGTGATATAATTTATCCTAATTAAATAATATTTTGTTCATTTCAGATGTCAGGCCACAGTTCTTTCAGGTTCTAGATAAAAAGAGCCTTCAACCAGACCTGATGCAACACTCTGATGGTCCTCCGTGCTATGAATACCCTCCATTTGTAACGAAACAACAAAATTCAGCGATTTCCGATTGTGCCACTGAACATCATTACGATGTTCCACATTTAAGTAACAGGTGAGATGGTTTTGCGTTTACAAAATCTCGGAAGATATCGTTAATTTTTGGTCTTTTAATAAAATATCAACGTGTAAATCATTTTTATGATAATAACGTGCAATTAATGTTTCAGTTACGAAATACCAATAGACAGTCAGATTGTGAATTCGTCGAACGAGAGCGACAACTATGACAAAAAACCCTACTGTGAGTCGGAGCATTCTTCCGCGAGTTGTTGTACCAGTTGTGAGTAAAATAATGAATAATGAATACAATACACACTCATTTACATTGAATTATCTTTAAGCGATAGAACAATTAGATATTTATGAATGAAAAATATTGAATTAACTAACGTATTTTCTCAACAGCTGATTCGACGTATGACGCTACCACTGACAAAGTCACCCTCCCCAATCTATCCGGAGGTTCTCCAGCAATACAGAGTATTTTTGGAGACCTTACTCCGTCAACGTGCAGTGTCAGTCAAATGGTCGGGCCGACAGGGGGAAGATTATCTTTGGACGGGGTGGGGGCGGCGCTCTCGGTGCCAGAAGGGGCTGTGGTTAGGAGTGCAAAGGAGAGCATGAGTATCACTCTAGTTAAAGAGGATAGATTCAGGCCGAAACTACCGGAAGGTAAGGTTCAAAATTAGTATATAAATAGACATACAGCCCAAGATAATTATTGGATGTTGATATATGAAGAAATGTTTGGGTGATTCATTAACTATTAATATTTTTTCTCAGGTGCGACTCAGGTAAGTCCAATCATCAGAGTGGGTCCTTCATCAGTTCAACTTGCTAAAGCTGTAATTGTCCAAATACCTCACTGCGCTAGCCTCAGACACGGGTTCTGGAACTTCTCACTTCTTACGCTGGAGAGGGACACACACCATAAAGGGCAACCGTCCTGGAGAAAGATCGTCAGTCTGGGGGAGGAAACAATCAACACACCCGTATTTACGCAACTCGATTCTGATAATGTGTTTTTGGTGACAGAAACTTTATCCACCTTCGTACTAGTCGGTGAAAGTTTAAATGGTAAGTCAGTGAAAAAATTGAAACTCGCTGTGTTTGGACCTATCGTAAACTCTAGACCAACAAAGGAGTTAAATATAAGAGTGTACATCATGGAAGATACTCCGGCAGCCTTACATTATTGCTTGGATCAAGAAGCTCGATTAGGTGGAATGTTAATGGATAAACCAAAAACATTGTTATTTCAAGATGGTGGGTTTAATTTATGCGTGAGTGTCGATGATGTCGGGTTAGGTTGGAAAACCAAGTCTAGGTTCTATCAAGAAATACCATTTTCTCACATTTGGAACTCGTCAATGAATTCTTTGCACTGTGGATTTGTGTTGGAGCAAACGGATTCCATCAATGTTTTGGAATTTAAAGTATCAGTTTCTCAAAAACTGAATCCTTCTTATAAACAGACTTTTAGCATTTCGTCGACGGAAGATTTACCGTCTTGTCCTTCATCAATTCGAAAAAATAAAATGACATACCTTAACGCTGATCTAAATATGATTATTACGGAAAACGCCCTTGATAGCAAAACTTTTCCGGGAAGATCATTGGGAGTGATAGATGAATACCACGAATCCTCTGCAAGACAAAAAAGTTTGACCGTTAACGATAAGGGAATCAATTCTTGCGCAATCGATGGAGCTACACCATTTAGGTTGCCGAAGAACATGAAGAAGCAGCTGTGCAGCTGCCTGGACCCTCCTAATGCGAGAGGGAACGACTGGAGGCTGCTGGCCCAAAAACTGAACGTGGACAGGTACATCAACTTCTTCGCAACCAAAAGTTCTCCGACTGAAACAATATTAGATTTGTGGGAATGCCGTCATAGAAACACGAGTGCAGTGGCCGACCTGGCTACAATATTCAGAGTCATGGGACGAGCAGACGCACTCAGGATAATCGAAAGCTGCTTAGGTCCTAGTTGGCTGTAAGCCGAAGGAAAACGATTATTTTCTTCTGAATAAACTGCCATTAATGTAAGAATTTCTTGTACTTGAGGTTTCCTTATTTATAAATGACGTAGTTTCCTTTGAAATTCGATGTACGTAGGGACCATAAAAATGTATTAATTTCTGGCAGAACTGAAACTTATTTACTTAAGAAAATAAAATAAATTTGTTCCCAAGTTATTTAAACGATGTTGTTTTTTTACGAGATAAACTGTTACTTGATTTTTTGAGAATTTGTTTTGCAGTTTTTTTTGTTTTACATTGGTGTATGATAAATATATTTATGTGTAGAAATTTAGTATATTAACATTTTTGTAGATTTTCATAATGATACACGCGTAGTGACTGCCTTATTTTTTTTATAATAAAATTACTGACGATTTTGTAGAAAACTGATGAGTATAAGTTATTGGTGGAATATGTAAATGTTAAAAATCGTTATATTATTTTTTACCGAATGTATATTCCTTTAGGCAGTAAGGTTTTATTTTATAAAACAGTGTCTACATACATAAACTTGATCTATAAGAAAAAGGCATAGTTATTCCCTACGTTCAAAGACCGGCAAATACATTGGATATAAAATGTTAAAAAAAATTGAAATGTGAAGATTTTGTTGGTGCCAAATTATTTTGAGTGGTCAATGTAATTGAAGAAATATTATGTTTATGGGTAATTATTAATAATTTTAAATGTTGTGGTGATTTAAAAAAATCAATTAATACAATGGACTAAATTACGTTTTTTGTTGAAAAAATATTATTCTTCGTCATGATAATACTATGTATACATATTAATATTATTTTTCGTTATCCTCGACAATGTCGTGGTATTACTATTGTATGTTTATTGATGTGTATCCGATTGCCACACATATACTTGGAACGTTTTCAGACATAAAACTAATCCTCCCCTGAACCCACATAAATGTATAATAAATGTTAGTATTTGTCATGATAATACTATACAAATTACTAATATATCTCATTATCCTTATCCCCATTGTATATATATATATATATATATTATATATATAATATATATATAATATATATATATATATATATATAATATATATTAATGTGTATCTGATTGCCATATATATACATGGAACGCTTTCAGACATAAAACCATGAGACCCTCCCCTGAACTTACATAAATATTCAATAAATGTTAGTCTTTGTCATGATAATACTTCAAATATTACTATTATATCTCATTATCATCGACAATATCGTGGTATTACTGTTAAATGTGTGTTAATATGTATCTGATTGCCACATATGTACTTGAAAGGTTTTCAGATTCAAAATAATAAACCCTCCCCTGAACTTACATAAATGTTCAATAAATGTTAGTTTTTGTCATGATAATACTATACATATAACTATAAATCCCACAATTTCGTGGTATCACTGTTATATGTGTTAATGTGCATTGTCACATATTACCATTATATCACCTCATTCATGACAATGTTGCGGTATTACTGTTGTATGTGTGCCAATATGTATTGCCGCATACGTGGGGTATAAAAGCAAAAGCAGCAATATCTAAAGAAAAAAATGCAGTCATCGAGGAATACTAATTTATAATGTACTGAATTCGACATTTTATAGGAAACATACCCTATTAATTTATAGAAAACATGATTTTGGATGGGATAGATGTATAAAAGTCTAGAATTCAGTTCATTTTATACCGCCTTCAAAACATTTTTTAATTTTTTGGATATTGCTTCCTTTGCTTTTATACGCCACATATATACTTCGAACGCTTTCAGATATCAAAACTAATAAATCTTCAATAAATGTTAGTCTTTATCATGATAATACTATACATATAACTATATATTACATTATCTTCGACAATGTTGCGGTATTACTGTTTTATGTGTGTTAATGTGTATTGCCACATATTACTATTACATCTAGGCGTCCGCGACAATATTGTGGTATTATTGTTCTATATGTGTTAATGTGTATTGCCACATATATCTTGGAACGCTTTCAGGTTTCAAAACTAATAAACCCTCCCCCGAACTTATATAAATATTAAAAAAATATTAGCCTTTGTCATGATAATACTATACATACCAATTATTTATATATCACTATCCCGGTTTTTGTCATGGTATTACTATTTTATGTATGTTATTGTGTAACTGATTTTATTTGGGGCGTTTTCAAAAATTAAAACTTTAGAAAATCCCGCCACACAAAATCGAACGAGATTGCTTAAAATATTCTTTATTCCAAAAAGGATATCTTACCCTTCGCACCATGAGTACTTTATTGTACTAAGTAAAAAAAATTTTTTAGTTAATAATGCAGTTTTATTCTGTATTTTTCAGATTATTTATTTCGTTAACGAAATTACTTAATTGAATTAAGATGAAAAACAAAAACTGAACATTTTAATGCATTACAGCATTAATCTAATCTAAAATCATTATTGTAGCATTCCTAGATTTAAAAACATATATGTTGATACATTAGTGTATTAAGTCAAAAACAATGAAAAATAAAGCAAAATCTTTTATTTTAATGTGATATTTTAACTAAAAACGCTGTTCTCTCGAAACTGTAGGTACTTATTTACTTAATGCACTAAACTACTCACGGTACGATAAATGTATAAATTTAAAAAAATAAACAGATATTAAGGAAAAATATTGTTTTTTTCAGTTTGATTACTCACAAAGAAAACTATTGCTTTAGGAATGTATCTATGATTTTGTAAAATTTCATATTTATCTGTGATATATTAAAATAACGATGTAAGTTTTGTAAGTTGTAAATCCAAATAAAAATAAAGATGTTTTGAAAGAAAATCTTTTTCTATAAATTTTCTTCAGTTTATCCATCGGAAATATTTATAATGGCACATGTATTTCATTTAACAATTGGAGCATCTGAAGATTTCTCACTATTTGTATGAGACGCAGATATTGGGGGTGTATCTTTTTTGCACAGTATATTATTAAGTTTTTTTGTGTTAATAAGTTATAAAAAAGTATTCTCCCTCACTTGCAATAAATACTTGGAAAATATAAGAATTTAACTAACAAATATAACTTTTGAAAAAAATGAAGTATGATATATGTGATATATTTTAAAAACGCATTAAAATCGATTTATTTAATAAAGGAAATATTTACGTTAACTTTCATTTATAAGAATAATTCATTGTGATATTGGCACGTAATTAAATATTTTGTTTAAAATTATTGAATATGTAAATGTCATATTATAGCTAAATTATTTCATCTTCTAGACTCAGTTAACGCATAGGTACTATGAGTCACGACGTTTTTTGGTTGTGGACGTGGTTTTGGTTGATTTTGCAAAACCATTAATTATACAAATTTGTTAAAAGTGAAAATATAATTTATTTAAAAATAAAATTCTCTAATTTAGTGCCCGTGAAAAACATCACAAAAGTTCATAGATTAGTTCTTCTTCAATGGTTCCATAGTTCATATCGAGCCTTGGCCTCCACCAGTCCTCGCCTCCAATTCCTCCTGTCTTCCGCTGCGGTCTTCCAGTCTGTTACGCGCAGTATTTGGTTCGCATTCCTTCTGACCTCATCTTCCTGTTGCAGCCTAGGTCTGCTGATTGTTCTTCTTCCACCATAATGACGGTATTCTCCGCACATGTCCCGCCTATCTCAGCCTACTTAGTCGAGCTTATACACAGAGCTTGGGAGCCTTAAAAATGTTATATAGCTCGTCGTTGTATCTTATTCTCCAAGTTTCACCATCTTTCACGGGTCTCTGGGTTTTTCGTAGCACTCTTCTCTCAAATATGTTCAACATCTCCGCAGATCTTGCAGTTATTGTCCATGCTTCGCACCCGTATATCACTATTGTTCTTATGATAGTTTTGCAGAGGGTGATCTTTGTATTCCTGTGGACATTTCTTGATTTGAGCACTGTTGTGATCCTCATTTTCTTAAGTTATGGTGGAACCGAGATACGTAAAGTCGTCGACTATCTCAAAGCTATATTTGTCCCCAAACTGAACTCGGGTTTCTGGATTATATAATAAGTTTCATTTTGCTCTCATTCATTTACAAATCTATTTCTTTAGCTGATTCTAGTGGTTCGAAAACTTCTCTTACCACTGTCAGGGACCTTCGTGTAACATATTGCAGATACAGATTGGAAAGTGTAGGAGTTAATCCATCCCCCTGTTCGAGACCCTGGATACTATTAGTACATCTGGGAGCTCTCCACCAATCCTAACTCTACGTTTCGTGTTTCTCATTGTTGTTTTTATCAGTCTGATTAGTTTTGTCGGTATCTTGAAGGTTAGTAGTATGTAGAGATTATTCATGATGATAATTGAATTGAGTGAAATACATAAACCGTGTTACTTCTTCGTGAGTTAGACTATAATTTTGTTATATTAGGTACTACTTAAATTTTGAGACTAACAAAATCTCTTATCGATAAGTAAAGTATTAAATATCTGATATATATAAATTATGTTACTCTTGACACTTAAGTAGTAAAATATACAAAAGGTTAGTTGTGTTAGTAATGTTAGTAATATTGTTTGTAAAAATACATGGCCACAAATTTATTGCTGTAAATATTAAAATAGTAAAATATAAAATTATAATTAAACTCACGTAACATGGTTTATGTATTTCACACAATGTAATGATCATCAAAATTTATATATTCGATTGCTGTGAACATGGACGATATATATAACTACTCAGAAATAAAAATATTGCAGGTTTGTTTTTATACAAGTAAAGTGAGTTTATAAATGAAAATATGAGCAAACAACCGGCTCTACTGGAAACGAGAAGTATTTCATTACGACTTTTCCTTTAATTATATAGTTTTTTTCCGTACGAAAGGCTCGAATTTGAAGCAGAAATGTGCTATTCAAACGTAAAGGCCAACTTGCTAAACTATAACGAGTTGCCGGACCCATTGAAAAGCTTGTTGAATGGCGGTCGTCCACGGCTAAATGAATTTTTCAGCGTTCTCCGAAAGTCAACTGGAGTTTTAAAGTGACATATTGTGTAACGTCTATGTCTGTACAGTAAAACCAAGGATTTGTACCCACGTGCAAGCTAAAAGAGTACAAATAGTACCAAATACGAATACAACGAGAACAATATACGAATACTTCAATGCTCATTAAACAGCAATGCTAACTGTGTAATGGGGTACCGTAAGTTGTGAAGGCATTGAGCATATATTAGATACGCAATTGGAGAAATAATTCTAATTGGCCCATTTAAAGATGAGAAGATGTTTATTCCCAGAATCCTCTGTGATTTAACTTTTCAATTAAGCAATTTCATTTCCAGGCCTAAGCCTCGCCTCGCCGCGACAACAAATGAGTCACAAAAACAAAATTCTCTTATGGTCATTTTTATATCGCAAGACATCAAAGGGGCACACCTGATGACAATATTTAAGTGAAAAACTTTAACAATACGCCATGATTGGGAGTAAAACCACAGTATACTAAGAATAGTAATACGTCTTCATACAAACTGGCCGCTACCCATTAGAATGTGTGCGTGCGTGCTCAGCGCCGTGTACGTACCCACTGTGACGCACACATTGACATAGAATATGGGGGCACAAGGCGGCGGCAGTAAGGGCCGTGTCTTCGGTGCCATTTGCGCTCGCAGCCGCCGCTTTAGAAAAAAATGCCTTTTTTTATGTTTGTGGTGCTTTACTAAAAAGGTGTGTTGATTATCACAAAGACTGTGAGTTTGTAAAAGTCTACGTTGATGTTAGTCAGCGTTCTTGCAATTTAAGTGTGGAAACTAGGTATACTAATTACAGAAATTATGCGATAGATCGAAATTTACTCATTACTTTGTTGCCAATATAGAGAGGATGGAGCAGGTCTTTCGCAAAGAGTTCGAAAAGGACCACATAAACATTAAAATCGGCACATCAATTTTTGAACAATTAAAAGAAATTGTATTTTATTCGGGTTTAGTGTCTACCTTATGCGACGGAATCTCAGACGCTACGAGTTAAAAGAAAGAGAGTAAAAATAAAGTGACAACCCTAGCGTCAACGCAAGAGTAGGCTAATAACTCGCCGACAGGCCGGAGATAAACTACTGTTCTGGGTATACTGTGGTGAAACCAACCCATATTTAACAAGGTTAGAATAAAAATTAGTATATAATATTATTTTGCCCAGTAAGAGCATTTATATTTTATCCGAGATTTGCGATAACAAAGTTTTATAAGAGAAATAGAATTTGAGTTACCTACTGTATTGTTCATTGGAGTACTCAATATAATATATTGTCAGCAAATTGTGGCTGTGGGAGGCAAATGAAACACTTAAAATTAATTAATGTTTTATCATATTTTATTGATGGATACGGCGTTTACATTGTAGAGATTATTATTCATGATGAAAGATTAGTATAGATGTTAAATAGTATTAACCTCATTACCTCTACCTGAGTTTAATAATATTTAATATATTTTTTTTAGTACTTAAGTTTCCAGAGAAATAGAATCTCTTATCTGCAGGTGAAGTCATCAAACTGTCTACTTTTTAAATAAAGATTTTTTATATTAATTCTGTTCAAATATAAACAATTAATTTCAAATATTGGTTAGGTTAGGTTAGGTGAGGTTAGGTTGAAAAATTAGAAGAAAGTTATCGGTGACAGGGTGATTGTAACGAGAATATTGAGAGAAGAGAAGAAGAGTTAAAATTATTATTATAAAATATAATACTTTAAAAAATAACAAAATCACCGGTACTTTATTGATGGAAATTTATTTACTGGTAATTCGGTAATGGAATTTAGCCATAGTTACCGGCAAAGCGGTTTACCGAAAACCGGTAATGCATGCCCTAATACATGAAGGTTATTACGAGGTGATAATTTAATTATGCGGACAATATTATTTGGAGGGGGGCATCGTACGAGCAACATAAAGTTACACAACAGTTTACCGCCGGCCGAGATGAGCTGGCGGCTCAAACATTACGGTTTCCCGGAAATTAACTATCCTCCGGGTAATCTGAGAAGGGATCTTCAACTCCGCAGAAAAACAAACATTAAGAAGAGGGCACAAATTTAATTAGTCGGGGCTGGAGCAGAACAGCTGTACGAAGAGCCAGGAGTCGTGTCGGGCGGTAACGAGCCGTCGGCGTCGAGGCCATCGTCGTAATGTTTAGGCCGCAGAACGGCCACAAAGCGGTTGCTGAAGAGTAGTATTTTGTTACAAGGAAAGACAATACAATCAAAAGTTCAGCATATGTAAAAGCGTGTACTTATATTAAAATATTATTTTTATAATAGTATCGTACGTTAATAAGCTTTAGTGATTATCGTGGTAATGTTTAGGCCGGAAATCGTCAAAAAAAGTGATTTCTGAGAAGGTTAGAAGGAAAGCTTATAAAATATATATTCGAGATATTTAACAGCGTGGAGTATTTGCAAAATCTTAGTTTTTTAATCTACCGGTTTCGAGACGAACCCGTGTCTTCGTCAGGACAACCGTCACGCCACCACGTAAATAACGCTAGGCACATGTGATATTTACATTCTGGTGTTGTGGTTGTCATGACGAAGATACAGAAATGTCTCGAAACCGATAGGCCAAAAATCTCAGTAGGTAAAGTGATTATGTATGTTAATTAACTCGCACTTTGTTAAAATGCCTGACAATAATGCTAATACATACATAATATGGAAAATATTATTTTTGAAGTATAACGAAATCGTATCACTACGATTTCGTTACACTTCAAAAAGCCGCAAATTGTCGACAAAAGTGGAGGCTGAAAAGGTTACAAGGAAAGCTCACGGAATGAATAATTATAAATATGTACGAGTAATAAATAGCATGTAGGTATATGAAAATATGTTAAAATATTATTTTTGATATTTGAAAATTTAAGTTCGCGTACTTTTACAATTTTTTTTTACTAAAGTAACCTCAGGAAAATATGTGGCGATAAAATATGTTACTCTCTTTACCATGGTAATTAGGTACATATTCTACTCAGTACCTACACATAAATGTCAAACGTACATTATGACAATTCCCCTGGTTCGAAAAGCTAAAAACTTCACATACATATTTGTTTATAATTTTTTTATAAATTCATTAGGTATTTCCAAGATACCTACTCACAAAGTGGAATTAACTTAATTATTTGTTCCAAGTATCTACTTACATAAAGTAGAACATTAAGCAACCATTTTTGGTATAATTAAAGAACATTGTAGTTCCTCCGATTTTTTCATGGACACGTTCCCCGGTTTAGTTGAGTACCCTGATATCACGAATGAATTTATCAATTGATTTGCAAGTATTGTTAGATATCGAAACTTCGAATTTTTCGCTTGTGAAATAATAAATTCTGAGATTTTTGGCAAAGGCTCGTTTTGCGCAAAAAAATATGATAAACCTAACAAGCCTAACTATATATAAATAAAATAATACGATACCTACATTAACTAACCAACCCAAATCTAACCAACTTAATCGGAGAAAATTGTTATTTTTCAACTCTAATATAGATTTATTAACAGAAGTAACAACTTGGATATATTTGGATTCTCCAAAAAACAATACAGATCAGGTATATACCTACACTATTTTCTGCACGTAGTTTATTACATTTTTTGTGTTTATTTGATAAGGATGACAATACATTGAACAAAATTTTCATAATATTTAAGGTTTTATATTGTTTTAATATGTGAGAGTTCATCTATATTATGAACCCCGAAAACCAAAGAAATTTTAGCGAAGTTGACCCAAGAAATTGCCACTTATACCCCGGATCCTTTCTTTTATGGCTTTACTCAAGAAAACGTGTTTGCTGCAAGTTACGGTTTAAATTAACTACGCAAGACAGTTTACTATTATGACTTTTCGTATCTACCGTCCGGGGTACTATATTATGTAGGTTTTATAATTTCCTTTAAGGCGGAACTTCACTAAAAATTGTAGTTATTTAAAGATGTATATCTTACCATAACGATACACATTAAAATACTAAATTCAATTTTTTGTATTCTTATTTATAACTAGCCGTACCCGGCGTTGCACGGACTAAGGATTAAGTTGAAAATAATTTTGTGGTGGGAAACAAAGGTTCGATTCGGACGGTATATATTTGCATCTAAAATATATCAGGGGGAAGGGAAAGGGTAAAAAGGGGGTGGGGAGTAAATTTCACCTATTTTATCCGCCGGGTCCTAAGGAATAAATTTGTAAATTTTGAGTCCGATCGGTAGAACGGTATAGATTTGCATCGAAAATATATCAGAGGGAGGGAAAGGGGTAAAATAATAGAATAGAGGGAAATGACGCCTATATTACCTGCCGAGTCCTAAAGAACAAGTTTTCAAATTTTGAGTCCGATCGGTCAAACGGTATAGATTTGCATCAAAAATATATTAGGGGGAAGGGAAGGGATCAAAGAATAGGTAGGAAATGTCACCTACGTTGCCCGCTGAGTTCTAAAGAACAAGTTTCCAAATTTTGAGTCCGATCCCTCGAACGGTACAGATTTGCATCGAAAATATGTCAGGGGGAGGGGAAGGGGTAAAATAATAGGAGAAAATGTCGCCTATGTTACCCGCCGAGTCCTTAAGCATAAGTATGCAAAATTTGAACCGAATCGGACAAACAGTATAGATTTGTATAGAGAACAGACAGACAGACATTGAGTTTTATAGGTATAGATACTTACCTAAATAAATATTTTGTGCTTTACGATAGGATTTTGTTTATTAATTTATTTGGTGATACTTGTACCTACATACACAGAGAAAGAAAATTATAATGTTGTACCTATGCAATTAATTTGCGGGTGTGAAGGTATAATATGTGTGGGCATGTGTGAACACGGTGTGTGTATAATATGGGCAAACGCATAGGCATGATGTGTACATATACCGCGTCAGGTTAGATATGTGATGTGGTGGTAGTACCTACATAAAAAATGTTATTAGAAAACAAAAATTTTGCCCTGGAATGGTCCAAATATATAGACGAGTGTTAAGGGCAACATGAATAGCGGCGGCCGCGAAAGACAAGGCATGTTCAGATAAATAAAAATATTGGGTACATATAGTTTTATATGTAGATATGTTCTGAGAACACAATTACAGGATTTATCAACTGCGCGATTGTTATTTAATTAAGATAAATTACAAAATTACAGATATTTATATGAGAAACATATATGGAAGACTTTATGTACGATGGCCCAGGGCTTATAAGCTGTACGAGCTGGCTTAAGTGATCACTCTACATAATGCAACGTTCATCAATTCCAACGTAAGAACCTCCATACATCGAATTTTTGGAAGTTATATACTTACCTATATGTTCCAAATATATTAATTTCATCCACTTTATATTTCAAGGGGGTATACTAATTAAAAATATATAAGAAAACCATGTCCTTAGGTTTTCACGGCCGTTCAGAATCTTCTGTGTATAGTTTTCTGGGATATTCTGCCGTGTGTATGTGACCTGATGATGGACCCTGCAATGGGATCCGAAACGTTGGCCAGAGAGGTCACATACACACGGCAGAATATCCCAGAAAACTATACACAGAAGATATAAGAAAACCAGCTGCGAAATCTGTGTATACTACTACTTCACGAGAAGAGACAACAGATATCACTAGCACAGCCTCTTAAAATATATGGTTGATTCCTATTTGGAACATATATGTTAGTTAGAATAACTCGCATTTGAAGAGTGTTGGTGTATAAATAATATTATGGTGTGGTGTATAGTGATATTACCATGTTACACTAACGTGTAGTGCTTGTCCCGACGAAGAGACGGGTTACATGCTGAAACCGGTAGACAAAAAATAGTTTTTAGTGGTTACATACTAATATAAATAACATAGCAAAGTTGGATTAATAAAAAAAATTTGAAATGAGCAAAAATGTTAATAGCAAATTAAATAATATAAATAACCAGGTCCTTTTTGCAAATAATTATTTTTTATATTTGTTTCATAATTATTTATTTGCCTTCCATACATTTTTTTTTGATTTTATTTATGTCTATGTTTCGATTTTTAATTTTTAGTATACATTGTATCCTGATGAAGAGACACAAGGGAAGGGTTTATAATAATAGTAATGTATTTATTAGTTAAAAATATTAATACTATTCATGTACCTACTACGCGTACCTATGCTACTTTATTTAAAATATATAATATTAATAGTGATTGACACTTATTTCGTACTAAAATTTTTCAGCAAAATAAAATAAATAATCTTATTAGGTACGTATTATTTCGCCCTGTCCAAAAGAATAAAGAAAAAAAAAAATGTTACTGGTACAGGAAAAATGTGTTGAAAATCGCAACCCTGTGACCCGAATGCTCGCTCACCTCCTGTTGTTTATGGTTGCCTGATACAATTCAGGCCTTCCGACATGTGAGCCTTTCTCTTCCGGATCCTTTCCTCTTACGATCGGCCGTCATGTGGGAAATTCCCAAATAAATATCAGGTACCTTTGATATTGCCGTTTTGTATAGAAAAATGAAAATATTTTTTTATGAAAATTACATATTTAATTAATCGAAGTATTGGCAATTGTTGTCAATGCAATTTTCTATTGTCCAGAAGTCCATTGGTACTGCTATAGGGATCCCGGGAACGGGAATCGATGAATTCTTTAAAAGCGTTTTTCACCGCCTCGTCGTATTGAACGTTTCCTTTGTAAAAAGTTATCAAAATTCCGAACAAATTGGAAATCGGTCTGGCAAGTTAGATGGGTGACGGAAAATTTTAACTCAAAGCTCCTGTGATTTTAAGACGGTCCGTTGTGAAGTGTGTGGACGAGCATTGTTGTGAAATAGTGGGCTAGAACAATTGACTAGTCTTGGTTGTCTTGGTAGTCGAGCTTGTCCATCATCGTTTTCAAATTTTGACAGTGTAACTCTGCAGTAATTGAAGTGCTTGATCTCAAAAAGCTATTAAGCCGATTTTGTTCAAATTTAGCATGATACTAATATTATTACCTATGATATCGCGATTTTTGGTAAGATGCGCCGCTAGCTTAGTATGTATTTTTAACTTTGATTTTTTAGGAAAAAATGAAACTATTATATATTTATTTACTGCTGCCATTTGCACAATTTTTTTATATATTTTTTTCGATACGATACATCATGGATTTTATTTACATTATGTAATAAGAAAATAAAAAGTTTTTTCAATCCTAGCGACATGCTATAAAAGTAATCCTAAAAACCTCAATTTTGACAAGGACAGATGAAATATTCAACAAATTCGACGTATTCGATATAAAACAAATTTATGCGAATACTTCTCTTAAATACACATAAAAACACAAAAATGCACATCACAAGGGGAGAGCTAAAATAGGCACACTTACAAAAACACACTTACACGATATAGCCTTAGATATATTTTCTATTATGTTATTTTAAACACTTTATTATCTATTTACTATGTTTTGAACCTTTACAATATTATAAACTATGCCTGTCTCAACACAGATATTTCTAGTGAGACAGGGATAGTCCAAACAAAATTTTATACATAAAATTAAATAGAAATAAAAAAAAATGATAATTTACAAGTTGCGCGCGTCACGAAGAAGGAACTTTTAGATATTTTAAAAATAATTTATTGCTGAAAAATATTAATTAATGTATACCGTAAAAAATATTTGTCTAATTACATTATCAACAAAAAAAATGAATTTGAATGTATTTTTTGTGACTGAAGGTGGTGTAACCTATATGTATAGATGAATGGAAGAGTTGAGATCTGAACCAACGCGATATTCCTATTCCTGGACCGCTGAAAGACGCATTCTCGTGATGCAAATCAAGAGCAGTCGAGTCCGATTTAATTGCGGTAAAATGCCGCCACCGCCGGTCACGGCATTGTTCCCGCACTTGGGTAATTGCGCCGGCATCCCGCCGGCCGGGAACAAATTGTCTCCGGTAATGAGAGTATTTACAAGGGGCGTCTGGACGTCGCGCCCGGCCGGCTGACGGATGGCCGGGCTCTCGCGCCTGCTGACAAAAGGCAACAAATCTCTCCGCCCCGCGACGGACGCCGTCACAATTCGGAGCGCGGCCGCGTCAACGCGCCTGACTTTTATTTTACCGCATTTCTGGGTAAATGATGCCATCCCGTGCATTTTACGAGGTTTGAGACCCAAGTCTACGCTGTATATTTAAAGCACTATTATTTAGATAGATTAATTACTTTAAAATACTTGGAAGAATATTAGAAATCAAAACGTTTCAGGCGTGACAAAAAAAAACTAACGATTTTTATTTGAAAGTAAATTAATGTTAGAATTTCTACAGCGTATCTCAAATCTCGAAATACGGACACCAAATAAAAGGCTGGTAGGTAGGGTTTTCTCTAGAATACTCTCAGATATTTTGTGTCGATAGACGCTAAAGAAATCCTGTTGAGGTGAGCTTGCGCTCTCACCTCTTATCGCCGCGCCCCTTTGTATTCTCGTTAAGGTGGCCGACCTGAATACACCACAATTTCTTTCTACTATCAAAAACAGATGTTGCAAGTGGACTAGGGAAGATTGGTAGGCCTGAATAGACGTGTATGGTATTCTATTCCTTCTGCTCACCATTGCGGGGAAACGGCTTGATGATGATCAGGTCTACGTTTGCAGCCTCCAAGAACACATCTCATTTCATTTATGAATAACTTATATAGCATATATAATCAAGTTAACATTTCTGATTGATATTCATATTTTTTTAAATAAAAAATAGAGATGCGAACATGGAATACGTGTCACATCAATATTCTTACTATTTTCAAACTAAGTTAAACACTTGTGCTATGAAAATAGGACTAACTTTCTGATCTCGAGTGAGGTTTGAACCCGCGAACTTCGGATCATCAGGCGAGAGTCCTAACCACAAGACCAACAAACTACTATTTATAGTCGATAGTTGAAAAAATTTAATACTGTTAGATAGGTACAAGTTATAAATATACTATAATTTCTTGATATAACGGTAATAATTGTTACTACCATGAGTGTCCTAAAAATAATAATAATTTTTGACGTTAAAAGGATAATATTACAGTTTGTCAATACATGGTACAACGAAGTAATTTTTAATTTAAATATAATATGTATACGTATCTGCTCATTCATTCATCATTAAGGGTTTTAAACCTGTGCTGTAATTGTTGAAATTATTTCATACGTAACCAGAAAAGGTGTTAGCCAATTTTAAGTGCAGGCTATTTTTTGGGATCCGTTAAGGAATGACCAAACCTTTAGTTTTAGAAAAATGGAAATTTACTTGCCTTTGAATCGAAAGCACAAGACGGCAATGTCACCGTGTGACGTTTCCCGTCTGTGGAGGGTGTATTTTGGGGTGAAGCTTTTTTTTTTGAAAGAAGTTTAAATCGAAAGTTTAAAAGAGAAGGCTTTAAGAAAAGTTTTAAAAGCGATTTTACTTTAAGTTCATTTATTAAAAGTCTAAAATATTAGGTCCTTACATATGAAATTGGCGTTTTGCCGTACTGACAAATTGGATCTCAAATATCTTGTCTTTGGTTAGGAATTCCAAATCCAAATTTATACAGCTATTTACTCATGTATTTGTGTTTTGAAAATTATAATTCATTTGTTTTTTCCTCGATTATTTTTTTCTTTGCGTCACTCAGTGTACAAAATGAAAAACTTGAAATATCGCGTTATTTACGAGTACGAGTTCCACCGTGGCACCAGTGCTGCAGAAACGGCTCGAAGGATTAATGATGTGTATGGCGACGGTGCCGCAAAAGAAAACACAGTGCGTTTTTGGTTCCAACGTTTTCGTTCTGGAAATTTCGACCTGCAGAACAAGCCCCGTGGACGGCCGGAGACCAAAGTTGATAATGAAGAATTGAAGGCTATTGTGGAAGCGGATCCATCGCAAACCACATCCGAGTTAGCTGCAGGCTGCGGTGTTAGTGATAAAACTGTTTTAATCCACTTGAAGCAAATTGGTAAGGTGAAAAAGCTTGAAAGGTGGGTACCTCACGAATTGAGTGAAGCAAATCAACAAACGCGCGTTGACTGCTGCGTTGCATTACTCAACCGGCACAATAATGAAGGGATTTTAAATCGAATCATTACCTATGATGAAAAGTGGATCCTGTACGATAATCGGAAGCGCTCATCGCAATGGCTGAACCCTGCCGAACCAGCCAAACCATGCCCCAAGCGAAAATTGACTCCAAAAAAGTTACTTGTGAGCGTTTGGTGGACTAGTGCTGGTGTCGTTCACTACAGCTTTCTTAAATCTGGCCAGACGATTACGGCAGATGTCTATTGTCAGCAACTGCAAACCATGATGGAAAAGCTAGCTGCTAAACAACCGAGGCTGGTTAATCGCTCTAGGCCACTGCTGCTTCATGATAACGCTAGACCACACACTGCACAACAGACGGCTACCAAATTAGAGGAGCTTCAATTGGAATGTCTAAGACATCCACCGTACTCTCCGGACCTTGCCCCAACAGATTACCATTTTTTCGAAATTTGGATAACTTCTTGCAAAGGAAAAAATTCAACTCCGATGGGGCAGTCCAAACCGCCTTCAAAGATTTTATTTATTCCCGTCCGAATGGTTTTTTTAGTAAAGGGATCGATGAACTACCTATGAGATGGCAAAAGTGCATAGATAGCAATGGTACATACTTTGATTAAATAAATATATTATAATAAAAAAAAATCGGCTTTATGTTCCTCCCATACTAAACGCCAATTTCATATGTAAGGACCTAATATTATTTGAGATCTGCTTTTGCACGTTCAAAGCTATGTTTAAAATTTATTTACGTGATTGAATTAAGTTTACGTTTAGTCTAACATATAATTTGGCCAGTAATCGTCTAGTGATAGTAATTTAGGACTCCTCGATGTGACGCGGTTACCCGGTACTTTTGGTAGCGTAGCAGAAGAAATGCCATTGTATTCATACGAGGTGAAACTAACCTAACATTTTAACGCGCAACATGAGCCGGACTCAAAACGACGATCGATTGAACAGACTAACAAAATCGCCTTTCATGGCGGCGCATCCGTCATTTCCTCGCATCCGGTAGCGGCGTCGCGAACATAAATATGTCTACGTAGATTTTTCGCCTAGAACGATGCCGCCTGGTTACCGAGGTCTCATATTAGTACCTGTGGACGGATTCCACGGCTGAGTGCGGGGTCACGATTACGATGGAATATTCAGATAGATAAATACCACTTGCGAAATACAGCCTAAGGCGCTCTGAGTATAACTTGGTATCCACATAATACAACCGACGGTACATAATAGGATCTTAGCGCTAATATTGCGCAACAACACGCAATATTTATTTTTATTACGTATTTTTTTTAATGCAATAGTATACTGGATCTGCCGGTCATCCAGATTAGATAAATCACGGTCGATTAATACACGGTTATACTTATTAAACACACACACAATACTCAAAATGCAAATTAACGGCTGGGTTCTCCAGAATACATACATACAATGCTTACAACTGGCGCGATCGGTGGTCTTCGGCCTGATTTATCTGTTCATGGTATATAGTGGAAAGAGTAAACATATATTCATAACAACTAGGCGCAACAGAGGCTCGGGGCAAGCTTTGTCTGACATTATCACAGCCCGAGATTCTAAATCGAAATTTTCGATTCTTTCATAAGTCATATTTTATAAAAGTCAAGTTGATTCTGATTTTACTTTTACGTAGATTTTAGGTTACCCTCCTCTACGGAAAGGGGTACAGCCCCATCGACAACGCTGTACCCGGTAGCTACCACCTGCGTAATTAATAGCTTCCCATGCTAATCTGTAGACCAAGATCAAGCCGAGACTCTATTGCTCCTTCTGGAATCCTCCGAAGTCCTCGCTTCCCGCCGACAAACATATCAGGAAGAAATCCCGCGTCTGATATTAAGGTTTGTATATTGTCCCGCGGGGCAGTCAAATTGACTGGTGTATATGATGAGGATCCCACGTTGCGGCTACATAAGCCGGAGTATTATGATGTTTACTGCTGGTTAAAGGCTGAATGAACTAACTGGGTGACTGGAAAAGACTCTTCCTTGAGCGCGTCAGTCAGAGCCATGTTAGCATCGCCATTTATAGTTGATGTGAATGATCCCACGGTGTAGTCTAATTGACTAGAGATATTAAATGGTGGTTAATCAGCATGTTTATTACAGTTGATTGTGTAATTCCTGATATGTTTCTCGCTGGCCGGGAAAGGAGAACCCCGAAGGTCTCTGTATACAGCAAGTTAGAAAAGGTGATGAATGATGAGTATGATGGTGTTAGTAATGCCATCGCGCTCCTGAATGCGGTCCCGATCATAAAAGTTGATTGTTAAACTGCTAACAGATCTCGTTCATTAAAGCGGTCCCGAGCACAGTATTGATTGTCGAACTGCTACCTGCATCTTATAATTTCTCGTTCATGAGGAACGTCCTATCTCGTCCTTGAGTACGGAGTTAATACATTCATAAACATTCATAAACAGAGCCCGAGCTCGTCGCACCAAGGGGCCCGAAAAGACGTGAGAGGTTCTTCCCCTTAGATCTTAGAGGGTCACCGCTCCAGGACCTTCAGACCATCCTGTAATTCTTGGCTTTAAAACCCTGTCTTAACCGGGTAGATACAGTTAAGATGGCCCTACCTAGTCCCTAACCTAAGATGTCTCTCCAATCTAATCAGACTCCATAGCCGAGAACGCGCGCTCCGACATTCGACCCTGTCTTGCCACGCGAGTAGATCCAACTTCATCTTTTTCCACAATCGAAATTCAGCCTCCCAAGATCACGGGGCGTGAAAGACGTACGACTCCTCGCCTCCCGACCATGAAGAGACGAACTTCCCCATTCGGTTCTCGTTCATTATCCCATTTATAATCCCCGCGTGCCTAACCTTAAGAGTCTAGCGCCGGTAATAAGATCTCATTATGCTACGTTGGAAGTTAATATTGCACAACCGGGCGAAATACCTATTTTCCGCGAACCTATTCAATTTGTAAAACGCAATAATATGTATTTATATATGTTAGTAAAACGTTTGAAATGCAGAATGCACGTGTAATGACCTCGCTTGTATCCTAAAGATAATTAAGAAATAATTCCGACGTCACGTCCCGACAAGTACCAACTTGTTACCGCGTCCGCTACCGTCGAACTCTGAACCCACGTAATGAAATGAATAGTGACCTTGTGACAATGACAAATTATATAGCACGAACATTCTATTTGATACACATAAGAAAATAAAGAATAAATAATATAAAAGGTTCTTATCTTATTTCTGTAGTTTCTGCTTCGGAGATGGCATCCTGATCCGAAGTAATATAACGGGTCCTCTCCAAAATCGAGCAAATACCAGCGCCTGTGTAGCCCTTCACTTCCCTTGTATATATATTTTAATATCAGCGCCTGTAAAACTGTATTAGATCCTAGAAACAAAAGGACTATTCCCTCTACGCCGAGCACATACAGAACATGTAACGAGTTCAAATAAACCACACATTCATGTTTTAATAAAATAAATATAAAATCCAGATGCATTTTTAAAATATATTATTTGGAGGAAATTTCTCGCACGATTTGAATTTATATCACACTGACAATCGAGATATCAAAACCACATAAATACTCCGATCTTAATTATCCCCAAAATAATACAAATCATATAGAGATCCGTGTATTCAATCGCCAGTATAGATAACATAGCATTTCTCTGCATAAAGATACATCCGCCCTGAAGAATCTCTCGTACATTCCGAACCTCGCGACATTAAATATACGTAATTATTCTGAATTTCCAATCCCACAAACAAACACGAAACACCCTTCGTCAGTAAAATATTCCATTTTAAAGCCTTTATATCTTTGGTAATATATGAATATCAAATTTAAATGATTTTTCATATGAACAGCGACAGAATTAAATATTTCATAAGCGTTATGCAATAATTCACCCGCTGGAATTATCACAGCCGCAATATTACGATTTCTTGTATATTAAATCTGATGCACGTATAGTAATAATTATCCCTAGGCCCAAAATACGTAACAAAACAATCCACAACATGTATCAATATTTGTTACGATCCAGAAAGTTCTAAATTGAATACACGAAAAAGGCAATAGAAATAAATAATATTGAAAATGCTTAGCTGTATCTTCGAGTGTTGCTGCCTCTGTGACTCACTGATGGTATTTCGGTCCTCTCTCCACAAGAGCCTCCGGCCGACGTTGATGCTGAAGAAAGAAGGGCGATCCTCGAATTTGTATGGCTTATATAGTCTAAATTTCTCGCCATTTTTGACTCCAACCGACGTGTAAAGGTAAAGGTCTATCTCTTAGAACGCCTCCTATTGGTCGAATCCGTTCCGCGGACAACCGTTTTTGATTGGCTCGCTTCATCAAAATAAAATAACATAAAGCCTGCTTTACACGCCCGCGTGCAGAAATAATAAAGGCTAATAAGAAATAATAAAGGCCCGCACCTACTTATCCGGCAAATATTTAATTATAGAGTATTTATGAATTGTGGGGCTTCTCCTTATCATGAGCTTTTAGCAGATAGATATTTTCGTATAATTTTTCAGCAATGTCTATTTGAATAGGCCAATATCGTTACAACCGCATTTGCCCACAGTAAACTAGTAGCAAGACAATTTCCACAGAAAACCTTTAAAAATATCCAAAGATTTGAAAGCAATGAGGTTGATGATTATTTTAAAAGGTAAAATTAACAGAAAACGCGTTATATGTCTTCAAACATACAGAAATACTAGCCCTGTATATATTGGAAAAAGCATAAAAATTTAGGTATTTGGATCAAAAAAGTGGAATTAAAATTTGTATCAGAGGGTTGCGTTAAAGAGGTGGAACACTTATTATCATAAAGTGACAACCTGAATGTCGTTTGCCAGGTAATATGTTATATTAAGGTAATCATGATTCTAAGTACGCCACGTATATTGGTGGTAGTGTAAATAAAGAATGAAGAGTTTTATTAAATATTGAAGTATTTTTTTGACTTGTCTGAATTGTAAAATTTGCCTGTTTCAAAACTATTATTAATAATATTATTAAAAAATTAAAACGTAAAAACTGTATATCTTTGATATAAATAAATATAATATGATAAGTAATGGTAATAATATTCTTATATAGTATATAATATAGTCCAACCGAGAATCTTCTGTGAAATGTTCCGTTATTCTATAACTCTTTTTCAATAATTTGTATGTTCTGGGTCAGTCTTCGATGAAACATATTCTGCTTTAAGCGAAAGGCATATTTTTATTATTATGTTTTTTCTAAATTATTTATTTATTCAGCGATTCGTTGATATAAAAATTGCATAATTAATATTTTGTTTATGTAATATTTCTTAGGAATCACCATTATAAAAATTTCATAATAAATAAACATGACCTAAATTCGACATGAAAGTATTTTTTCTTTGTAGTTAAGATCACAGAGCGATCGCTATTCACACAAGAGGTATAACAGTTGTTACCTGGCTTCTCCAAAACCGAATGAAAAGCAAACAAAAATAATTAAATATATCAATCGCTAGATGGATGTGGTCATCCAGTGGTACCCGAAGGAAATTGCCTGAATACATGCTGGATTTAGGAAATCATCAAATTTATCAACATGTGGCAATGAATAATGAAAAACACTTCGGGATGTCTTGGTGGGAAAATCGCTTATAATGATGATTAATGATAACAAAAATATAAATCAAACGTTAATCAATGCGTCAAATTTTAACACAAAAATTACCATTGTATACTTTTCAAAGAGTTTGATTTGACAGCCTTGTGGAGAATTTTGTGACAGGTACCGGGACTGAGCGCCCTCTACATTAAACGCGGCACCGCTAAAAGTGAATACAAAATACAATATAAAAGTGACAGCATATAAAAATGTTGCGATACTTTTATTGCAGATTTTGTGATAAATTTTACAGAGATCCCGGCTGTACAAACATATATGAATAATCGTGGGGTTACTGCCAACAGTTGCTAAGCCTCTGAAAAATAATATGGAGTAATCGCAATTTTTTCCGTTTGACATTTTTTCTAAAATGGGACTTACCGCTTACTACTGAAGAAAAAAATATACGTCTCAAATCGCGAAAAACTTAACACAAAAATAAAAGAACATCGCCGCCAAAAAAATAACAAGTTCCCTGAATTTGTCAATCATATTATAACTAATTATTTTGACAGTAACAAATTAAAACTACTCTACTCGGTTTCTCATAGAAGATGGATAATGAACAATTTAAAAACCGTTGAAATCATAAAATATCTAAATTCTGAAAACACACTTATAAATAATATCAGTTTCAATCCACTTCTCCAATACTAGAACTTTTTCCATTATTGGCCAAAAAAATACAACCTCCCCAGCGCGCGCCTCCCCTGATTTGCTCGAATAGATTAATAAATTTTGTATTAAAGTTAGTTATTAACTACAACTGATGATGAGAGAGACTGCCCTTCTTGAAACTATAGTAGTAATCTATAACTCATTTTGTGTGTGTAGTACAATGTTTCAATAAAAATCATATTTTGAATTAAATCCATATTTATTTATTCAAATTTATTATTATTTATTATTACTACAGTGCCATTTGGCAATATCTTCCAACGAACCACACAATTTAGTATAACAATTTCAACATATTTCAGGCATACAATGTTATTATGATTAAAAAATTATCTCTATGATAACGAGACGAGTAGGATGTATGTAGATGGGGAAAAGAAACTATGTTTTAGCAATGAAAAAATTGCTTTAGTCTGCTTTTGAAGATAATTTTGGTCTGTAATGGTGTTATATCTGAATGGGGATGGATAGTGAAGTACTGTCAGGTGAACGGAGTGGAGACCATGATAAGATAAAAAGTTGTAAATAAAGTAAATCGGTTTAAAACCTAATTATATATATATATATTTTTTTATGCTTTTTTATTTGTTTATTGTTGGTTGTTACCACTTAACTAACCCTAGAGCACGATCTTGAGTGTCCGTTGTGTTACATGCGAAAATATTTGGTACAATTCACCTGCGCGACGAGTGCCGATAATTTACCGCCGTAGCAGACAGCGCCGGGCCGCGCGATCAAATAAAGCGCTTGTCAAGCACACGCGGAATAAATTTCCCTGGCGCGAGAGGGGAGCGGGGAGCGTCTTGTAAAAACTAATCGCTACTGAAATGTGTGGCTGGATACCATAAATCCGAGCGGGAAGCCGCACTATAATTTATTCCCATTTTGGAGACAGTTATTTCGCCATTTGTGTGATTTGTTTTAAGTACATCTGATAGGAATCAACTTTTTGTTAAAGTTTTGTGAACCATTTCATTTAATGTTTCGGATAACTCTCGCTTAACTGGTCCACTGGTGGGAAAGATAAATATGTGTATAATGTCACTCGATCAGACATTTTATTATTACCACTTTAAGACGTCGGACAGCTGGGTGCTGGGTGTGTTTGTTGCAGGTGTATGTGGGTACACCCATATAGCATTGTTGTGGTTAGTTCAACTAGGTAGAGTTCTTTGGATTACTATTAGTATGACCAGTGCGATTAGTTATTTTAATGAGAACAGAATCGTATTCTAGTGGAAAACAAAAAAAAAATATCCACTTTTCTGAAAGAAAAACTTAAAAACTTATCGACGGTTCTGTTGAACTCGGACATGCATTTTCGACTTATTCATATCAATACATAGAAAATACTCTTTGACTGCAGTATGAAATTTAAAAAAATGTATGTAAATTTTTCAGGGAAAAGAACACAGATATAAATGCGGACAAATACGCTGATTTTTACTTAAGGATAGTCGATTGAGACGATATACAATGCCGTTCATTTGAAATATTTTATTTATATTTATAATTTAACATATGTTTTATTTTAACTTTGTAATACACGCAATATGAGTTATTAATTACTACTACAGTTTCGAGAGGAGCAGTCTTTCTCATCATCAGGTATAGATAATAAATAACTAATTTAAATACAACATTTATCAGTCTAATTGTCTAGGTCAGGGGGGAGGCGTGCCGTGGGGAGGGGTATTTTTTTGGCAAAAAGCTCTAGGATCAGTGGACTGAAATGTGATATTATTTATGAGGGTGTTTTTAGAATTCAATTTTTTAGGAATTCAATAGTATAATATATTTTCAAATAATTATAATTCATATATGTGTAACAAAAAAAATTACGCGAGCTAGTTTCTCTACGTATCTTATTAAATTTTTGTAATACTTTATGTCCTTTAGTTGGTTTATTATTATGCTTAAGAGCACTGCTGTTTTTTTTAATATTAATCTGTGTGGATAGAAAAGTTTTGGCTAACACAAACAGATTAATCGAAAGTTTTTCAGCCTCCTCCCTCGCGTACCTCGCGTAGAAGAAAAGTCAATAAGAAAATACTATTAACAAATATGTAGAAAATTGCAGGCCGTCAATCGCCGACTACTTGTTATGTTTCTTTCTCGTATTTATTTGTGCGCGACAAAATATTTTAACTTTCCCGCGCGAGACGACTTAAATGAATCAAGGCGCAAGTGACTAGAGCGAAAGTGGCCGCAAATGTTTGAAGTGTCCCCATACCGGCGGAGTGAGCTAAATGCTGCTGACGTTTCCAGCGGACGTTTTGCATTTTGCAGAGACCGCGTCACACTTTACGGCCGCGTATCCGTCTTCACCGGCCGCCCCACGGTTCGCCTTATGACAAACAGCTGGGTTAAAAGGAGGCGACTCGGATTTGTGACACTCTGCATCGCCTGGCATTGAAGTTAATTGGGTGGGCTTGGAAGTGGAAACTGAACGCTTTAATGTGGAAGAGTGATGCACGGCGTAACTCGTGAACTCACTCATATTTGCGATCATTCAAAAGCGTATATTGGTATTATGTTTTCAAACAGCAATCACACCATTTATATTAATAAGATGGAATTTAAATGGATTTTAAATGGAGTACTTAACCATGTGTGGATATATATATGTATCGAAGTACAATAATTCAACGAAATTTGCGTAATATAAATATTATTACAATATAGTCAATGAGGTGCGTTTTTATCCCGTCTCTAAATCATACAGTTTCTCAAGCGAATGATGTCTCTAGTTAAAGAAATCAATCATTCAAAAGCGTATATTAGTATTATGTTTTCAAACAGCAATCACACCATTTATATTAATAAGATGGAATTTAAATGGAGTACTTAACCATGTGTGGATATATATATATACACACATACCATATATATATATATATATAATATATCTATTAAATATATATATTGAAGTGCAATAATTCAACGAAATTTGCGTATTATAAATATTATTACAATATAGTCAATGAGGTGCGTTTTTATCCCGTCTCTAAATCATACAGTTTCTCAAGCGAATGATGTCTCTAGTTAAAGAAATCAAATTGACGGTCCCTACGTATACTGTCGAATCTGCGTAAATATCTATTTTCGTTTTGGTATCTTAAATGATCCGATTTATCCTACGTATATTGTCGAATCTGCAATGTTGTCCCTACGGACTGTCGAAAGGCTCGTCGAGGTTTCTTAGATATTATTTCGAAATAAAGTGTCATTTTCCTTTAGTCTGATATATATTGTATACATACGCAAATATATGTATAGATATACTAACGAAGCCGCTTTTCAATAATGATTACGTAGACAGTAATAAAATATATAATATAATATATAGAAATACAGTATAAATATAGGTGCCTATCTAAAATATCATAACTAATTTTAAGTTGTTAACATTTTGTAGCTGATATACTGTATCGCATCGTATATTTGTATATAGAAAAAATAAATACTATCCTCATTTCATTAAAGTAAATTTTATAATAAGGCACTACATCAAAAAAGTTTATACTAAATTAAATTTCTTTCCAGGCTAGTTTAGATAGCTACTCGTCTACCTTTTACCATGTGCGCAATTAGGTATGGGTAACATAATATAGTTTACTACATTTTTATTAAATTGGATTAGTGGTAGAGTACGTGGTAGAGTACTTACCGTAAGATATAAATCTACATTTGGGGTCGAGTATGTCCGTACCATATTACGAAAACTAGATAGATAGTTACTGAGTACCTTTTTTTTGTTCAACACGCAACATCCATGTCACTCTTCGTTCTTAAATAAGTTTGCGGAGATAAAGAATGTTGAATGTCTCAAAAATTATACTGATATAAAACGATGCAAATGTGCATTGCGTGTGCCGTAAGATATTAAAAAGTATTCTCAGGCTGTGAATTACGCAGATAGACAAAATGCAAGATTTTTACATGATTAAATTATTGACACTTCAATCTATTATTATGTTTCTATTTACTTTCAAATTGTCCTTTATTATTATTTTAAATAATTTAAAAAAATATTTAGGTTATATATCCCTTTTTATTTTTTTTTTCTTTTTCATTCACTGCAAAAAAATGTAGTTAGATATTTTTAATAAAAGCTATGCAATAAATTTGGAAACTTTTTAACAATTCCAATTTTGAAAGAAGGTTCAAAAGTTCTGAAGGAGCATTTTAATATCATGATGTATCAAAATTTAGAGAATTTATATAGAAGTAATATAAATGGATAATATAGAATCGTTATAAATATGTTAAGAAGAAGTTATGTAAAAATAACACATTGTAAAAGTCATCAACACGCACTCCATATTTTGTTATTTTCTTAAAATAATACTTGCTTATAACCAAAGGTAAATATGATTTATAAACTTTGCCTCTCTTAAAACAATTTTTTTCTAGCAAGGCAGGGGTATTATGATGAGATTGCATTCAAACGTGTAGAGTTATAAATAAATAAAAAAATTAACCATTATTCTTATTCTAAAAATGTTTCTCAAAATTTCGGATCATAAGGTCAGTTTCCATATCTTTAATCATTATCCTAATTTTATATTTTATGCAGTCAATTACTAGACTTATTTAATTTTTTTGGTCTGTGGAAGATATTAATAACAGAGATCCACGGTGTAATATGAAATATTAAAATCAAAGCATAACAGAAAAGAACAAGAAACCAAATAGAGAAAGCAATTAATAAAACATAGTTATAATACCAAATAAACCAGAAAGGCCAAGTGTAAAAGAAAAAAATCGAAAAAATAGGAATGGGAGTGAGAGAAGGAAGTAGAATTAGGTGATGGGATTGCGGTTGAGCTGATTGTATGTGGTTAGGATAGGGACTATGTGCAAAGAGTTGTGTGTATGACTGGGGTGCGCATATGTAGGTGAAATATTAGGTTTAGTTTTCACTACCCTGAGATTTTACCCATTTTACGAAACCGTTTTGTGGTCCAAAACCAGTCCTTTTTAATAAAAAACTCAGGCGGTAAAATACTAGTTTTATCAGACTATTGCCTGTTTGTATATCAATAAAATTTAAGTATTTAATACGATCGACATATAAGAAAAATGTTTATACAGGGTTATTTGTAAAACATTAATAACCTCGCAGAACTATATTCCTGCTTTGATTATGAGTCGAAAATGTTCAAGCTATTATGACCTAATATCAATAGTTCAGGAGATATGCGACATCAAAGTTCGCACTTTATTTTCAATATTTCTGACTTATTTTTTGTAAAACGTTGGACTATCATTACAGTAACTCAAATCAATTACGAAAAATTCATTCGTTTCAATAAAATTTAATTAAAATGATAAAAACCCTGAAAAAATTCCAATTGGAATGTTTTCCAGGAAGGTTTTTATTTTTTTATTTGACATGTGTTAAAGGGAATGAATTTTTTATATTCGATATAAGTTACTGTAATGATAGTCCAACGTTTTACAAAAAATAAGTCAGAAATATTGAAAAAAAAAATGCAAACTTTGATGTCGCATATCTCCATAACTATTGATATTAGGGCATAATAGCTTGAACATTTTCGACTCATAATCAAGGCAGGAATATAGTCCTGCGAGGTTATTAATGTTTTAAAAATAACCCTGCATATATATAAATATATATATATTGAATATAGAATGTAGTAAAAAATATTGTGAAATGTTAGTTAAAACTGTAATATTGAGTTTTTTTAGATTTAATAAAAATCATTTTTACACGAATATAATAATAATAATAATAATAATAATAATATAATACGGGTAACACCGCTGCCTAGACGCGGACCAAAAAAGAAAGAACAAGGATTATTCCGATGGGCTCGCTGAAGAGACATTTTGAATACGGGCAGCTTCCTGTTTCAGTAATGTTGCGCACGCGAGGTGATCTTTTATTTCCAGCAGTAAGTACTTTGGCGCGGACGTGCTCGGACCTCTCAAGTATTTTAGGAGACAAATCGCTTCCAATAATTTAGTTAAATGAATGCACGTACCCTGGCGCACGGCGGGCCGGAGCGCCCGGCTGCAGCCGCATCCGGCGAATCTCACTCGCTCGCTCGTGGTCGTCAAAGAAATGGAGACAAAAATAAACGGCGAGATGGGGGAAGAACTATATTTGTATCGGTTGGGGATCTTCCTCGAGTGCTTGGCTGACCTCTGATATCCTGGTGCCATCACCAAATTGCTAGTCTCTAGATGTGAACTCGCAGAATTCTCCGCTCGTTTCAAGTATACAGGGTTATTTGTAAAACATTAATAACCTCGCAGGACTATATTTCTGCCTTGATTATGAGCCGAAAATGTTCAAGCTATTATGACCTAATATCAATAGTTAAGGAGATTAGTTATTATGAAAAATTCATTTGTTTCAATACAAGTTAAATATAATGATAAAAACCCTGAAAAAAATCCAATTGGAATGTTTTCCAATTGGAATTTGAAGGTTTTTAGTTTTTTATTTGACTTGTATTAAAGGAAATGAATTTTCCATATTCGATAAAAGTTACTGTAATGATAGTCCAACGTTTTACAAAAAATAAGTCAGAAATATTGAAAAAAAATGTAAACTTTGATGTCGCATATCTCCATAACTATTGATATTAGGTCATAATAGCTTGAATGTTTTCGACTCATAATCAAGGCAGGAATATAGTCCTGCGAGGTTATTAATGTTTTACAAATAACCCTGTATAATATCCTATTGCATGTTACATCGACATACATTTTCAACATACGTTTTCACATTACTTGTGCCTGTTTTATTTCCAAATAAAAATAAATCTTACTATCTATATTTTATATTCAATCTATAATATACCTCTCATAGATTATATCTACAGTATTGTCTACATCTACAATACCACACTGTTCTTATTATACTTGTAGCATTTAACTTATTTTCGGGCATCTCATCATACATCTCAACAACCGTAGAGCTTGCGTGAGAAGATGTATGAATGTAACCGAAGCAAAAGTGGTGTGCCAAGATAGAAGAATATGGCGTTCTTCCCTCTCTGCCTATCCTTGTGGGGAAACGGCGTGATGTTAGTTTGTTAGTTAGTTAGTTCATCATACATTTTTAATCCTCTGTACATTAAACAATTTTATAAACATTTTTCTTATATGGATCATATTACATGAGATTTGGTTTCTTATCGATTTTTATGATATTAATTTCATATTGCCTTTATACATTTCACGAAAAAAGGCTGAAAGAATTGGGTGCACGTTGTATACCTTGCTTTTGAACATACTTGGACTTGATGCGCATGCGCATTCCGTTTAGCACACACACAAATTTCAATCACCATAATAATACATTATTAATTTGATCACAATTACATCAACAAAAGGAAAATATGCAACAAGAACGAAGTGATGTCTCTTATTACAGTTGCTATTGGTTAAATCATCACTCAGAAAACCGCCATCTTTGTTTTTGATTGGTGTCATGACTTCACGAAATGAAATATCTTGGTGTGAAAAATTCCATTGATGATGCGTACGCATTTCATTGCATATAAATTATTTATTCAAATCAAATATCTCTGTGTGGTCTTTAAAATTCTACGAAGGCAGTAAAATAATTTATTTTATTTCTCAGTATTTTATTGAAATATTTTTTTATTGAAACACATGAGACAAGCAATACAGCAACCTGTCTTATTTTTGGGTATTGGGTATTGGGTATTGGGTATTGTTGAGCACGTCACCAGAGCACACCATTCGAGAGTTTTACATATGTTGCGCTTTATAAATAAAATAATATTAATAATAGGTATTTTTTTTACTTTGTTAAGAGTTAAGGTTATTATTACGGTCGTTAGACATATTTAACTGTAAATGGTTACGAATATTTTATACGAACCGTAGATATATTTTTCTGAGCAACGATTCTCGGCGTTTCGTTGAAGTCGTATTCAACGTCATCAGGACCTGCACCCGCGGAGGTATAGGGCGGACATACCTATACCTCCTTTACCTCCGCGAGTACAGGTCGTTCTCCTGATGACGTTGAATACGACCTCAACGAAACTTCGAGAATCGTTGCTCGGAAAACATATGGTTCGTATAAAATATCCGTAACCGTTTACATATACTTTGATTGGTATATTGAAATAATTTGAGTTGCTGTCTTACTATAGTAATTGTCATTAAATGAATCAAATAATCAAACATTGGGTCTCTGTTTATCAGAATAGTATTGACACATTCAATAAACTATCAAACGTAATAATTTCCTTACTTTTCTTATTTTTATATTCTTTAAATTTAGTTTTTATCGATGAAAAGGTAGATGATCAATATGCAGTAGCGGAAGTCTCCGAATGGTCAGTAGTTTTTTTTTAATAATCAAATCAACAAATAATCGTAAATAGGGTATGGTTAATTTTACAATTTTTTTCTTTTACTAAGGTATCTTAAATTTAAAGGGTTACCCTGGGAACCATTGGGAAGCTTTTTTCGTAGAAAAGGCCTCAGTTTGATAAATAGTGACATGTATGTAATATTCGTTGATGTGATATACAGGTAAATAAACACACGAAATAAGAAATTCTTTTGAGATATTACCCAGATCACACACCAAAGGGACGAATCACGCAACAGCCGCAATGTGTTGGTATTAGAATAAACATGTTCAATCGAGTGATCACGGGATGTGCACACTAAAAGTTATTTAATAATATCACATTGCAGATAGATTTGTACAGGAACCGCAAAAATAATTTTAAGAAACTCACAAAAAAAGAATCGAATATATCATAATATTTGTTTTTTTATTGAAATATTTTTATCCTAGCGAGAACATTACATTGACACTGCCAGCTGTCGATGTCAAGATGAAATTACACAGGATGATGATCAAATCATACAAAGTTTAATTTATATGTAATATTTTATTAAAGTCCTGCGTAGGTACTGGAAAAGATTGTTAAGACGTTAGAGGTGTGTGTGTACCTACCTCTTCTATCCTAGCCCACCCTAGCTCACGCGTGAGTATTTATTTAAATCGATTCGTTAAAAAAAACATGGTGTATCTCTTTATAATACATTATATGTGTATATATTATTTGTAATAAATTGGAACACAAAGGAGTTGAAAATTTATTTAGTCCTCCGGTGAATGAATGACACGCAATGCAAGAAAGAGGCATTTTAAATTTGAATAAGTAATGCGGGAGCTTCCACATCTGCTTGGCGCGGCAGCGGGGGGTAGTTCCTGTAGTCTTCGCATTGCTTCAATAAGAATATAAGTACACCCTTATACAACAAAAGTACATACATATTTTATCACCGTTTGAAAGAACACGATTCTATAATTCACTATTCTAGATATTTCTTAAAAAAAAAAAAAATATATTAATCATTATTTAAAAGGTAGGTAGGTACACGTTGTTGAAATGTCACATTAAAAATAATTATTAAATTACTTGCTGAAAGCTATTCCGATTGCGCGAAATGGAATTAATAAGTTACTTAATATTTAAGTAGACGAAATTTAATTAAGATAATACGTAATACTGATGATGTAACATTCGCCTTTATAAAAAAAATGTTTAATAATGCTAACGCTCATCCATCTGAGTTTTTTTTCATTTGGAGCAATATAATTATGGATAAAAATTATATAATATAATTCGATACTGAATTTCTTCTGCAACTCAAATACTGATTTTTGAGATCTCTTGACTGAAAGTTTTCATATTTTGCTAAATCATAAATCTATAATTTATGCTATAAGGTACCAGATATAAGAAATAATAGTTATACTATATTGAAAATCTGTAAAATTAAGAAAATTACTGATATTGGACTAATCAAATACCATCTAAATAGTACAAATAATTTACCCTTATTAGGAACCTTATTAACCTAGTGTCACCTAAAAAAATATTTTAGGAAAGAGAATGGGTAGAAGTGGAAGACTAGGAGATTAAGGAAAGGCTAGGATTTAATATTGCATAAAATAAAGTACTTACGCACATACATATATAACAGATACAAATAATTCAATAAATTATTAGAAATTAGATAAAAATAATTCAATAAAATTAAGTTAATGTGTACGTTTTTTTCATTGCAATATTTCTTTGTCTTTCTATATGATTTATGTAATGTTTTTTCCTATGTAAATATTATATATGTAAGTTTTCCTATTTTGTCACTTTGTCACGTTGTCAAGGCTTCTAAAAATAGCTCACTCTAATATTGCGCTGGAAATGCCTTGGGTCTGATCATATATATAGGGATTTAAGAAGGCCAATTCCGGGACCAGTCCCGGGATTGGCCAAGATAGGTGACAAGGAAATTAGAATATAAATTAAAATATGCAATCTAAAGAACAATAAAGTTATTTCTTTGAATTATGACACTTAATAAAATAGATAAATTGTTGTAGTGCAGTATTATTTATTTTGTAATATTAATTTTTATCAGTTGATTTCTATGTTACATTATAACAAGCCACCTATTTAAAAAATTGAATTTTTTTGCATATTCAGCAGTTTACGTACTCGTCGATATGGCACATCAAGTATTAAAAATAACTAGTAGGAAATTAATAAGATTTCAGTTTCTTATTTTTTAGAATTTTAGAAATATGTTGTCAGCCTGAGTCTTAGTTTATGATCAATATAAGATGCAGCAGGAAATGCTCTTTCGGGCTCAAAGCTTGCGAAAGGAATGGTTAACATGCATTTATACATTTTTTGATAATTAAGTAAAAGAACTGGAATGTACGAATATAGGACTAAAAAAGGCGATTTAATTGTATGCTGTTAACTGTACATGGATTATGCAGTATTAATGATAAATAGCAAATAAGTCATAGTCTAGTAAGCAGTGTGTGCATGAGAGGAAAGTGACCCTGTGAATGTTAAAAAGTCAAAGGGAGTGGTAATCGAGATAGAGGACAGTAAGAAATCATGTGAAATTCCAATAGGCAGTGAATTCTTGGAACAAGTACATGAGCATGTACATTTTTTTTAACAAACAGACCACCAACAGGTCATTATTGACCTTGATAGATGGTCCTAGAATAACATTTGTGTACAAAGAATAAATATTTCATTTTATTTGGATTTATATTCGAAAGAAGAGGAAACGCTGAGAAAGATATCGAGAGGAAGAAGACTTCAGGAAATAAGGTGAACGATGTTGTGAAGTGGTACACAATGGAATTCTGGTAACAACAATGATGTATGAAGGTGAAGCCTGGAACTGGTAGAAGGAGGACGAAAGAAAACTCAAAGCAGTGGAAATGGGATCACATAGACAAATCTATTTATGATAGAATAAATAATAAACAAATTAGGAAATAGTCAAAATCTGATTTTAGTGGAGTGAGTACAATAAAAAAAGGGTACATTGACCGAACAGCTGTGGAAAGAATGATAAGAAAGATATACGACGGAAGTGTTGGCGGTACGCGGCGCCAGGAAGAGAGGGCGCCCGCGGAAGACGCGACATGACCAGATTTACCAGATACTGGAAGATGGTCCTGTTAGGAGCCCCAACAATCGTTGAGCTCGCATTCGACAACGTATGAATGATGAATGTGGATGAGGTACTCCACCCTCTCTGCCGACTCCCGCGGAGAATTAGCATAATGTTAAGAAAGTAAGTAAAAAAATAGAAGCAAAACATAAAAATATTGAAAAAATTACAATTCTAAAACATATATTATTGAATGCGAAATAACGAAAGAAGGTGTAATTGAAATTGAAAAAATATAAAGAGCCGATGTTATATTTGCGAGAGTCCCACGAACCGGTGCTGCGTTCCGGTTTCCTCCGATCCATTTTGAATCCTGATTAAAATATGGACTGCAAGCCTGATAACTCTCAAATTGATGTATATGCGTAAAGTACGGACGTTACATGAAATTTCGATGCCAATGTGAATTTTAACTTTATGTATAATTTGCCTGGGGTATTTTATGTCCGTGTATTTCATATATTTGTTGTCTCCATGCTTTGTCGAAAATACGTTATACACAATAATTATCTCGCTGAAAACGGAACCAATATTATCCAATATTTTGTCTAACGTCACAACGGAAATTCCACAAAATCGAGAAATGGATACATGTCTATAATAAATTGATATAAAAACACATAAAATTTCTGAAAGCGGAATGGAGAACAATTAATTCTTATTTAACTGCCTTTTTATTGGGTTTAAATGAAAATTCCAAATATAATGATATATTTTTTCTGCTCCGTTACGTTTATTACCGACATTATTTACGTCTTTCATTATTTTATGTAAAAGATTTTTTATAAAATTTATTGGTATGTGAAATGTGTAAGAAAAGTACGAACTAAAGCATTCTTCTTTTCCAGTCAGTCCTTGACGATATCATCTTGTCTGCAGCCTGCAGTTCTAATTACCCCTCCAATAGAGTAACTAATAACGTATTTGACCTGGCCAGTCCATCGAGTTAGAGATCGATTTCTTCCTCTCTGGCCTTCCACCTTTCTCCCACTTCTTCCACTCACTCCCAGCTTCTCCACGTTATCATCTGCACTGCGAGCTATGTGTCTAAAAATTTATTGTAGTATGCGTCTTTGACTCCGCCATGGCCGGTCCCAAGTCCGGATGAGAAAGGACGAGGGATGTGTGCAATATATCTCGAATCATAAGTAGTACCTGTAATTATGCCTCCCGTCGGCAGCGCATGCAAAACGCTCATGCATATGAACATGCTCAGTGGGTACGAATCGCACGCGGTTTCATCGCGTCCTCATTCTGTTCTCGACTCCGACAACATAGCCAGTGATGCGTGAACTCTCTCGAATTAATCAACTTAATAATAGAAAGCAGACAGGTAATTTGAAAAAAAAAATCGGTATAAATATTTTTAGGTACCTTTTTTTTGTTCTTTATGTGACTAACGTGCTTGTGATTAGGGAATGTAATCCAGATCCCGCGAGATCGGGATCCCGCTAGATCTCGAGGCATTTTACGAGGTCAATCCCGAACCGAAAAATCGGACTGGATTATCGGGATTGATCAACATTTTTTATGTTTTGTATGTTTAATTGTGCATGTCTATAGACTACTTTCAGTAAGTACTTATTTTCATGTCACATTCAAATAATAAAAATTGCTTTGAATAATATTTGCTGTACTTTATCAACCTAACATAATAATAAAAACTTCTACTAACTCTCCTACACTGACTGATGCAAAAACTTGCAATGAGTAATAATTAACATTTTATTAAAATTGCTGATACAAAAATGCAAGGCGTTGTCTTTAATTGCTATTCAGCTCTATAAACAAAAAAAACACAAAAGCATTCGGGATCCCGATCCCTAAGGATCCCGCGGGATCGGAAATTCTAATCTCGAGGGATCCCGAAAGGGCAATCCCGACTCGGGATTGCATTCCCTACTTGTGATCCTTTACACGACACACACAAATAATATTGTCACATATATGACACATCGTATACTGAACGAAGTCCGGATGTGAAGGAAATTGTGGAGTGTCTGAGAAGCGATAGGAAGCGGTCCTCGTAGTCTAGTCGGCATGACACCGGATCCGCTTTTTCGTAGTTTTTGTTTCCGACGTTTCCGACACGAAGTTTCCGCGTTCAAACCCGGTGAGATCATAATAAAATCTATGTGAAAGATATAGGGTGGTTATTGGAGCTATGCCGTGTAAATAGGTACAGCTCTAGGAAGATAAATTGTCTGTGCAAAGAATAACTGTATTTAAAACAAGTCAGTTTGGTCAGATCCAAAAACCAACCAAGAATAACATCAACTGACTTACCAGATGGCCTAGATCCTAGATCTCCTTGCGCAAAGTGTGGCGTTATCCTTGTGCGATAATTTATTTTGTTTAGAAATTCGATGGGCGCTCTGTTATATCTTGCGGACGTCGCGGCGCGGCGACGATTCAATATGTATTATACATCACATACTGCCGCGAGCGGACCAAAATACAGCGGTGCGATTAAAAATTATCGGAAAAATATAGAAATCACGATGCGATGGCGAGATTTTCAATTTTATATAAAAAAAGGAATGCGATGCGTAAAAATTTTCATTACCGATGCCGAAAAAATTTCATTGACGAATTCAGAATTCGAAGTGAACCTGTCATCGCATCCCAAGCCAGGGGAGAGTCACTCCGGATAGCCTCAGGTCGAACAAATATCGGGAATATAAATAATTACTCAAATTTTATTCAAGATCTTTCTTATTACAACATTCCATTCCCCATCAACATCCCAACCCTCTTATCTTCCCACGATCAAATCACTTTAAAATTACTAACAAGATTCCTAAAAGCTAACGGTATATATCTATAAAAAATAAATAAACTAACATTAAGTAACCCATATTCTTTTTCATTACTAAAAGAATTGAATCATCCACACAGAATAATGTTTATCCCAAAATGAATCGGTTACAATTTAAATTTCTAAAATAAAAGAGGGAAAAAACACAACCTTCACACCCATTACCAACGAAGTAACACACTTGTTTTGTGGCAAGAAAACCCCATAGGGGTGAAATGCCAGGAAAGAAGAAGACGACAGTAGTTCTTTGCACAAACACTATGTGATTTACTCAAGCCTGGATGTTTTAGTGATATGTTTCTCTTCAGTAATTGAGATGCATGGCCTGTTGAAGCAATGAAAAAAAAAAGGCGTTAGTACGCAAAACGTTAAAAAATATTTACATACCTAACCCCATTTTTGTGCTTCTGGTAACGAATATATTTTTCAAATTTGACTCCACTTTTGACATTAGAAGTAAATAATTACTTTACGTTATATATTTTTTAAAGCGAATCGTCTGCATTTTAACAAAATATATATTTTAAAGTTTGCACAACAAGTCAATTAAAAAACCGAAAATAAACATAATATATGTTAACGTATGACATTGTTTTGATTGCGGTGATGCACATGGCGCGGTGCATTCCGCCGCGGCCGGGGAGGGGCATTGTGCGGCCCACGCCGCCTGCCAACAATCGCGTTCCTCGGAGATTTAATAGTGTTTTGATAACGGCCTTAAACGCCTTTGAAACATTATTTCCCACTAACGATCTTGATGGAATATCAGCGTCATTGTTTAAGTAATGATGATGAATATGACAGAACCTTAACATTGTCTTCGTATCGTCACAAAACTTGGATGTCACATAAATCTCATCGCATAAGTCAGGTCGGCTTCTTATATATTAGTAATTTTACGATGCTCTTTTTCTTATTGAAAAATTCGAAAAAATATGGAATACAATGTATGAATTCTTGTTTTTTTTTTAAAGTTAAATAAATATTCTAAAATATCATAGCTGATGATGAAAACCATGTTGACAGCTGAAAATAGACGCGTTCATCAAGGAATTCCAGACGGAATTAGTTGTCTAAATATTGTGACGCCAAAGTAGGTATAGACGCCAAGCGATTTTGCTGCTATGCGCACACACATTTTTTTTAAAAATTAATAAGATATATATAATATTTTATTACAAAGATACCTTGAAAATATTTACAATTAATTTTTTTATATGTATATACCTCACCAAAAAGAATTACGATTCTTGTGTGTGGTGAGGAATACACTTACAATCATATAGATAGGCAATCTAATTTATTATACAATGAGAAAGGTAATATATTATTTATCCAATATATCAAAAATCTTAATTAATAATACAATACAATTACATGCATTATATAATAATGTTTCAGTTTTAATTGTTATTTTTTTTAAAAGTAGTTTGTATTTCTCTTCTTTTTGGAACGTGAGTAATCCGTACGTGTATATATTATGTAGGTTACCAGCTTGCGATGAGAAAGATATGAGATGTGATTGATGTGTGGCGCTACTGTGAAGTATACTGACTATGATGGTAGGCAATACGTGCATTCTGTACTGAGGATGACATCAGCAAGTTAAGATGTGAAGGGTAACCCGCCTCCGAAGTCCAGTTCCCATTTGTGTATTGGTATGTATGTCGCGAGGTGTATGCGCTGGTTGTTCAACTACGAGAATAATAGGTAGATGGGATAGAAACGCAACTTATGTACGTGCATGTGCTCAGTACCCGCTGAATGCGTTCTTGCGGGCCGTCTGATGTCTGTGGGAGGTCTCCACATATATGAAAAAAGAGAGATGGAAGACGAAATGAACTTGGAGAAGGGAATAAATCTGAAGATTTTTAGCAAGTCGTGGCGTCTGCTTGCTTGCCGTCAACAAAAACTTTGGATCGATTTTTGACCCTTTTCCCGTGATCCAATCGAGCTGCAACTTCGCAAGTAGACTCGTGGCGACGATCGAGAAGATCTATCAAATTTTCGTTAAAAATAATTAATAATTATAGTATAATTTCGGATTTTTAGAAATTTTATTAGTTTTTTCAAATTGGAATCATTAGAAAAGTTTGATTACGGCGGCCCGATAACGTCGCGGAATATTTTCTAAATTTGAATTACTCCGTCGGTATGCATAATAGGTACTTCACTACGAATGTCGAAAATCTAAATTGACTGTCAAATGTTTTTAGAATTTAATCTTCAAAGCATGAAGTTTCGTATCAAAGCTCAAAACATCTGACATTTAAGAAATATATTAAATTACTGTAAGTTTAGAGTTATGTAATATGTTTTAATTCGTCTTTAATTATTGTTATATTTTATAAAGAAAGGGAGTATAATAAAAACTTGGTTTTTATGGGTTACTTTTTTTTAAAATACATATCTTATGGTGAATAAGCAAACCATCTGATGAAATAGCTGTGTAAATCGAGAAGTTTACCTATTTAATTAGTATAGATTTTTTATTATGAATATGTCCACGGTTGATTTTATTATAAAATTTGGTAGTCCAAATGAATGGAATACGGAATTATCTATGTTTGTAGTATTTTAGAAATTTATAAATAATAACGAAGATTATACATTATGTAGTATATATCCATTTATATGCAAGTAGGTAAATATTATGGACTCGATATAAATTCAGGTAGGCTGTGATGCCAGGACGGGAATGTCCAAGCTCAGAGCCAGGAGTACAGGAAGCCAAATGAATTATAAACATAGGAGCTTTAAACATTAAATGACGTTATCTGTAACGTAGACCATGCCTTATTTTCAATATTGAAAGTGCTCCTATAACATGAGGAGGAATATTTTTTAGAATTAAGTACGTATTAAACTTAGGTCCCTCCTCTCATTTCAAGGTCGTCTTCGAGACCCGTTCAAAATAAATTGCATTAGCATAATTTTTTATTAGTATGTTAACGCTGACTTCCGACTGGTGTTGTTGAATAATTCATTAAAATATCTAACCACTAAGTTATCGCTTCAAATATTAAAAAAAAAACGCCTTGTGTACACAAGCCATTGTTGGTCATTTGAGGCATCCATGTGTTAACTGATAGCAGCAAAATATTTTCTGTCTCGTTTTATGTAACTATTTTGGGTATGGAATCCGAGATTCCGAGAAACCAAATGTAAGATACGAACTCGTATTATCCCTAAATAGGATTAGTACGCAATACTCCGAAACTTTTAGAATAATATTTTGTATCGAATTCGGGGTGACAATTGGACGTAGTTATGAAGAAAGCGTCCAACCAACAAAATGTTAAAAATGAGTTACGTACGGGTTTGGATAGTCCAATACGATATCTTTATGTGCTGAAAACGTCCAAGCTCTAAGTGATATAGTTTTATGTAAATTCAATATTTTTCTTCCCCACATAACGGCCATCATCATTAAATTAACAAATAAACTAAAAAAAAGTGGTTGGACTGTTTTCTGCGGCTTCAAATTTACAAATCATTGACAAACAAAAATATTGGTTAAAAACATCCATGCGGTATGAACGCATTATGCATTTTTTTAAATTCTAATTTTACTACACTATAATATTTTTATAGAAGACATCTAAGGGGGTTGCAAATTTTCTACGCTTCAGATAATACATTCACTTAGTATTAACTGCTAGAGACTACGATAATTTACCTATCGAAAATCGAAATAATCTCGCATGAATAATAATCTCTCAGGGCAAATCAAAAAACTTAAAATCTTCCTAAAATCAAACGTAAATGATGTATTTATCATTTAAACCCATAGCTTTTTTCAAAATACTTCAATACTTCACTATCAAATTAACTTTATTATCTTATTATTAAATAACTCGCATATGTACCTATGGGTACATAAAATAAGAACTGCGGCTTCTTCATCAGACTTAAGAGCTTCTCTTCACAGATGAGATCTACATGACTGCAAAGTATTTAAAAAATGTCAATTTTATATGTAAATATATAAGAATTGTATTTGTACCATATATTAAATAAAAATAAAAAAATAACTTCATGGTTTATCAAATTCATAGAAAGTAGAACCCACAGTTAGAATATTGTAGTTTAACATTTTTAGATGACATTTTTCACATTTTTAGACGACATTTTCTCAGTTCACGACGACGTTTAATACACATGGTGTATTAGTGTAGTAGACTTTCAAGGTGAGAGATTATAGAAAGCTGGAGTGCAATGTTAAAAATCGTTAACGTACTGTAAAAGCGAGTCACGAACAAAGTTGGTATGGACTGAATGAAAAATAAAATTGACCCTAGTATGGCGATGGGAGATAAATGAAACACTAAATTATAAGTAGTTTTATTTAATCACGAAAGTCACTGAATACGAACATAACTGGAGGAGAATTATGAAACTCTGATTAATTTCACACTATTCGTTCGTCTGTGAAACACCTCGTACTCGTTTTCTAGAATATTCGCACGTCTGCGATTGCACTTATTCATTATCGAATGCTCAGTAGGTACTCTCGTAATCTCTTTCCGCTGGACGCATATAATTCGCAATAGTTAGTCACTCTTTCGCTCGTATGGAATCGCCGAACTGTCACGATAAACTGTATTTCGCTATGGCGTCTTTCCGATTATTTGCAGTTTCATGTTTCGTAAATTAGTCGGCATTTCCACTGTTTATTCTAGAACTTTCAAGTAAATTCTAATTTACTGTAAAATATTCATAGTGCTGGGATATCCTAGATTATATGTATTTCTTTCTGTTTTTACAGTCTCTTGACAATTTTGTGAAAAAATGTACTGTTGCCAAAACATTAACCCTCGTCGTGTTACTTTATGTTAGAGATATATTACATAATTTTCACGAGTGTGAATATTAAAATGATATTTTTAACAATATTTTTATGTCTACATATATGTATGCTCTAAATACAATTACTGGATGTCGTCCACAGAAGGATAATCATTAAGTAAGATACGTTTTAGAAGTTTCACAGAGACGAAGCTATTTATATGGAAAAATGTGTTAAAATATTCATAGGACGGCCACAGGGCATATAACTTGGAAGGCTTAAGTGATTACAGAATGAAAAATTCAACGATTCACCCTAATAAAATCCACACATTATAAAATGTTTGAAGTTGTACGTAGGTATATCATTTTTATCTGCCTTATTTTTAGCTTTTTATTCTACAGAATGAATTTGAGCAATTTTTAACATTGTTAAATAAAAATGCGATTGGAAATCGCTGAGTCTTATTGAAATCCAAATAAAACGATGCATCACTTTTATGGGAAATTTACCCTGAAACGATATTCGCTGCGGAAAACTAACAAACGCTAATCATACAAAAACACGCGGACCGGGTATGAAATTTCCCAAGTCCGGGCGCGCGGGGCGCAGCGGGCGCGAGTGCTCGAGGCGTGTTAACTCCTCGCGATAACATCTCTCTTTATTTGTTATTCTTACGATGGAGTAGCCTTTTCTTGGCCACGAGCCACGATGGCCGATTGTCGGCTTACACCGAACAAAGGTCCGTAACAATGGGAAGCGCGATTCTAAAGAGTGTTAAGATAATGCACAAGCGCGGAATTGGTCAGCCGAATTGAAGACGGAAATAAATGTGAGCTTTGAGATTCCGATAATGCAATTGCGCCTTCTTTTAACGATTTATTTTTCATACAATGCAAATTTAACTTAAAATAATGCAGCATATACATTTACGTATTATGGAAGAAATTTTTTTTATAACTTGACACATGTTTTAGAGTAATCGTTAATTAACATAAGTGCAAACAGGGGAGTACTTACTTACTTACTTACTTACCATCACGCCGTTTCCCCGAGGGGGTAGGCAGAGAGGATAGAGCGCCATACTCTTCTGTCCTGACATACAACTTTCGCTTCGTCTACATTCATACATCTTCGCATGCAAGCTCGACGGTTGTTCAGACTTCTAACTGGACCATCTTCCAGTATCTGGTTAATCTGGTCATGCCACGTCTTCCGTGGTCGCCCTCTTTTTCTGGCGCCGTCAACACTTGCATCATATATCTTTCTTACCATTCTTTCCTCATTCATTCGCTCAACATGCCCAAACCACCTGAGCGACCCTATTTTTATTCTCTGTATTATGCTACGATCAGCTTTACATTCATTCCTAATATCTTCATTCTTTACTCTATCATACATGGATTTACCACACATACGTCTAAGGGACCTCATCTCCACTGCATTCAATCTACTTTCGTTCCTCTTCTGCCAGCTCCAGGCTTCACTTCCATACATTAGTGTCGGTACCAGAACTCCATTATGTACCGCCAGTTTTGCCTCGGTAGACATATTTCTATTAGAAATTATTGCATTCAAAGCACCGTTCACCCTATTCCCGGCAGTCACTCTCCTCTCTATATCTTTCTCAACATTCCCTCTTCTATCGAACATACTTCCCAAGTACACAAACTCATCTCATGTAAAATAAAATAAAATACGAGTATTATGAAATATTGAAGTCTGGAGAATATGATAATTATTATTATAAAATATGTTAATGAAATACACCTTTAATTTCGATTTTTCTTTATAAATATATATTAACATAGTCACGCTTCAGGGTACTTGCTGCACGACCCTGTGCACAAATAGCCTTTTACCTGACCTAAGACGCAATGGTCAGAGACGTCAAGCAAGTTGTTCCGCAAAATTGGAAGCTGTACAAATCAAATAAAAGGAGGCCTATATTTAAACACTGAACCAAAATATCAAAAGATCAACTCTCATTACTACTCAATTCTCTTTAGTACTCAATTTAGTTCAGTGTCATTAAATCATTTCAATCTTGTATAGTTTCAGTTTAATTTATTGAAATTATAATTAATATAAATTAACTTTGTTTAAACCACTTATTTATTGAAAAAAATCAACATGTTTCGAAGCCGATGGCTTCTTCGTCAGGAAAACAAAAATAATATTTAAAAATCGAAGTATAGATCAAAATATTAATCAAAATATTAAGTTATATATGGAAAATGATAATAATGATAATTTTCATGTTAATTAGGTACTTTATATTATCATTTTCCATATATAACTTTTTAATATTTTGATCTATACTTCGATTTTTAAATATTATTTTTGTTTTCCTGACGAAGAAGCCATTGGCTTCGAAACATGTTGATTTTTTTCATTAAATTTTCAATTTCAAATCAAACAATAAAAATTCAACAAAGTTAATTTATATTAATTATAATTATGTTACCACAAAATAAATTTGCTACATTTGAAGAAGAAGTTAATTTATTGATGTTTATTGGTAACATGAAAATTTAATAGCACGTAAAATTTTATCTGAAAAATATATTTATATATGTAATAAATGTTAGAAAGACCATCGGCCACAATCCGCCTTGCTAGGTATATCGGTAGGTAAGTATAATTAATTTAAATGTACAATAACAAAACTGGATTAATGCAACGCGCCATCATTGGTCGGTTAGTTGCGCAAGAAGTTCGAAACCTTTTATTTAGAGTATCTGGCGAAGAAAATCGACAGATATTTCCAATGAGATAACATAAACATGAGCTATTATTTAGCTTCAAAAAATGTAGGTACGTCGCGAGCATGGAGAAATTATAATAAAATCAGAAATTGTGCTACTGCTAATTATCGTCGTTTTCCAAAAATCCATTACATCAGACCCACCTGATTTTGAAAACAAAAATCAGGCATTCGATCATCGAAATGAGCAAAAATTTCATCGTAGAAGCCATATTTCCATGGTCATACATTTATTAAAATTAATTCATAAAAAAGACTCCACGGCATGTTGGTAGTAGTGGCCTCAGTTGAAGCCCTAAAGTTTTACGGGGCTGGTGCTGTAATCGAAGAAGCATATTTACACGTCCGTTCCGCAATTACCGCACAGCCAAGGGTAGTCCCAACTCTCCAAACCCCCAACTAGGCCATGACCCACGGAACATAATTATTAAAAAGCCCTAAAACAGCGAAAACAGAGGAGTATTAGGTATCACCAGTGTCCGATTATATGTATATATTTTTTTACCCTAATGTTAGCGAAATGAAATTGCCATATACATATTAAAATATTGTAGTAACACGTAATATATTAATCAGGTTTATTATGATAGTTGTGCACTTTTAAAACTATTTTATATACCTCGTTGAGAAATGCTGGTCGTTATGTGTTTTGTTTTGATAATATTTAGCGTTAAAGAGTTTGCATCTAATAATTGTTTCACAACCTTTCAATTTCAGTTAATTGAGTAAATTTCTTTCAATCATTGTCGTGAAATATAAGCTCAGTATCATCGGTAAAAGCAGTTATGTTCCCGTTAATTACGAAATTACAGAGATCGTTAATGTACATGTGGTACGCCATAGTTAATTATTTAGCTCCCGCTAAATCCATTGAATATTTTTTCTTGCTATTGTCTTGCAGTCACATATATGGCCTTTGAGGAGATAATAGAATATTCTAGTAATTCCAATTTTAGATAGCTTTTGAATGAATTGTGGTTTATCGTGTCAAATTTAAGGTTGACAAAAACTGCAAGACATTGGCTATCAAGTATTAAAATGATTAAAATCTATGTATGAATAAGCTACCCCATTTAACAGAATGTGAAGATCTTGGTTATATTTGACCAAAATTCCAGTCATTTATTGGCACGATTTGTGACCATGGATGTAACATGGATCTACTACTACCATCTAGAGTCCAAAATTAGATTAGAAACAAGAAATAGCAAGGAGATGGTATCAGTTTTCTTGCATTGTAAGGAAATTATCATAAAAAAACTATCTGGACAAGTGCAAACAAATAAATGGATACTCCACATATATAATAGAGTCATCGAGGATTACTAATTTAAAATGTATGTAAATTCGAGATTTATGAGAAATATAGCCTATAAATTTATAGGAAACATGATTTTGGAAGGGATAAATAAATAAAATCTAAAATTCAATACATTTTAAATTAGAAATCCTCGGTGACTGTATTCAAAACATTTTTAAATTTTTTGGATATTGCTGCCTTTGCTTTTATACCTCATATATCGTTTACGTAAGACCAGACAAGTGTGGGGTATAAAAGCAAAGTTATCAATATCCAAAAAATTATCCAAAAATTATACAAAACAAAAAACCGATATAATTTATTATAACTGTTCGAAGAATATTTTTTCTTCTGTATGAAAGGCTTGAACTTTGTGGTGACATTATTATTAAAATGACATTATTTTAATTTATTATAGCAAGCAAATCACAAACATAGAAATTTAATAAACTCTAATATACTGTTTTTTTCATTCCATCGGCCACCATACAATTTTACTAGCTAAACAATTAGACGAGTATTCAAAATTAAGAACATTTATTTTATGAGTGAGAATTATTTTCAACAGCACACCAAGATAGGACTTATGGAGCTTTGTTATAAAGAGAAGTGAATGAATAGAAGGTGTTAGCGCATTAACAGTCTGCCTCCATGATATCGTGAGATTCAGATAATTGTGTTCTGTGGTATTCTGTATACAGAGAAAAATAAGGTATTTAGACAGTGGTGAGCATGAACAGTACAAGAACGTACAGTTCATACTCAAATAATCACAATATTATTTGAGTATGTTCAAATTTTTACACGATTACTGGATAGTGTCCAAGAGGGATCGTCATTATTTATCGAGATTTAATATTATGGATGTCTGTCTGCAAGCAAGATATATTATATGCCTATACTGAATCATGTGAATGACAAATTTCAACCATGGGTGGCGATGGCGTAGTTGGTATTGAACTAAAATAGATGTGGTGGGGAATCGGTGAACAGCACATTGTGACAGTTCGTATGCCCTGTAAACGCCCGAAGATTTCCATACTTACTTTCCTAAATAATTAGATTCGTCTCTGTGAGATATCTATAACATATTAAGATTAAAGACTGTTGTATTGTAAATTTAAAAAAATATGAGTTACGTATTGGAGCTGTGCAAAAATATGCTATTGTGGTGAAGCGACCACCCGCTCTCATACCCCCCGACCACGGTAGACTTCACGGCGTGGATTGGCTAAGTATTCATAGATGTCCCTTTCCGTCCAGCTCATTACTAAAACTTCATTTGCACGTACTTCTGACATGTTTATACAAAACATTCCCGGGAGTGCGTGCGCAAAATATGTGACATAAAACCTTTTAGCAAATACGCAAACATTTGTAATTTACATAATTTTTTTAACCTTAAGGTACCTACAAGCAAATAAAATATTTACTATATCATAGATCGGCGGTCGTGCGAGTTCCGGGATGTAGATATTGGCTCTGATGAAAGATTCATATGACGCGCTTGGACTCCACGTGTACGAAAAAAGAATATGTAATTTGACAATTGTGTGTATCCACACTGTTAAATTAATCACGAAACGATTTGAGTCGACAATGTAAATCGTGAAGCATACTGTATTACCATATCGCGTCGTATGGTAATGTTGATCCGCCCATTATTTTGCAAAATAAAATCGTAACTAGAAAATGAAATCATCGCTCATTATTTTTCCAACCGTATCTAATTTCCTTTGAAATGTATGACTGCAAAATAAATTGAAATCGGCTAGAGGTTTTGATTCGAATAGCAGCATGTCTATTGTTTAATTTTCATAAAATTAAATTATTAAATTCGTTACTGACAAAGTTTACTGAATAAGTTTATGAGTGTATACGACATTTATGCCAAAAAACAGATTTTATTTTTTAAAGTTTATACTTTTTTTGGCGCATTCAGGGTAACATTTTTATGGCAACGGATGTTGCGCTCGTGCAGCGTACGTAGACTGAGTAGCATGTAGCGGAAATGCGAGATCGCGAAATGCGCGCGCATCCATTAAAGTGTCAAAAATTTAATCACTTGAAATTAGTGTTCCAGTAATATAAATAATGTATTGTCGACTATCTTGTATCAATCAATCATAAAGATGCTCAATTCAAAAGATGATGAATGATTATTGGATTGAAAATTAGAACTGTTTATTGAATTACGATTTTAGGTGTATAATTGAAATGTCAAAAAGGGTCTTCTCGTACGAATTTCTGTATTTAATGTTATTGAAGATGTTTTTTAACAAAGTTTTTGTATACCACCATGCCAAAAACGATTAAAAGTTACATTAGAGAAATTATTTATTGCAAAAAACGACGTAATTGTCAGATATTTGTTTTCAAAACAATAAACACCTTCATTCATTCGGCATTCAATGCGGCTGTCAAAGTTGTAGAGTTTCGAATCTTTTGAATAGGAACCGTTTTAGGTCGAATGTCGATAAAACATGAAAGTGTGTGGGCACTTGTACTTTTTTTGAATATACACATATTTTGGATACGTCGCATCTTATGTCTGCGATGCTGCAGCGATACGTCGTGAGACGTCGATTCGAAAACATTTATTTCTCATTTCATCTGTTACAAACCGATAGTTACATGTGTACAACTTCAAAAAGAAATATTAGTAACCTGACTACATTAAAGTGTCATCAATTATATTTATCATCTCCATAGACTTGTATTATTGTATTAATATACATTTTTAACCAATAGGTACGTAAATATCAATTATCCCAATCGTGTCAGTGAAGTATAACTTGTATCGCGCGTACATTGGTACACGTTCCTCCAATTTATTAAAAGGAGTATATTCCAAAAAATTAACATTAGGATTCTCATCTAAAAATAAAGCAATTTTTATTTAGATAGATTTTTAATAAAATACCATATTACTTCGTCCTCACAAGAATATACATTTCATGAACTCACATGAGGCGGTTAGGGGTATTGCTTTACACGCATGCGTATAGCAAACGCATATTCGAATTCCAGCAGCCCTTGCCTCCGTGCATTAGCAGAGGTACCTATTCGGTGAATGGTCAAAGGAAAACACGCATTGATAGGAATTTTTAAAAGTGAACCAACTCTGCAGAGACATCTTTGGTAGTCTGTCGAACCCTTTTTCTTCAGATTTTCAATTTTATTCTTCATAGTCAACAATAAATCGAGATTTTCTTTTTTATCAGAAGCTGTAGATCGTTTTGGAACTGCGCCCAAATCGTCGCAGCATATTTGAGACTTGAATGCGTATCATTTCACACGAATTTTACATGTACATATACATACATTATTTAGCAATCATAGAGACATAGCAGCTATTTACTCGGGAAATCCCTGGAAATAGCTATTTTCTTTCTGGCAAAGATGCATACTTTCTCGCAGCTATCTTAAAGTAGAGATTCAGTGAAAATCGTTTTACATTAAAAGGTTTAAAGTGAAAAATCAGTTAAAATGAAAAAATATTCTAGTCCAACAAAATACTATTCGATCTCTAAACATTTTTCTCTTTTACATGAAACAAAACACGCATAAATTAAAATGTTCCAAATGCTAAGGAAATATTATTAGTTAATATATTTGTTCAACAGCATTATAGGTATACTTAGTCTGGGAATAAGTTATGGTTTCATAGTTGGTAAAAATACCCCTTTCTTTTAATAATACCAGTATTTATTTTGTATACATAACTATACTATTTTGATATCGGTGTTGATTCTTTGATTGTTTTAACTATTTCTACTACGGTTTACCCAGTACATCTATAATTTTTAAGCATATCAATTTTAAGAATTAAAATATGATAATAATTATAATAATAATGTTTATTCCGGCGTAACCAGGTTGTTAGTGCAAGACCAGGTCCGCCATATAAATTACAAATTACATATATGTTGGAGTGAATATAAAACAACATAATTATTTTATACGGAATATTATACCAGTTTTATAAACAATTACTACATTTTTTTAAAGATTGTTATACCATTTTAAATATTTAATACAAATGCATCAAAGTTGTTCATTTGATGATATTTTTATTTTTATTATTTCTTTTATTTTTGTAAATACATTTTTTTACAGTAAAGATAGCGTTCAATGGTATTTCTCTTCTACATGAGTAATATAACTCGTGAGTAGGAGAGGAGTATCATTATAATGTATTAAATAGTAAGAAAAAAAAAGTAACTAATATGCGATTATTATAATGCATTTGTGTAGGACAACAGTTAAAAAACAAACAAAGCAAAACTAAACTAAAAAGCAAAAAATTAAAAAAAATGAATATAGTAAAGAGAAAATAGAATAAAATTTTAAGCAAAGATAATAAAAGTGTACAGTATTAATAATATTAAATTTAAAACTATCTATTATTAAAGAAATATTCTAAAGGATTATATAACAAAAAGTTTACACAATTAAGTAATATATAAGTAGATAACATAATATAAAATAGAAATGTAAATAATTCTGAGGGTTTTTTTAAATATTTTTTTAAAAGGCCAAATAATTTTTTTCAGTCCTCATTTTAAAATTTTAACAGATAATTCGTTGAACCATTTCACACCTCTAAATGTATAATGATGCTGAGCAGTTATGGTAAGTACTACAGAGATATGCAATTTACCAAGATTTATATTTCTGCTACTTGATACTAGTTGGGTCAGTTCGTTATAATATAATAAGCTTTGTTTATACAACCATTTGAATAGGTATACGAAACAATGTCCATTACACATTTGACTACCATATCGGTTTAATGATTTTAGAACAATAAATCACCGTAGCCTATGAATCTGTGTTTTTTTTTCATACGGGATTCGTTGGAAAAGAATATTAGATATGAAATATACGGCAGGGGTTGAATCGGAACATTTTGCGGGGACCACCGTAAAATTGGAGCCGCTCCGGAGGATTATTCCCGCAAAGCCGGATTACGAATTTTAATATTATTGCCTTTCTACTACACGAGCTCCCGCATGTCTAGATATCTTTAAAGAGGACACAAAACCTTACGATAAAACATTTAAAAATATTCATTCTTCTTAATCTTACATCTACAAGTTCAGTACAATAATAATAACGTATGGCCAAAGGACGTATCCACGGTTTCACGTTGCTAGTGCTGGATTGCTGCTGGAGAACAACACCAATCCTGGATCCATGCCTCGTCATGGAGGCCTGGATCCAGTATCAAAGAATGACACCAACTTCAGAAAAGTTACACATATGTATGATCATAGTAGAGAATTTGAATGGTTCACAAAAAAGAAAAAACACATAAAATAATATAGGTAATACAATTAGTTTAAATGCTTTTCATCACTTAAATGTGAACATAGCAAACCTAGAGATAAAAGTAAAGGCTAAAACATATACAAGAAAGAACAGAAAAAAGTGATTTATAGAGTGAGATTGAATAAAGAGACTAAACAGCTAATTTCGCAAGTTTGGTAATAGTTCTCCTATATTCGTGGAAAATGAGGACGTTATGATTATTTTCTATTTTGTTGTATGATCTCAACATTCTAGATGTAGAGTTAAAGTGGGTTATATTGTTATCGAAAGTTGAAAGATAAAATGTATTATATGTCCCCTATGTATATTTGTATCATAACTTCAATATTATAATTATTATGTTTATTTTGTTTAACGTGATGGGCAGCAGTGACCTCTTTGGAGAAGTCCTAGAGCAACCACAAAAAGCCGCAGCCATATCTAGATGCTTGAAGAATGTGATCTGGAAAAATGAACACCGAAAATCTCCGTCGAACCAGCAAGATGAAAATATTCAGAAACATCATTGGCAAAACCCTCCGAGATCGGATTCGCAACACGGTCATCTGAAGAATATTCGAAGTCGAGGACGTTTTAAGATGGAGACGACAGAAAAAGGTTCTTTAATTATCAAGTGAGCAGAATGACAAAAGCCAGAGCCACAAAAGGAGCAAGAGCTCAAGCATCCCATGGAAACAAACCTCCAGGATGATCAACTAAAAGATGGAGAGACAGCTGGCTGTCTAACTCCCAACAGGACAATTTAGCAGCCACAACAGGTCAACAGGCCTAAACAAAGATGATGATGAAGAATATATTGTTTTAGAATTTTTGTGTTAATAATGCCACCACTCTTAAATTTTGCGTGTATTCTTTTAATAACATGGCGGACCAGGTCTTGCGCATTCAACCTGGTTGTGCTGAAATAAACTGATTATTTTATTTTTAATCTCGGATATTCACGAGAAAAAGACAAAAGAAAGCCTATGTCATGGCCCGACCATTATAAGCTTGTTGAGAATATGCATTATTCTCCGATTCTTTTGTGAAAATAAAGGGAGAAAAATTTTCACTCTTTTCTTACAACATTGTTTTAAAAACAAAAAGTGTATCTTTTATGTAAAAATAATAATTAATCAACCTTTAGAGTCAATTATTATTATTGTAAGAAGAACAAAGCGTTCATTAAAACATTCTAGACTACAAGTCATTGGTTATATGACATTAATTTTAGAATTTAATTTAATGACATTCGTAATCAAACATAAAATTTCGTTATCTGTCCGTCTGTCCATCCGTCCGACCGTCTGTCCGACTATCCGTATTTTCTTATTTTATTATATTTTATTATTTTTAAATAATGTAAACGACCTAAACAAATATAAATGCACTGAGACAATGCGAAAACACAAAAATGAAAAATCTTTCGAATTGGTCATTTCATTCACGTTTAACAATTATTTCATAACACATATAACTATCAAAGTTGACGTACATACCTACGTTATACGAATCAGTGAGTAAACTCACACGTGAAGTACCTACCTAAGGTAGTGTTAAATTCAATGATTTCCAAAATTTGTATAAAAAATAAATCATTATTCATTACATAATATATAAAGAAGAAATAATTACTCGGCTGGGAACCACATGCACGTGTAATAAATCCATTGTTTAGATCACTTACTTGAAAACAATTTTTTTTTTGATTTCTGTTCCATTATATTTCCAAAAAATACTATTATCTACTGCATGTCCTTAATAAATTAAAATTTGATTTAAAGACCAAGTTGATAAAAAATGTCCACTGGATGTGCACATCCTTTAATATTTTCGTGAGTAATTTCCCAATTTGCCTGCTTCAACTATTGCGCATAAAAGAGCATTTTACATTGAATGACGAAGTTAACTAAATTAAGTAGGTACTTGTCTTGAAACAAATGTCGCACCGGAAGCCGGATGTGACATCGTTCACCCGTGACACCGGTCAGTCGTGGGTTAGTCCAACAAACAATTAATTCCTAGATGGGCTTCGTATCTCGTCGAATGAAGTCATGATCAAATATAAAATATCTATCAACTGTAACCACTTTTAACCACTTATGTTTTTATTTTAGTTTTACTGTTTAGGATAACAAGAATAAGTGACGCAAATATTTATAAAAATAAATCACTTTGTATAAAACGACTATTTATTAAATAAAATATTATGGTGCCAATGGTCCATTCATCAGAGTATAAGGTACATTAAATTTTTTAATAAATAAATATAAATACTATTATATGCAGTTTTCTTTTTATTATTAATAATAATATTATAACAAAGTTATTTTGTTATTATTGAAGAAATACTTTAATAATTTGTTTTAAATAATAAGCATACAAAGTTCAAATAGAAACTATTTGCTAAGGTGTGGTTTAAAAAATAGATTAAGTATTATAAAAACGTGTGTTACTACTGATAGTTGTACTGCCTTGTCCCAGCTACTGGTTAGACTTTTATATGTATTAAAGTTGTTGGTTTTTACATCCTATTTTAAATAACAAATTTAAATAAATAAATAATACAAAAATGTATTTTATATTTAAAAATAACTCGTGTTAAACGTTAAAGTTTTTAAATATTTTATTCGTCCGGCATAATGTTAACAAATTCGCATATCAAAAATACAACAAATATTATTATATAATTTTTTTATGTGTAAGGTATTAAAATAAATGTGGTTTTAAAAAACCATTTGATTTCGCGATGATTATTGTTATTGGCCTTTTGTCGAAGTATCCGTAATCGTATTAACAAATATTTTGCGGGTTAGTTATATTCAAGTACTTACAAAGTACTAATTTGGCGGGTAGAGACTCAAAGCATGTTCATGTGTTTACGGAGCGCGACTAGGTCTAACAATAGACCTCGACCTGTGGCACCGCTCGTGTTGATACTAATGTCAGCTGTTGACTTTTATCGCGAGGGGCTTACCCGTCCCATCCATCAGCCGCGCCGCACTTGCGCGCCCATTGTGGTCCATCTCGGCCGCCCGCCGCCAGATGTCCCAATGTTATGAAAGTCTGAATTATTGAAATAGCGTCTCTGACGAATTGCTATTGTCTCTCCGCACGCATTAAAATATTTTTGCATATTTATTATTACGGAAGTTGGGAAGATAAATTCAAAATGCTCGGGCAAGGCTCGCCCGAATAAAGCTGCCACTCAGTGTTAAATTATACGGTTGCTCCTTTTGAACGCTAATTGACGTTGTCAAGAATTAAGGGGATACTACAACTTTTATTTCTTGAAACTGTTTTTATTAACTAGAATAAACTCATTTTCTAACTAAGTCCTCAAAACACCTACACAATCATCATTATACTTTCATGGATAGGTACACAATATTAATTATTTTCTATGTATGAATTTAAATAATGCTTCTGTGACTTTCAATTTTTAAAATATTTTCAATTTTTGTCTCCTGTACTACAGAAAGCTCGGAGATGAAGTGTGCCGACGTCCCGGGAGGAGTCGCACCAATCAGAACTCTGGGTAATCCCTCCTCACCTCCCCCTCCTCCAAGAGTTTTGCGGCAAACCACTGATTTGTGGTGAAACTAGCTGTATGGGGGAACCAGTGCCAATATTAATGTCAGACCGTAATGTAGTTAATTATTATTTTATAAGGGAAACCAAACTACTACATATTTTTATGTGAAACGTCCCAAGGGCGCACCGGGAAGAGAAAATCATCGAAAATTAAAATAAATGTAGGCATTGCAGTAGGCCTTTGCCGCTGGCATCCAAATAATGATTCACCTCATCTGATTGTATTTTATTTGAATTAAAACAAATTTTACGACCCGCGAAAATATTAAACAAATAAATAAAAAATTAAACTGGAAAAAAAATATATATTGGGTTTTCATTATTTTCTCTCATCTTCACAACGAGTCAATTACGCACAGCCGTTAATGACACGACTTCTTCAATTCCCGCTTTCATATTATTAACATTCACTATTACGTCAGCCAATTACTATTATTGTTCCTTTCGTTCACAGTAAGTAACTTCCTTAAAGATAGTAACGGAATACTAAGAATATATATCATAGTTATGGTGACAGAATTTAACCTCATGTCAAATTTCAATGCCGTTTCACTTTTTTTTCGTTTGAACAATCAGAAAAGTTGCAAAATAAAATTGAAATAAGTTTCAATATCACAAAAATCAATTACTTTTATACGGCGTTTATATCTACCCCTGTCAAAAGCTTTCCATAGACGGCCATTTTAACTTTTAAAAGCTATTCCGAATTCTTTTCCTAAATTAAAATTGGATATCACTGATATTTTCTACCTGTATATACAACTCTACCTTAGAAGAACAGGTTTATGTATTTAAAATCTTTAGTTAAGAAGATTTTTGAAAGTTGTGAATCGCATGATTAATTTTCCGGTATTTTTCACATTCTTTATGATTGACTTATTGGTAAATAAAATAATAAGTTTTCTGGAATTACTCCAATTCTTTAGGTAATATTATTCTTGCAAAATTTCTAGTTCTCTAATGTCAACTAATGTGTCTAGTTGCTCATGATCAAGTAGTTTCAGAGGTTTTGCATGTACTCTTTGGCCCTACCGTTAAAGCATTTCATAACTCGTTTTCTATAATTATTTTGGGTTTCTAAATAAGTTCTTGGTGGTTATCTATTGGTAAGCCACCTTTGTTGTTGTCGTCAAAAGGTCAAATATATATATATATATATATATATATAGGTATACTTTTTTCATTTGATTCAGCAACATTGTAGATAGAAATTTAAAAAAAATATTGATTGTATTATTTGGATAAATCTACTTATATTATTTGATTAATTAAACCTACATGTTTCGGAAATACCTTTCCATTAAATATATATATATATATATATATATTTAATGATAAGGTAATAATTAATAGTTATATGTTTCTCTTTGAATTATTAATTCACTTATTTATATTATTCCATTTTTATTCGGGAAGTAATCGACTGTTTATTTTTCAGTTTTATTATTTGATATTTGTGTATTTCTCTTTATTTCATTTATTTATTTCGTATTAAATATTACGGGACTTGTTTCCTTAAATAAATGAAAAATATGTTTAATAATATATATACTTTATTTACAGTTTAGCGAAGAATACTTCCATTGTTCGGAAATCGACTAGCGAGAAGACGTCAAAGCTTCGTTTGATATTCTCGTAAACAGTCGATCACCCTGACGATGGAAAGGTATTTCCCAAACATGTAGGTGTAATTAATCAAATAATATAAGTAGATTTATAAAAATAATACAATCAATATATTTTTTAAACATATTTCTTATATTTTTCTACATCCTTTTTATACCGTGATTCTTTTTATACCCCTCAATAAAGATAGGCGTGTTCTTCTATTGAGGTCAGTTATTGTATACATATGTTCAAGTCATTACGTTTTCACGGAGGTCTTGTATCATTGGTTATTTATTTTATTTGGTTATACGTATCTTTTCGATGTGTTGATACTATATTAAGAATTTACACCTGGATTCTTTTCGCTTTCATGACTCTAAAGTGTACATAATAGGAAATCATAATCCATACTAATAAAAAGTAATAATTGCATTACATAAAAATAATCACTAACAAGTAGTTATCCACATTGCGTTTCGTTTAGACGGGTCATGTTCAGAAGATAAAGTATGTATGGCTCCTAAAAACTCCACAATGGACACCCAGGAAAGTATATATTATACTGAGGAGACGTCTACTCCATTGGAAGAATGGTGCAAAGGACACAACAGAACTGTTGCAGATTCTGAATAAGACGACAGTCACCAAGAGCGAAAGCAAGTGGAGGCGAGAGACGCTAAACCATATTTAAGAGCTGTAGCGGAAGATGAAGAGGAAGAAGCATCGTAGAAGAATAATCCACACTAAACGTATGATCACTGAAACTTTCTGTGATTCATGGTCGGGGTTCTCTAATTGCCTACTGCTGCGTATATCGTTACTGTCCACTCCACTCGGTTTTGGATGTTGTTTGAATATTGTTGGTGGTAGGCTGAGTTAAAAATAATATAATGTTAAATCAATATATATATATATATATATATATATATATATAAAAAGAAACCCGTGTTTCCCTATCCGCCAAGTTTTCTCCACAACCAGACACTACCACCCCTTCATGGTTATGGTGGTAGATAGCCCAGTATGGTGGGGGTGGCTAAGCGTGGGTGGGAGCGGGTGATGAAAATGTGCTTTCTAGCACGTTATTTTGTTTTGGGAAGGGCGCAATGCTTCAGATTGTTCCAGAATGGGCCCGCCAACTGTGTCGGTAGGTACGGTCAGTCTAGAAGGTTCCGGAAAAATCCATTCTAGAAAGTTCTGGAAGGAGAATGTTGTAAAATATTCCCGAAAGTTTTATAAATTTCCAAGCTAAGTGGTGGAGTGTACCGGTGAGTCAAAAATGTTTCAGAATGTCTGGTAAAGCTCTAGAAAGTTCTGGAAGGGGAGTGTTCTAGAAGATTCCTGAAAGATCTATAAGGTTCCAAATTACGAGGTGAGGCTAAAAAGTTCCAGAACGTTCAATAAAGGTCTAGAAAGTTCTGGCGGCGGAGTGTGTCTGTGACTATAAGGTTCCAGACCGTTCGATAAAGTTCAAGAATGTTCTGGATGGAGAACGTTCTAAAAGTTTCCTGAAAGTGCTCTAACATTCCAAACAGTATGGCGAAGTGTGTCTATGAGTTTAGAAGGTTCCAGAACGTTCGGTAAAGCTCTAGAAAGTTCTGGAAGGAGAATGATCTAAAAGATTAATGAAAGTACTATATGGTTCCAAACTGAGCAGCGGAGTGTGTCGATGTATTCAGAAGGTTCCAAAACGTTCATGAAGGTTCTCGAATGCTTTAGAAGTTTCTGGAAACAGAAAGTTCTATAAGGTTCCAAACTAAGTAGCGGAGTGTGTCGATGTGTCCAGAATGTTCCAGAACGTTCATGAAGTCCTTAGAATGTTGAAGTCCTTAGAATGAATGCCTTAGAAGTTTCTGGAAACAAAAAGTTCTATAAGGTTCCAAATTGAGTGGTGGAGTATGCCGGTGAGTCTAGATGGTTCTAGAACGTTCGATAAAGCTTTAGAAAATTCTGGAAGGAAAAGGTTCTAGAAGATTTCCGAAAGTTCTATAAGATCACAAATTGAGTGGCGGAGTGTGTCAGTGAGTCTAGATGGATCATGATGGTTTTCGAATACTTTAGAAGATTCTGGAAGGAAAATGTTCAAGAAGGTTTTATAAGGTTCCAAATTGAGTGGCGGAGTATGCCGGTGAATCTAGATGGTGCTAGAACGTTCGATAAAACTTTAGAAAATTCGGGAAGGAAAAGGTTCTAGAAGATTTCCGAAAGTTCTATAAGTACACAAACTGAGTGGCGGAGTGTGTCAGAGAGGTTCCAGAATGTTCATGATGGTTCTCAAATGCTTTAAAAGGTTCTGGAAGGAAAACCTTCAAGAAGGTTTCATAAGGTTTCAAAGAGTGGCGGAGTGTGTTAGTGAGTTTAGAAGATTCCAGACCATTTTAGCAAAAAAGAGACGTCAACAAATTCTATGCTTACTAAATTATGGTCCCGAGCGAAGCCGGGCTAATCAGCTAGTTTGTTTATAATTTTGTTGTGATTAGCCGTTTATTCTTGTTTTTCAGTATTTTCTTAAAAAAATCTATAAATTCAGCAAGGGGAAACGGAAACAACAAGGGTGCTTTCATTTGGAAACATAAGGCTTCTTGATCATAATAGGAAGGGGGGACATATCGAGGCAATATGAAAGAAAGCGACACTTTTTCTTGTAATATAAAACTCGTAATATATTTATCACAAATTTTCCATTAATCATGTCAGAGATTTCTTTCATCTTATTTTTCCCGTATGACGAAGCCTTTTCTGCGACTAAATAATATTGTGAAGGATATCTCTTTTCTCTGATTAATGTCCCCGGGAAGAGAGATGAAAATATATATAAATATATTGAAGACATATATGAGGAAACATCACAATGTATTCCGAAAAAAAAAATATAGTCTAGCTATTAGAGCACCATCTAATAACCAGGAGCGTGCAGTGAGAACATTGAATCATGACAATTACGTGAACATATATTAAAAAAAACTAAAATACCTAAATTATATATTTCTTAATTATCCTCTCGCAATTATTATCACAATATTCAGATAATAATATATCATAATATTTTATTTAGATGTTTTCCACAATATACGTTAACCAAAAATTCATGCTTTAATGTACTCACTGCACGCGCCTGCAAACAAATATACTGTAATTTAGCTGTAACCCGTAAAAAATGACGGTAATTTTACATGCCGGTTCCTAAAGAATAAATATTTATTTATTTATAGCCGTCACCGATAAAATAGTAATAACGGCTTTTATTAAAATATTTGAAGACATTTTTTTTATATTTCGTCGGCGGTTATGGTACAATGGCATCTACTAAGCACAGTAATGGACGCATTTATTAATTTTAATTATCATTATAACTGTAATCCATCAAATGACGGTACTTTTACATGCCGGTTCCTAAAGAATCAGCATTTAATTATTTATAGCTGACACCGATGAAATAGTAATAACGACTTTTATCAAAATATTTGACACTTTTTTAATATTTCCCCGGCAGTTAATGACACCTATTATTTTAATCAAATTCTGGCGAGTGTGCGCGTATAAAACTAACGTGACAACATAATTAAATATGTAATATTATAAATAAAAAATATGTCAAAAAAAAAAACCAGTACCGGAAATCGAACCCGAGTCCCCCAGGTGGGAGTCCGATACCTTACAACTAGACGACGCAAGAGACGCCATCGGAGGAAATTTTTATTAGCTCTTATTGTACCTAAAGAAAATACATTTTATAAAATATATTGTGCGCTGTATATGTAGTCTATTTTGGAAGGGTCTTCCACATACGACGATGGCAACATCCGTAGATCTCCGCGTTCGAGTTTTCTCGTCCCGGATTCAAGCCCCATCATCACATGAAGTTTGGGGAACAGACGGACGGACGGACAGACAGACAGGGGGACTACGAAAATATTGTAATTGCTATATGCAGGGTTATTCGGAAAACATTAATAACCTCTCAGGGCTGCCTTGATTATGAGTCGAAAATGTTCAAGCTATTATGACCTAATATCTATAGTTATGGAGATATGCGACATCAAAGTTTGCATTTTTTAAAAAATATTTCTGACTTATTTTTTGTAAAACGTTGTAACAACAATTACAGTAACTTATATCGAATATGAAGAATTCATTTCCTTTAATACAAGTCAAATAAAATAATAAAAACCTTTGAATTTCAATTGGAAAACATTAATTTATTTAATTTAAATAAGTGAATCGACGACACAAATATTAATATTAAAAAATCGCAATCATTTACGCTAACGAAAATCTCTGAAAATAAATCTTCTAAACAAAATTGTCAAATGCAATCTTCCTGGTCGATTGTTTGGAGTGCAAATATAATTATCAACTGATATTTATAAGAAAATTGGAAAAAAAAAATATCAAAATCTAAAATGAAAAAAAAAGTTTTTTAAAATTACAAAAAAAGGGGGGGGGGTTGAAATTAAATACTGCCCTAGTATTTTTCGTATAGGACTACACCACTGAATGTAATAAGTATTGCGTTCACTTAATTAATTTTATACGTTAGTGTATAAAGAAGATACAACGGTATCTAAACCGGTCTAAGTAAAAATAATACATTTGTTTTTTTTTAAATTATTTTTAATTAAGATAAGACTCACAGATCCGAAGTTATTGATATATGAAACACATTTGGAAGTCTTTATAGGGTGTATTAGCTGGCTTAAGTGATCACTTTACACAATGCAACGTTCACCAATTCCACTGATCATGTGAATCAATGTAATTTACATGACATAGTATAGGTATGTACAACTATAAATGCTTCTTTTAACGCTTAACAGGCCAAGAGACCCAATTACAGAAGCGAAATACATCACAAAACACCAAGGCTTGAGTAAATCACATAGATTAATTGTGACCTCACCATCTTAATGAATAATTATCCCTCTGTGGATAAAATGATTATCCAGTAAATGTGTTTTTAGAACATAAATACAAAATTTTATTAATTTTTTTTATGTTGAAATTCAGCTATTTTTCTATGTCATTCAAGCATAGTGAATAGAACAAAAAATTCTAAACCCCTTTGTCGCCGCGCCCTCCCGCCGCGCAAGGCTTGGAACAAATGGACGAACGCCCGAACAATGCCGGCTTCTCCAATACCGCTATGAGAAAAACATTATTGTGTACCAAACAATTAATCAGAATCCAGCTAAAATCCGGGACTTTTTTTAGTGATAATTTCGCACGATCTTTTAAGCGCTTTTTCTGGTTTGCAAAATTACTCCAGTATTTTTATTCGTTTGACAGACTCCAAAGCGATTCGTATTCGCCCATCACGTGTAAGTACTTCTAAAAGCAGATAAATGAAAAACTAATCAACTCACGGACCGCGAAAACATCAAACAGGAAGGTTATTTCTTTGTTTAGCGGAGTTAATTATACATTCTTTGTTTATTTTTTTTTTAATAAACTCATATTTAAATTTATTGTTATAAATAAATAATCATAATGTTATACACATATCGTGCAGCTTCTCCTAGAGTTAAAACCTAGTGCTTAGATTGGCGGGAGATCATTTAAATTTTGAAACATAATAATAGTAAAAATGCAGTCCTTTATTTATTTTGAGTGAATATTGTCGAATTTTCTTAAAACAAAGGAAACTAATAAAAAGATATATAAAACATTGAAAAATGTTAATATGAAAAATGTTGTGATAAAATAAATGGAAAAATGATAATGTTGTTATGTTGAAAATAAAGTAAATAAGTATTAAATAATAAAATGAAAATAAAATAAAAAAGTACAGGGATAATTAAATTTTATTAGGTATATCTAAAGTAACTAACTAACTAACTAATTTACCATCACGCCGTTTCCCCGTGGGGGTAGGTAGAGAGGATAGAGCGCCATACTCTTCTGTCCTGACATAAAACTCTCGACTCATCCACATTCATACATCTTCGCATGCGAGCTCGACGGTTGTTGAGGCTTCTAACGAGACCATCTTCCAGTATCTGGTTAATATGGTCATGCCACGTCTTCCGCGGTCGCCCTCTCTTTCTGGCGCCGTCAACACTTGCATTATACATATTTCTTACCATTCTTTCCTCATTCATTCGCTCAACATACCCAATCCAGCGACCCTGTTTTAATTCTATGAATTATGCTACGATCAGCTTTACATTAATTCCAAATATCTTCATTATTTACTCTATCATAAATTGATTTGTCACACATACGTCTAAGGCATCTCATCTCCACTGCATTCAATCCTCTTTTCGTTATATTTATATATAGTATAGGTATATATCTTATTATATATATTATGTGTGTGTATATAGTTATATAGTATAGAAATGTGAGTGTCACTAAGCTTTTAGTGCTAGTTTATCTTTGAAAGAGATAATTTTAACCGATCATATATTTCTGAATGTCATATAATTAACATTAATTATGGAAAATATATGCGAAAAAGTAAATATTTTCATTGTTCAGTACAGAACAAAGACTGCGTTAATTTTTGTAGGAGTGGAACGCAGATTTCAGCTCCTATTCTTCGTCGCCTGGTTGACATTTTTTTTATTATAGTACTATGCTGGACCGTGCTGCTCCGCACTGGTCCTACAAAGCAGCATAGCCGCAAAAACAAAACCATTTGCTGTTCATCGCATTGCTGCACAACAGCATGGGGTAAGAACCTTTATTAAAATTATTATAAAATTCAAAAGAAAAAGCACAAGAAGCAAAACTAAAGAAAATAAATACAATAAAATAAAATAAAATCAAAAGCAAAGCAACAAAAAAAGAATGTACAAAAAATAATGGATGCAGCGAATATAAACATAATAAATTTTTTAAATAAAATCAATGATAATATGCAAGCAATATAAATAATAACAATGATTTGGATAATTTATATTGTTTTTTGTTAGAACTCACCCCGAGGTCGTATACTGGCTAATAAACTTATTTACTATTACTTATGACTAAAACACTGGAAAAAATAGAATTGTTTTGACGGTTAAAATATGGTTGAGAAAGCCAGGAAGAATTAGGTATTTTTGCGGAGTGCATACTTGCAGTTGAAAACATCAGGTTACGTTAGGTTAGGTTAAGTTAGATTATCGTAACGGTGTGATTCTATGGATTTTTATATGTCTAAATAAGTATGTCTTTTCTTCTTCAAATGTAGCAAATTTATTTTGTGGTAACATAATTATAATTAATATAAATTAACTTTGTTTGAAACATGTTGATTTTTTTCAATAAATAAGTGGTTTAAACAAAGTTAATTTATATTAATTATAAGTATGTCTTTAGTTGTTTTTTGTGTCCGTTTATCTCAATTTGTTTGGTAGTTTATTCCATAACTATGGTCCAGCCACCACGAAAGCACGCTCACTGAAGTCAATTTTGTGGACGGGATTTACTTCTACTAAACTACTTGTAATGAATGTTGATCTGTGTTGTCTATTATTTTCAGAAAATGGAATGCAGAAGTCGAAAAGATATTGAGGGGTCATATTATGTACAGCCTTGAATATTATAAAAAACATATGAATCAAAATAGATCTCAATTTGTTTGGTAGTTTATTCCATAACTATGGTCCAGCCACCACGAAAGCACGCTCACTGAAGTCAATTTTGTGGACGCGATTTACTTCTACTAAACTACTTGTAATGAATGTTGAGCTGTGTTGTCTATTATTTTCAGAAAATGGAATGCAGAAGTCGAAAAGATATTGAGGGGTCATGTTAAGCACAGCCTTGAATATTATAAAAAATACATGAATCAAAATAGATTACAATGATATAAAAGTACGTTGAAAGCATGCATGTAAAAAAAAACGTAATCATAATAACAAATAAATGAGAATGTAACCAATACAAGTAAAACTTGCTTATACAGATAGATAAAAAGCATGTAATAAAATAGAGAAATTATTTTTAGAAAATAATTTCAATTAAAATAAGTGTACGAATGAATTAGTGATGTACAGAGGCAAATAATATAAGTTTAAATAAATAATATATAATGGAAAATAAAACACAGTAAGCAATTAAAAAAACATTAAAATAAAATCCAATTATAATATACCCATCAACATATAACATATTTATCTTTAGCTAGCTATTATTTATTGATATTTTATACAGTGATGAATTTCAACACATTACTGGACAAAAGTTTGTTGTAATGTATTTTTTTCTTGGTAACTTATATGTATGTGACTTTGTTATCGAAAGGATATGGCAAGAATATCCTTTTCTTTCCTGGGGTGGATACGGTCCGTAAATTAGTTCCAGTCTCGCATTTTTCTTCATTATCCGGCAAAGTGTAATAATAGTTGCGATGAATGGCCCCGTCGATTCCGTCAAAAGCAATCGGGAATTCAATTTTCTCTCCGCTATTATGCTGCCTCTTGGAGAAGTTAGATTCACAATTAATCCAGACACAATGGACCAGCTTTCTTCCGAGATTAGCTGTTCATAGGAGCAGCGGAAGATGTCTGACGGTTCAGATAAAAACTATCGACGGGAAAGTCGGGAAGAAGTACACAGAAAAGTTTAACTTCAAAGTGTTTTGTTTGCTTTAATTTTTACTTATAACCCAATCGACTCAAACCAATGATAAATGAAATTTTTCCGCATTCTTCCATAAAAATTAAGACCATATTACAAGTTTCTGATTATATTTCTCCGGTTTCACCCATTTTATTGGTAAAAACAGCTGAATTCCATAAGCGGTAAATATATTTCTACTTACCGATGTTTCGAAAAATAAAAATAAAAAGAAATTGTAGAAAGCGATGCACAAAATTGATGCACGATGATGATGCACAAGATGAGCTTAATTGCTCATGTAAGTAATTATAATTAAAGCAATGCTGCCGATTTGTGATGTCAGATGTATGGATGGATAGCGAACTTCTGATGAATGTTGCTGTGTCAAAAGTAAAGGTGTTTAAGAAAGATGAAAGACTAGTTAAGTGTAATTAATGCTTAGAACGAGTGAATAAGAAATTGGAAAAACGTTTATTGGGCAAGCCTGAGAAAAATATTGACGTGACTGAAGAAGGTAAGTAAATGGTGCTCTGTCACATAAACCAAGACTAGGTGCATAACGGAGTTCTGGATCCATCTCCAATGCATAGAAGTAAAGCCTGGACTTGGTAAAAAACAACAAAAACAAGTTGAGATAAAAGAGGTAAATGATCTCTGTTATCCCGCGTCAGTTGGTCCTGAGAAGGACCAATGTACTTCCGGCGTTTCTAAAGTGGCAAGCAAAGATTGAAAAGTGCATCTTTCTATACTCCCTGCGGTGAAACAGCGAGATGCTGAGTTAGTTTTATGAAATTATGATATCAAGGATTAATGTAAAGTATTTTTGCGTGTATCTTAAATCCGATTAAATATTGAATATATGTACATATCTATTGTCAGATAATAACAATTATTAATATATTTATTCCAAAACGACATATTGGATCAAAAAAATATTCCTTTATGCATTCATTAGAAAATTCGAGGATGGTACGATATTTGTTCAAAAGAGTCTCATAAAAGGGATGCTAATAGTGATGGATGGTGATGGTCACATACACCGCTCGTCCCCTCGGGAGGTATCCATCACTAGGCACAGAGATTCCATTCCTTGTTCTACACAGCATTCACGTACATGCAATTCGTTTGTATACAAGAGTATAGAAATGAATTGCAAATATCGAACACAACGAAACGAACAAAATATCGAACAGAACTTTTTAATGAATTAACGGATTTCACAATATATTGGGTACTTGTTTAAAAATTGCTCAAGCGCTGAAAGTGAAAACTACATGAAGCATATATTGAATTTAGTTTGTATAAATATTGGAGTGATTAGGAATGTGAGTGGGAGTGGGGAGAATGGGAGTGAAGTGGCTATAATCCAAGTTTTCTTCAAATATTTCATAGTTTACTGGCGTAAAATTGCTTTGTTTTTTTTCCGGCCCTTTTTATAGTTAAAATTGGAATTTTGGAATCGTTAAAATCGAATTCGTAACCCGGAATTACAATTTTGACTTGGGACCGAATTAAGTGGTCGAAAGTAAAATAAATATATATTTCACAGTATTATATATACATACTCGTATATATATATATATATATATATATTTTTTTTTTCTTTTCTTAGTTTCTATTCAGATACAAGTTTACGTATTCAATGTAATGGTATTTACAAAAAGTGGTTGTTGGTGTTTGTGTTCTTAGACTAGGAATTCCTGTGTTGAGGAGGACTACTTTTTTAAATTTCTGTGTCGTTTTTAGTATAATTTTAAAATGCCTGGATCAATTTTATTTAACCATAGTTTTACCTTTTTTATATTCTTCAATCTTTTTAATATATTTAAGGTTAGAGAAAGGATGTTGTTGAAAAATAAGTTAAAAAATACATAAGACTTCTTTTTACCAAAAGTTGTGTTAAAAGTTGGTACGTTTCTGATTTCCTGTTTTACGACGGAGTTCTATTGTTTGTTTTATTGAATCTTGGCGATGCATTACAGAAGTGCTAGTTTAGGTATAACGGTAATTTAACGTAATGATCCTTGTCCAATACGAGATAACATGAAATAATGTAGTTTGGTTGTTTCATTTTAATGCCAATTTACAATTTTATTTTCATTATATTTAATTCCCATTGCTCGCAACTTATCGGTAATCCTCCAGGTTATCCAGTTGTCTTAATATTTTTTTTAAAGTGTCAGCGCTAAGGTGAGTTCAATTTACGTTTTTTTTCCTATTCATTTTACAATTTAAATAGAATGTAGGTATATCACGTTGTACGTCATGTCGTGTTTGTCCTGTTGTTCTTTCTTTTGGGAAGCTTGTAATAAAGAATCCTCGAGTGACGAATCAGTAACGCATAGAGGAAAATAAATTAATCATTATAAGATCAACCCTTTGAAATGTACATGTAAACTGCTTTGCAGAATTGGACTTAGTTATGCAGAAAGCGTTCAGAACAAGTTGCTAAATATATATTTCCATATTTTGTAATGTTAAGTTAGAAGTTTGGTTTGTTTTACCAAAAATAAGGGATTGTTGAGATTTTATGTGGAAGCGGGAACAAAAGGCGGTCCTGAAAGACCCGGCACGATCAGACACGGCAAATATTGGAGTGTGGTTCTGCTAAAAGCGTAGAGCATGCGTGAATAAGGCGTTCTATCCTCTCTGTCTACTCCGTCGGGAAAACGGCGTGATCATTAGTCAGTTAACAACAGTATTTTTTTTTATCTCAATCTCGGCCAGCTGAGCGGTAGAGGTTTAACCCGATACGTTGACAAGCAACCGGCAATATATTAAATGTAACACGTGTAAGCGTGTTATTTAAAATTTAAAGGCATTTAATTTGAAAGGCAAGTAACATCTTCAGGCTCCGATACGGACACGTGGGAGGCGAGTGGGACGCTGGAGAGTCGATCAGAGATAATATTTGATCGATGGTAATAGTCGAACATTTGAGATTGCGCGTTTGTTAAAACTAACGACGCTCTGCCGCGTGGGCTTAACTTATTTATCGGGGCTTATAAAGAGTTCTGTCTGATGTTGGAACCACATTATTGGCTTAGTTAACCTTTCCAGTGCGGTGCTAAAATTGAAATACGCATACCGGTGCTATACACTCGGTGTTTATGAAGAATTTTTAGAAAATAAATTAACATGAAATATTTAGGGTTCTATGATATAATAAACGGAAAAAATACGTTTTCCTAAATAAATTTTGCTATCTTTACTGTTTACTACGGGGGATAAATAATATGTAGTTTCTTTAAAAATACACACCACGTGACTTTCGCGCGGAAGGAATGAACTAAATACAGTTTTTATTAGGCAAAGAAAATTGTATTTACTAGTTTTTTCCGAAATAAAACGCAAATTAGAATAAAAATACTGATTAAATATTTCTATTTTTTTTTTTTTTTTTTTTTTTTAAAAAAAATAGAGATGTGAACACGGAAATACGTGTCACATCAATATTCTTACTATTTTCAAACTAAGCTAAGCGCTTGTACTATGAAAATAGGACTAACTTGCTAGTCTGGAGTGAGGATCGAACCCGCAACCTTTGGATCACGAGGCCAGTGTCCTAACCACAAGACCAACAAGCTACTCTTGACTATTTGACGTACGATATTTTGTGGCAAGAGAAAGAGTGCATCACATTCCTTTTGTCGCGATATAATTAAATTTAAAAAAAGTAACCCATAAAAACCAAGTTTTTATTATACTCCCTTTCTTTGTAAAATATAACAACAATTAAAGACGAATTAAGACATATAACATAACGCTAAACTTACGTAATTTAATATATTTCTAAAATGTCAGATGTTTTGAGCTTTGATAAGACACTTCATGCTTTGAAGATTAAATTCTAAAAACATTTTTCAGTCAATTTAGATTTTCGACATTCGTAGTGAAGTACTTATTATGTATACCGACGGAGTAATTCAAATTTAGAAAATATTCCGCGATTCCAATTTGAAAAAACCAATAAGATTTCTAAAAATCCGAAATTAAGCTATAATTATTAATTTTTTTTAACGAAAATGTCTTCTTGATCGTCGCCACGAGTCTACTTGCCAAGTTTCAGCTCGATTGGATCACGGGAAAAGGGTCAAAAAGCGATCCAAAGTTTTTTTGACGGCAAGCCGGCAAGCAAGCAGACGCCACGAGTTAATATAAAGGGAGTAAGAAAGGAAGTAAATACTTCTCATTTATCATGGAAACAAGACTATTGGAACGGAGAAGAAAATTGAAATTATCAATCCGGTTACCCATAATATTAACAGGTACTCGGATTGAACGACATTACTCTCTATTGATCCATTTATATGATTGAACAAATAGAAAAGGATTATTGATTGTTGTTTTAAACGCAATCGAAATATATTGCACAGCAGAAAATGCTAAATATCTAATCTTATCGAACAATTATCTTCACAATGAATCATGTATCAATTTAAAATTTTATCAAATCCGTACTTAGGGGCGGGGACATGTGGGCAGAATAATATTTTGGGCAACTCAGAATACTCGAGTAGGTCTTCGGTAAAATGTCATGGATCATAAAAATATCAGTTAAATTATTAGCGTATAAAGTAAATAAATATGTGGGAGAAGACGTTTATTACGACGAGAAGAAATTTATTATATTATATTCAAGAACACATTCTTATTGTGAAGTTGCAATTTTTTCAGAACAAAGTTCTGTGAAATTTGAAACCAAATTAATTAACCAATTAGAAAGACATATAGAAAAATCAAATCTACGAAAAAATATTTGGCTGCTAATTTTTAATTCATTTTTATTTTCGTATTTTTTATCCTGCCCGGATAAGAGTAGATCCGTAGTTCGAATCCCGGAGCAGCCAAATATTTTTTCGTGGATTTGATTTTTCTGTATATTTTTCTAATTAATTAATTAATTTGGTTTTTTGTTGGTTGGTCTTGTGGTTAAGATTCTCGTCTCGTAATTCAAAGGTCGCGGGTTCGAATCTCACATTCCAGACCAGTAAGTTATTCCTGTTTTCATAGTACAAGCGTTTAGCGTAGTTGGAAAAAAGTACGAATATTGATGTGACACGTATTCGTGTCACATCAATATTCGACAGTGGTCAGAGCACCGGCCCCGGAAAGGAGGTGACCTGGGTTCGAATCCCAGTAGTAACCTAATATTTTTTCATGAATTAGATTTTTCTGTATGTCTTTCTAATTGATTAATTAATTTGATTTAAAAAACGTATTCCGTGTTCGCACCTCTATTTTTTTTAAAATTATTGTTTTAAATATTTAAAATATTCATCTTCAAGATTATTTAACTATATAAATATGTATAAATAATAAATACCCTTGAATTTGAATGCCTTATCCCCTCGAACGATATTTTCATGTCTGAAAATATGTCTTACAGTCATCTGTCAGACAGAGGATCGTTTGACGTTTGAAAGCCACAGTCATGAAGAGCAGCCAACGCAACAAAGCTCTTACGCACGGGCGTTTTGAAGAGGTGTGAGCACTCTCAGCATGCTCCAACGCGCCCTTACTCTCCCATTCCTCCACTGGCATATTTCTTGACGTTCCCAAGTATCACATGATTATTTGGCTTATTCGTGGATTTAAAAAAAATCAATGTAGCGATCATTGTTCGCTTTTAAATGTGTTAAAACAAAATGCACAAATAAACTTCTCAAGAGCAGGTACTAACTAGGGGGGGGGAGGCTAGGTACCCTCTCGCCTCGCTCCACGATGGAAACGGACTGTTTTCCTCCTGAATGTGTAAAACGACTATCACGTTTCACAACTTTTCTCAGTTGACAGGTGTCGCCACCAGATGGGGACGTCGGGGCAACTTTCTGCGGGGGAAAGTCGCCTTGCTAATAAAATGGCACAAAGAAAATGAAAAGTTTTAATAGCGCGGCTTAAAAGGAGCGGTGAAATGAGCTACCTTCTAGAGAACTCTCAAATTTATATCGCCTTATCTGGAACGAATCCATTAAGTGGTATTATGCCTCTTGCTCCCTTTCAGCACGTATTCATTTCTAAATTTAGTTTATTAAGAGCGTAAACTTACGCGTCATTATATAAGTATGTTATCGTTCACGATATTTGTTAGGTCGATTAACATGTGTCTACATGGCCACCGAAATTGACGTATGTGTTCTTTAAAAGCACTTCAAAAAATCTTTGTTATCTTGTAAAATTTAATAAACAAATGATTAGGATAAGATCAGAGTTTTTCAGAAGCTATCCAAGGACTAGATATTAGATGTAGTTAATTAGTTATGTAGTAATTAGAGAATTAAGAAACAGTTTAATAATAACTGCGTGAAATATTTGGAAGACATTTGGCGACTACAAAATTTAGAACAGTACTAAAAATTAACTCGTGTCCAGGACTTTCTTTGGCAATAAATGAAATCAATAAATTTATAGTCTTCTCGTATGTCTTCCAAATGCTTGGTGCGTATAGGTACAGTGGAAATATCAGGACGCCAAATATCTGTGCTTCGTTCGAGAATTTTCGCTTTCACAAAACAGATGTTCTACCTTATAATTAAGATTAATGGCTAATTTTGACCCAACGTACGTATTGTATTTTGGCGTGAGTTGGAGGTTTCGCGAATTATTTTTAAGGTTGTATACCTTTGGCGGTGACGCAAGAACTTCAGGAAATCGAGGTTTATTTGGGGTTTACTACGTGCCCGGTCAATACTGACCCAATGATAACAGCAGGATATTTTTAATGCTATTTATGAAGTATTCTTCGAAACGGCGTGTCACCTAATAATAATTGTTACCAAAATGATTAATCACTTCTCGTTTCTAAATTTAGAGCCATTTTTGAAATCTGAAAATTGAAAATATAAAATCTGATCTGAAATCTGAAAATTGTTAATTGATGGTATGCTACGCTATTAATGAACAATTTTCATATAGAAGGTGTATTCTATATAGTCGGCAGATGTTGTTTTTGAATAACTTTTTATATTCATTAATTTCAATAAGTATCTATTTTTCACTGATCATTTGTTTAACTCTTAACAGTTCATCTTGGAATATATAAATGCTAAAATGACGTCAAAGAAAACAACGTGATTTTTTGTTGAAATTATGAGCCTCCACAAAAATATCGTGCAATCAAAAATTTTAATCGAGGCATAAATTGCAAGATTTGCTAAAGTCTGGCAGAGCTCTAATTGCGTACTGCATTCTGTAAAATAATAGTCCAGGATTCTCACTTAGACGTCGTTCACAAGAAATCGACGAGAAATAAACGAAATAACCTTTCTATGCTTGATATATTTTCATCTTAAATTTCTTAGCATGGTCCACTACGTATTTGACAGATGGAGCCACATCTCAAACAACTCGCGCCGTTTCACCTCACGGCGTGCCGTGCTTGTGAGTGAGTGATATAACATTCTCTTAGATTTATATCACCCACACCAATCATCAACAAAATAATCCTGAATACACACGTGTTGCATATAAAACAATATTAGCCTACAACATAAAAAACACAATTTTTTCCATTTTTTACATAACTATTAAATTTTAAATTATATACTTATTTATGCTTCTAAAATACAACGTTGGAATCAAAAAAATTCTTAAACGGGATCGCTTGTATCTAAAATTGCACAAAATACTCGATCGGAAAATATACAAGAAAACAAAATTAAAGTAGGATTAAATATGAGCGATATAAAAGCAAATTTTCAAAAAAATAAAAAAGAATTGAATGCATTCTCCAAGGACTATTGATTTCGAATGCGCTAATTTCAAGTTTTTATAGATAATATAGCTTTATGCCTTCCAAAGTAATGTTTCCAAATCACTATTTAAAGCAAAGACATCAATATCCAGTGTAAAAAGCAATGTAAAGCAAAGGCAGAAATATCCATTTCAACCAATGAACCACCAAGGATGTGTCAGGTAACAAAATGTACCCTTCATACTAAAGTGAGAATCAGTTTTAGTCTGAAATATCATGACATGAAGAGTCTATGGAACCTCGAGAGAATCACCATCACCGTTAATGTACTTGGCAGTAAATTGTGTCACACACCACCTCGCCATTTTTCATGTACTTCAATGCTTTTTTAATTTATTCTCATTCACACAATTTTCGTCATTCATATGCCTCACTCACTTACTCACTCATAAGTTTCTTCAATTAACTCTTTTCATCTATCTTTTATTTTGTTTTCACTTCCTAGCACCTTTCAATACTTCGACATATTCGACATCGATTGAAGTGTAATAGGAGAACTAAAATAACAAAAATGTTGAATGCCCTAGGACTGGAAACTGTAAATCAAAGAATAATATATAATGTAATGGTCCAAATATTTAAAATTAAACATGGATTAGTACCCAAATACTTTGATGACAGGGTGAAGATGAATAATGATTTTCATTCCAACAATACAAGAGGAAGCGACAACATAAGACTACCAAAGAAAAAGAAAAACATCTCACAAAATTGTATGATGTATAAAGGTATAAAAATCTTCGATAGCCTGCCAAAGGAAATTCAAAACATAGAGAATATAAGGAGGTTTAAACTGAAGTGCAAAAATTATATTATAAAAACTTTTAAACGATTAGATGGAATGCAACATGTCCAACTGAAATCATGTATTAGCCCACACAACATTGTGTGTGGAACTAAATTATTAAGATAAATAAAATAAAAAATAAAAATATTTGATTTCACACTGCCACTGTAAAACCACTTCAACACTTCTTAATATTAAATAATTTTGCAAGAATAAAAAAATCGTGATCGTTTTTAGAAGATACAGTGCAGTATCGGTTTGTGTCTAAATATTTTACTCACAGATTAATTTAACAGTCACAGGTTACGTTTACAAAGCTAACATGGCGAACATGGCTGAAATACATCTCAACACTCTATTTCTCAACAACACTCTATTTCCAATTTTTTTCTACACATTTTATTTGACATGTGTAGTCAAATATTATCACTTAAATATGTACACAGGTTTCCACTGAAACTTTATATTTGAAAACTATATATATATTGTAGCGCGCAGTGTAGCAGCAGGAGGATATCCAATATCAAATATCCAATATCGCAATATAAAATAAAGTGAATTTCAAAAACATAATGTAATAAACATGCTAACAATAATCCAAGGTAATATTATAAATTTGATCAAATATTCTTTACGCAACAAAGAATGGCAAACATAAACCAACTTATTAACTCATTTTGAGAAATTTGAAATTGCTTGAAAAATATTACTTTCATACTCTTCCCTCTTCCTTCGAATATTCCCGTTCAAACTACCTTTACCTCAGAAACTCCGGCTAACGTTGTCAGTACTGAATCAATTATGTTACTAACAATATTTTAATATATATGCTCTGAGAACACAATTACTGGATTTGTCCACAACGAGATTATTATTTAATTAACATAAATTATAGAAGTCTCATAGGGACGAAGGTATTTATAAGAAAAACTTATATGAAAGTCTTTTTTGTAAGATGGCCCAGGGCTTACAACATGTATGAGCTGGCTTATGTGATCACTCTACACAATGCAACGTTCACCAATTCCATCGTAAGAACATCCATACATCGAATTTAATTCGGAAGAATAGCTTAGATACATTATATTGAATATTGCTTAGTACTGTACATAAAAACTATAGAAATTATATTTATATATGTATTTCCACCAAATCCGTGTATTTTTTTTCTATTTTTGAATGTCATTAGCTTAATACTTCACCTGCTGATGAAAGATTTTAATACTCTCAAATCTCGAGTAGTGAAATATAAAAAATATAATTATATTTAAGTAAGGATAACGCAGTTTATGTTTTCCATGCATTTTAATGATCATAACTAATCTCTACAATGTTAACGCCAATTCTTATTCAATTGGAATTATTATGCAATTATCAATCTGGATAGTCGACGAAAGCCCGTAGAGGGGTGATGGATTGTATTGAAATAACATGAGAGCAGAATATTATTGTTGAACATCATATTTAAATTACTTGCAATTACATTCATTGAATGTATTAAATGGTTGTCACTCACAATGAATCGGGAATATTTTATTGTATTGATGAAAATATTACATTCATAAAATAAATTCAAACACCAGCAGCCGAACTCAAATATCGTGTGTCTTCTCTATATCTGTGTGAACTCAAATATATGTGTGAATTCTCTATACTAGCGTAGAAAACACACCAATTTAACGTTTTTAAAACATATATATCAGTCAAGGCCTGCGTTTTATATAAAATGAAATATTATCCAGTCAAACGACATGGATTTAAAGCTCCGCAAGTAGCTTGCCAAACGTGTGTATGGAGCATTAGATGTACGGCAGTGAGACGTGGTGTCTTGCCGAAAGACACAGAAAAAAAAGATATGGGGCTATAGAAGAATATTAGGATTTTCCTGGAAAGACCGCTTCTGAATGCCGAGGTTCTCCGTAGAATCGAAGGAGGGAAACATCTACTGAAAAATATCTTAGAGAGGAAAGCCCAATGGATTGACAAAATTATGCGCCATGAGGGTCTTCATGGTATAATATAGGGGATAGTTGAGGGGAATTAGAATTAGACGCGAGTATTTGGAGCAACCGTGCGAGAACATGAACTGCGCCTCATATGTTGAGTTGTGAGCTGCATAAGACAGAGGGGAGGACGAGATGCAGGACTTCAATCTCCAGGATTGAAACTGAAAAGGAGAAAACGCGCATCACTCTGATGGGTGCAAAGTTTGGTCTCTCATTCATCAGAATGGACGAAATTAAAGAAGAATCTGGATCATCGGGATCGATGTACAATTCCAGATATCCCGAACAAAGAAAAATAAAGACAACTGTAATGGACGGGACATGTAGCAAGAGTTGATGAATTCCGTAATATGCACAGAGTCCTCCAGCATATGCATTTAAGCCAAGATCGATACCGAAGGGGAGACCATAATGAAGATCGGCAAATAATTTCGAAATAGATCAGTCCACAGACTGGAACTCATAGGCGACGTCAAAATATATATGGCGCACTACGGTGACTGTGGTCAAGGACTTGCAGACAAGTTCCGATTTCTACAAGACTTCTAATATTAAAAAATAATAATAAATTAACAGAGTTAGGCTTAAATCACACTATCACTGCTCGTGGTCCGCTATCGCTCCAGCAAAATATTAATAAGCAATTAACAATGAAGTCATTCACACTATGTGTCCCGCTCCAGTCCCGGTCCAATCACGCTCCGATACAGTAAAGTATCGAAGAATATTTGACAGGAGCATGTAGAACTAGTCACAGATTGTACCTATGGTGTGAATAACCTTTTTTTTCAACGTCAGTTTGTCTCGAACTTTCGTGTTCAAATTTTGGAGTGTATAACTCCAGACAGAACAGACAGAAGACAAAGTAAATTTCTTAGAAAAAGAAAAAAGAACCAGTAAATTTCTCTTTTTCATCAATTAAATGAGTATATAGAGTATAATTTCCATCTTCTCCTTTTCAATTTATTAAACTAGAATATACCCGTATTATATTTATGTTTTTTCGTTTTTTTATTGAATTGCAATAATTCGATATAAAAATTAAATAACATTAAAAATTTGAATCAACGACTGAGTTGAAAAGAAGAATCGACGTGATACACTCAATAATTAGAAAGGTAAGGCAAAAAAATATTTGCCGTATTAATCGAAATGACTAGTCCTGTAGAAATGTAGTCCTGTAAGGTTAAAGTAATTTTGATAAATATTCAATATTTATAATTATTATATAATTACGTAATTTTCTCGTGCCTGTTTCATTATTGAAAATATAATAGAGTTCAAAATATAAGATTGGTATAAATAACTTATTCAATCACATTGTTTTAAACGATTTTTCGAATTACGGGTGGAGTTGTCTGGATGGTCGAGTTAAATCCGCTTACAGAAATATTGGTCAGCAAAATATCATCTCTAGAAATAAAACACCCAAACACTTCCAATCTTCCTTATAATCCGCTTTACCCTATAATGACACCGCTCTAAACTATTATTAAAGTCATATACCAACCCTTTTCATTTATTTTTTTATATTTACTTCTGTTTCAGAAACCTAATAAACCAGTGATACCAGAAACCTTATCGCAATTTAAAGAAATGTAATAAGGGGTAATTTATAACTAACCTAAATACAGAATATTCGTCATCTTATTCGGGTGGAGTCGCGGGGCGGTGTGGAGAATTTTTTTGGGCTTCAACGGAAAGATTTTGAGAATCGGAGACGTTTGTTGGAATGTGGTGTTGTTTATGAAAATTTTCTTTTAGTCAACTCAACATGTGCACATTACAAAGTTCAATTTAGTGTAAATCAAAATATTCATGTTGCACCAAAAATTAACTGCCAGATAATGGTTAAATAAGATCTTTTTAAAAAATTAACTCACAAATCGTCGCTGAATATATAATTAAGCCTATGTGCCGTTTAATACATTCTCAGATGAATGAATAAATGTTTCAATTTTTCATATTAATAATAGAGATATACTAAAAAAAACATTGCCGTTCATGTCTGCCTAGTAATCATTTAAAATATTTTTTAAAAATCTAGTCTGTGCAATTATTTTTTAAAACAGTTTCATTCGTTTATCTCAGAATGTACCAAAACGGCACATAGGCTTAATTATATATACAGCGACGAAATCCAAAGTATATAGTATAATAATGGAATAATTAAGTTTTCTTATTCTTTTGTTTAATATGTTTATTCTTTCTTATTGTATTATTCTTAACATGCCTATATTTTTCTGCTTACTAATTAAGTCTCTTTTTCTCTTGTTTAAATTTTTTTATTCTTTCTTGTTGTATTCTTCTTAACATGCCTAAGTTTTTCTGCTAATAATTAAGTCTCTTTTTCTTTTGTTTAAATTTTTATTCTTTCTTGTTAAATCATTCTTAACATGCCTAAGTTCATTTTATAACATATTTCTAAATGTGGAGACCTGTAATTGCTTAAATTAAAATAATGTTTTCTATGCTTCTTTGTTTTGCTGTTGGTCTTCCGTGAATATAAAATAAATAAATATATAATAATAATGGTATCAATGGAAGTGTTATAATTATGTTGCTATGATATTTTGAAGTTAAAGTTAATTATATTGTGCATTTTAATATAAAGAAAAAATAAAAACAGCGAAGTTTAAATGATTACACAGAGTCTCTATTTGCGTCCGGGCTACGTTCTGGAAAAGTTAGATCACATTTTTCCATGATGTTCATAAGAAATTTACGATTAAGTACTTCTAAATCTATTATTATATATAAATATAATTAATAAAATAAAATTAAAAAAATATATCTAAAATATATCTAAATTTGTTAATTATTCATTTATTTGTATCAAAAACTCATTTTAATTCAATTTAGTCCATCATTGCATATGATATCACACTTTTAGTACAATACTGCCACAAACCTAAATGCCGGATTTTAACCATGAATGACAAATTTTGTTAGTGTTATACGAATCGCTGCATTGCAATATCGAATATTTTTAAAATATCTGAAACAACAAGGCCAAAATTTAAATATTGCTATACACAACCAGGAAATATTTTATATTTATGCAATAAACAAGATGCAATATAGCCATATTTTACGATACGGCCATGAAGCTTTTAAAAAGTATATGGTTTTCATAGTTGACGTACAAAGCAGTCACAGTTTACTTTACAGCTGTGTACGTCTCTTTTCATTCAAACTTCAGAGGATAAAGTCCGCCATACTTTCTATTGTAGCAACGTGACGCTGTCCTATTTCTATGTCCTGTAATACCTCCACATTTCAAGATGCGGCGTATATTACATATGCATTATCCAGGTGGTTTGATTCAGTTAAATTTTAATTTATGTTGAAACAAAAAATAAAAATAAGTTGAAAGCTTGAAATGCGATTTACTTAGAATATGAAATTTGGGATTATAATGGTGTTGTTCTAGGGGTGTGATCTAGTAGGGTTTAAATGCATAACAAAAATACCTTAAAACTCCTGAAAATCATTTTAAAATTGCGAATGAGAAGAAGCTCGTAATATGCATATTATCCAAATTTGTGTACGGAATCCCCTCAGTTAATCTATTCTCTAACGAGGAATATTAAGGATGCTAAGAAAATGACAAAAATACCAGAATCTCTGAGGAGAAAAACTTAACAATTCCCAGATTGAGGCTGTACGGGTTAAATAACTCACGTCTTCGTTGCACCCAAAATATATAATTTGTTTCCCAAATGTGTAAAATTATAAAGAAAACAATTTTTGTGAGGGACTCAACGTAAAATTCGAGTAGTTTATTGGTCTAGTCATTAAGACACATACAGTTGCCGGCAAACTTCATGAAATTCTTTGGCTAAGTGGGGGAATGCGCAGGAGTGGAAATTTGGGTCTCGTTGGTAGAAAGGTAGATGCGCAAACGTCCTCCCGAATTTCAAGATGTTTGCCGGCTACTGTACCTGGTGGTGTCTGCCTCCATAGCTTGCAACACTGGCAAGCTATGGCAAAATATACAAGAAAACAAAATTAAAGCAGGATTTAATATGAGGGATATAAAAGCAAAGAAAGAAATTTTAAAAAATAAAAAATAATTGATTGCTTTCTCCAAGGACTATTGATTTCGAATGCGCTAATTTCAAGTTTTTATAGATAATATAGCTTTATGCCTTCCAAAATCATGTTTCCAAATCACTATTTAAAGCAAAGACATCAATATTCAGTGTAAAAAGCAGTGTAAAATGCAAAGGCAGCAATATCCATTTCAACCAATGAACCACCAAGGATGTGTCAGGTGACAAAATGTACCCTTCATACTAAAGTGAGAATCAGTTTTAGTCTGCAATATCATGACATGAAGAGTCTATGGAACCTCGAGAGAATCACCATCACCATTAATGTACTTGGCAGTAAATTTTGTCACACACCACCTCGCCATTTTTCATGTACTTCAATGCTTTTTTAATTTATCCTCATGCATCCCTAGCACCTTTCAATTCTTCGACATATTCGACATCGACTGAAGTGTGATTATGACACATGCCTGGTGGTGTCTGCCTGGTGGACACTGCCATAGCTTGCCACACTGGCCCCATGTAGCCCAGGTCCAGGATACCAGCAAGTCGGTCCTACTCCCATAAGGGGTTAGCTTAGTTTGGAAATAGTACTAATATTGACGTAAAATGTATTTAGTGTTGGAAAAAAAAATTATAAGGAAAAAGATAATAAACTCGTATCGAGCATAAATCCCATAATATGTGAAAACTCAAACTCAACTATCAGATTTTATTAAATCGGTTTCAATAGTTATTTTGCAGTGTAAACCTGTGGTTTTAATTACATTCAAAATAAATACCTTTGCCATTGAATCAAACAAAATATTGAGAACAATCTGCCAATTATAACATTAAAATATTTTATACACATTCATTCCCTCAAAACTCTCAAACCACTAAGCCAAGATCATCTTTAAGATTATTATTTTTATTTTTTGCTACAATTTGTTCTTTCGGCATAAACTATCTTTAAGCAAATAGTGTAAAATTGTCAAATGTTTGCTTTAGCGTGGGAATAGTCAGATTTATGGAATTGCGAATACGACTGTGTTATGACAATGTACACACATGTTAAAATAAGTAAATAAAAACTAATGATGAAATTTGTCTATTTTCTGTACGATCTCTTTGACCTTCAGTGCAATACCTGGGAACTAATAACAGGAGATTGGTCTAAATCGAAAGATATGGTGTACTTATAAAGATACCTAATTCTTCAAAATGGAACGTCAGCTGCAGGATGAGATCAGAAGGAGAAAACGAGAAGAGAATGAAAAGCTAACAGGACACATGTCAGTCCGCAGCCGCTGCCTCCCATGCCCAAGTTGTTGGTCCAGAATAGGACTCTTTAGTAATCTGAGGACTCAAACAGCGAAGGAAAGTCTTACTCTATTAGTCTATTAGTAGGTAGACAGCAGTCTATGTTAGTCATTGCCTGCTAGTCAGTCTAGCAGGCAACGAAAAGATCCAGGTTCAAATAAACGAAGATTTTCTTTTTTGTGTAACTTTATTAACGATCTATCTAAATTGTTTTATTTAATTGTATCACGGTAATACGAGAGACGGACGTGTGTAATGGAGATTTAATACTCCAAAATTTACGGCATAATGTTAATGCAAACACAACCGAGCAGCGCGGCAAACCAGCCGCCTCACCGAGTCAACAGAGCTAATTCATTAGGCAGGGAAACTGCGGATGGAGCCGCAAATGCACCGGCACATTTAATCCCCCCGCCACTGCGTTGTGTCCACACAAAATAACACGTTTCGTTACAAAAACGTATTAAGCACTTGATTGACTGCTTTTTATTTTTTAATTATTCTTTATTGGAAAATGGTTACCTCGTGCGCAGGTCGTAAATTTCATAACTGTAGGCAGTATATTTTCGGTCTACCGGTTTCAAGAGGTACTCGTCTCTTCGTCAGGACCAACACTACACCACCATATACCACAACCATAGTATTGTTAACTTTTCACCAATATTTATCACATGCGTGTTAATCTTGTCAAGGAGAAGCATGCACTAACTAGCCTACAGAACAATCAGGAATTTACGTTAGTAGATTCCTAATTTTTGATTGTTGACGTTAGGCATTACTATGGTTGTGTTGTATAGTGTTGTGAACATAGTAGTGTAGTGTTGGTCCTGACGAAGAGACGGGTACGTCTCGAAACCGGTAGACTTAATATCTGATAATGGTTTATACAAATTTAACTTACACTCTGTTATAATGTCTAACCACAAAGTTAATGCTTTAAATATTAATATTAGTATATATTTTATTTTTAATATTCTATTCTCTCAATGGTTTTCGTACCTAATATTGAACACTTTTTCACGACATTAATTTACGTGTCATCCTTTTCCTGGTTATTTTTCTCGCTAAATACCTATTTTTAATAGCCATTCCATCAGGATGAGTAGTAGCGTCTTAGAGCTGGTCTGTCCATCAATTAGGACCCTCTTCCTATCGGACTTTCCGCCTTTCTAGTCATAATACCAACTTAATTCATTCAGCATTCGCTTCCAGCACCACATATCAAAGGCGTCAAGTTTCTTCTCTCTCGCTCTCAATTTCCATTTTATCTTATATATGTATCTTAGCTAAACACACGTGGAGCGGAGCGCAGGCTAATAGTGCGACACCGTGTCGTTAGTAGCATCCACTTACACAAATAAAAAGGAAACACTTTTTATAAAACCGACATTTATTGAATAATCATCATATTTCGTGGCCAATGGTACTTTCATCAGGATACAAATTTCATAAATTAATCAATACAAATTTATAAATATAATAAATAAAAATTTGAATAAATAATTTTTTTTTAGTTTTATTAGTGTCTCTATTTCTTATTTTATATTTCATAAAATAAGAAGTAGAGACACTAACAAAAATAAAAAATAAATACATGAGAGTTGAACAACTAATTAAAAACTAGTGTGAAAAGAAATTCAAAAGGTAACTGTTGCAAAATTGGTTAATTGTAATATTTAACTATATAAAATTTTAAATTTATCTTATTATAATCCTAAATTATTTGTATGTAAAATTTCTAAATCCTTGTTAATATTATAATAATGGTTTGTTTCCAAAAGACGATTAGCAAATCCAGAATAATTTTCATTATAATTTTAATTTATAGTATACATAAATATGTTGTATACTGATGAAGAGACCAGTGGCTCCGAAAAATGTTGATTATTCAATAATTAGTAATTTTATACAAAGTGTTATTTTTATTAATTTAAATAATGCCATCACAGAGTGATTTTTCTTTTATTGAAAAAGTATCACTTACGATCATACTCTACAAACGTGGGGCGAACGGGTGTTTTCTCGTTTTTGTGATTTGATTATCTATTATACGTACAAAAAAGTTATTTGTTAATGGATTTTCGTACCCTTTATAAAATCCACCCGGAAAAAGCTTGTTAGTGCGCACCCGATTTGTGATTAAGCCGTAGTAATAAAATTCACAGTGAAAATAATGATTTAAAAAAAATCATAGACGTACATGGTAATATTTAATCAATATTTGTTTAATTTAACATTAATTTAAATTATCGTTACTATTACATATATTCATAGGATAATTTATAAGTGCATCGTTTCAGTAAGAAAATACATAATTCTCTACGAAAAATTGTCCGTCACTAACGCTACCAGATGGTGCAAATAAAGATGAGGTATATAAAGGTATGAAAAGCCAAAAAAGGCATAACCCTTTATGTAACACTGTCCGTCAATAATGATACCCAAACGTTACTTTAAAAATTACAGCCTCGACTCGAGGCCGAAATACATAATATATAGTAAAATTAAAGCCCTTTAAAAATGTCATTTTTAACAGGTTATAGGTAGTATCTAATACTAACCGTTACAATTACATTTTTAAAAAATCATATCAATCAATACAATGATTATTTTTACCCATACCCATACATTAAACAAATTACCCGAATCAACTAGAATAAATCCATTTATCGGAAAAATATTTGGTGACCCTCGGGATATGAAAGAATATTCCACATTAAGAAATAAAATCAACGTAATTTGTAAGCAGTAGTTATGAATGGGTTTGTTTTGCAACTAAAAACATGGATAATCAAAAAGAAAACACTGTATCCAATTTATCTATTTCCTTTTTCATTGTTACTATTGAGTCACAAATGCAATGATTAATATAGGTACCAATGTTTATGTTTTCCTTAGATAGTTTCAAATATCTGGCGAAAACATTACGTAGCGGTGATCGCAGCACTTATCTGGATGTTGTCTACTTTTAATGGTTTTGTCGGTGGAATAAAGTCGGGAATATTCCAGCGGAAGGGGTTGGTCTGGCGGGGTGCTAGACGGGGGGCCTGTCGGACATTCTCCCGCGTCCAGCCTCCCCTGGCGCCAGAAACACGACCTGAGCTAGGACCGAATCCTGGAAATTGTCAAGAAAACTAAACTTGGATCCTAAACGAAGAGAACCGAGGGGTTTTGTGTTAAAGGGGCAGTGTAAAACTGACGATAGAGTTATTGTTTAAGACGTGGATCTTGCGCGGATAAATGATGACCACTGCACAGTTGTCCTATACTTGTTGAAACACGTGTCCTATACTTGTGAAACTGTGCCTGCTTTGGTGAAGTGAAAAATGATTGGTGTTATGTGATAATTTTAAAATTTAAAAATATTACTGAAAGTCAAGACTAAATATGATTTGAATTTCTTTCCAATCAATAATCGATAGTTAGGTGAAACCATGGGCAACTTTCGCGCGTGCGTTCATCTTAGCTTTGTTTCAGATTTCTAATGTATGTAGTAGGTGTTACTATCAGTTTACACCCACATACTTACATACATATTACAAGAAAACAAATAAATTCCTATATAAAATTCCTTAATACTGTTAGTGCAAATAGAAAGGGAATTAATTATTGTACCAACCGATTAAAACAAACCATTTTTATTGGATGATTATATGGCATTGTTAGACTTGTATACTTTTTTGAATAAGTGACTCAATAGCTGGCAGCTTTCCCACAAAATACAAAGCTTCCGTGGGAAGCTACATGATGAACGATCTCGCATAGCATAATGGTTAAAGAAAAAAAAAGTGAGTGCTATTAATTGCTCTGTCTGAATTCGCATTACAATATAATGCGTGATATAAATTACCATGATTTACGACGTTCCGCCGTATCATGCTTGGCTTATATTCAATTATTTATGAAAAGGAATGTTGAATCAGAGAAGAGTTTATATTCATATTATTGAACATTATTGATTTTATTTATTATTCATTATCAAACCAATTGATTTTGACAAAGTTTTGTTCAAATATTATTCTTTATATTATTTACTTTATGTATTTATTTACAACATTCATCGAGTTCGAAGTTTTTTTTTATTAAAAGAGATGCGAATACGGAATGCGTGTGCATCGATATTATTACAAGGTATTTTCAATAAAAGCTTAACGCTTGTGCTTTGAAAGATTGGTGGTTTAAGAACCACCAATCAAACCACCAACCATTTTTAAGATATTTTCATTCTTACATGAATTTTATAATTTCGATTTTTATAATATAATTTATAACATTCGATTCCAAACCTTTATAGTTCTTACACTTACACTTCTCTCCGAAGTAGCGAGGACAGGTCACATGGAGAAACACCGCGATGGTAAAGAAAAATTTTCTGTTATAGGGTGCACGATAAGTTTATTCTATGTAATACCTTATACACGAAAAGGAGTTTTATAAAACACGTTTGGAAATTCATTTCTCAGTATATTCTCCAAGAACAGTATTGCTGTATAATGTATATCCCAATCCCAATCAGGGTTTTTTGAATGAGCATAATAAATACTATATTTATGTAACCACGGCTCCCATGACTTAGAAAAATATTATTATTTGAAAGAGTAGATTAAGAATCATTTAAAATATACAAAAATGAATTGAAATTACATTTTTTTTATAAATTTTAGTAAAATTTGTTTACTTTTTATTTGTTTTGTTGTAAGTTATAGGTGATATGGAAAGGCTTTGTAATCAGTTGAACGTATCGCAGTAATACTCTTAATTCTCATGCCGGAGATATTTCCTGGCAATGTGGAAGTAATGCTGCCGCCGAGCCAACGGCGCAGGAGTATTCCCAAATCGTGCACAAATGCAATTGAGTGAAACGCTCGCGAGATTGAATTTCGTGTCTCATCTGCAGACATAAATCCCGTGTAGATAAAATTGCGACGGACACTATGGAATTAAAATACGCTGAAAATATTTTTGTTTCCACACCTTTTGTCGAAACAAAGAAGATTTAAAAAATAATATATTACTGTATTATTTCAGATAAAACCAAAGCAAAATTTAAAAAAAAAATGTGCGTGTAATAAAGTAAGTTTATATTTAAGAATTTTGGAAATGTTGAATTCATCTTTTTTATTATTTGAATTTTGAAAGAATCAGGTAACGATGTTTGGATAGGTAGCCATTGCAATAAATTTCGAAAGAATGGATCAACATTTATCTTATTACATTTTAAGTAGGGATCTAGAATAAAGTGCGGAAATTGAACAACCATTAAACTTATTTTCAAAGCATGCAAACTATTTTTTCAGCAAACGTCTGAAGCACTACATTATCTGGCATATACCCAAAAATAGGCTGTTTAAATGGCAAAACAGCTAGAGGAAAAATACATAATACATTACGATACAGGAAAATTACAATCACCAGTCGTGCTGAGTTTCATTGACTGTAACAGAGTATTGCAAATATTTGTATCTGTCATCGTACACCGTTGACATAATTATCAAAGTAAAACCGAGAAGTACGAGAAAAAAATAATGTCTTAGGTCAAACGATTTTTCCTTTTAACGGAGTAGAAATATATCGTGCTTAATTGGTAATGGATGGTAGGAAATCAACAGAAATAAACAGAAATTGTAATTATACTAATACCTGTATTATATATATTTGTTATTTTTAACGGTTTTACCAGGTATAACTTTTTATTTTTCATGCTTATATACCTATTCACATTTGTATTATATTAATTTGGGTAGCCTTATGTTATTTTAGTGCGTGTACTACCAATATTAAAAAAACACATTTTTTCTCTCGTGTTTCTTATTTAATTTTTATTTTATTTTATATTTTTATGATTGATTTACTACCGTATCTATTTTTCAGTAACTAATTTTAAAAATATGATAAATTTATGATTAATATATATTTTTTTGTTTATACATTATTAGATTATTGAATGGCGTCTGTTGTATTATTGTTGTTTTATTATTAAAAAATAAAATAACTTAAATAAACACGTTACTGTACAATTTATGATAAAAACCCCTTTCAAACTGACACAAATTTTTTCTCTGTAGGCACACATAAGTTAGAGTAAATTAAATTATTATTAAATTTTGTTGTTCTATATTAAAACCCCAAAAAATCACGTTCCATTAACAAATGGCGAGAGAGCCATTCCCTAAAATAAAGAGAGATCCTATCTTGTCGTTTCATGGAGTCGTATCGGATTTTAGATTTTTTATTTCGCAATATTACCAGTCTAACTAAACCTTTTCAGAGTTTGCAGACACTGAATATTATTAAAAAATAATCTGAATCAGTATTCAACCCACGTCTCTCAGTTATTGACTGTGAAAACCAGCTTGACTCAAGAAAAAATATTTTTTTACCATTGTTAATGGTTAGCAGGAGTATAACCAACCACATCAATGGAATGATCATGGAACCTTTCTAACACGGCGGTCCAATTTAATAACTTAACTTAATCGCACTGTTTACAGACCGTAGGAAAAGAAAATAGAATACAATGCATTTCTTTCTAAACCGCAAATCTCGCCTCATCTATATTATTGATTTTCTAATGTTTTCGTATATATTTATATTTATAATAATAAAAACTAACCCATAAAAACCAAGTTTTTATTATACTCCCTTTCTCATTTGTATTATTTCCAATTTGATATTCTATCAACACATTCCTCTTGCTTTAAGTTCACGTGGAAAATCTATTCCATGTATATTATTATCCTTAAAACTTATAGAATATTGAAAACACAATAATTGGAATAGGGGGGCACGGCGTCGGCGAAACCGTCTGATCGGACCAATGGCTCGAGTCAGATTAGTTGAAACAGGTTTCGCGCCTTCTCCACGCGTCGGGCTCCTTTTTCGTTTGAATGGTTTCCAATTTGAAAAAAACTTTAAAATTTCAAAAAAAAAAAATAATCCAAAGTTATACTATAGTTAAATTATTTTAAATTTGTTAGATATCGTCACCTGCAAAGTCTAACTGCAAAGTTTCAGCTCGATTGGATCACGGAAAAAGGATTAAAAATCGATACAAAGTTTTTTCGGCAGACAAGCAGACGCTACGAGTTAAAAGAAAGGGAGTAAAAAGTTATCTAATCGAATGGAAACATGTTTATATTTTTTCAAAATGTATAATATTTAGGTATACAACTAAACAATTTAGGCAACAATATGCCATTCATTTGTTTCAAAATGAAATAAAATCTGTCGCCCTTGTATATTTGATATAAATCAGTCTCATTATTTTCTTAATCAAGAAACTTTCCTTCCAATGAAAATGTTTTTCCGAGTTTCTCCTTTGGTACCGGTCAAGATTAGTGGCATTATTCGAATCTGTATTCGCGAATACTATTCCGAATTAATTGCATTTTTGGTTGTATTTACGAATACTATGCCAAATTATTTGCATTCATGTTTGTATTTGCAAATAATGTATGCCAAATTATTTGTTTGTCATTTTTGTATCCACGAATCCAATATTATATATTATTCGGAATATCCTAATATACCTACATAGTCGTTACAAGTCGTTACAAAATGATGTGATCATTCAATACATTCAACTCGTGTTACATTTCAGTTTCATTGCCGAGGAATTGGCGTTTATTGTTAATTTAAAATATCAATTTTACATACAATACAATTTTGAAAGTATCTATAATTTAATATCATAACAAGTAATAGTATTGACAAAAAAGTATATAGTTATGTTTACTGCAAGTTCAAGTTATTGATAATACCTTTTCTGTAAACAATTGCTGTAATTTCTAATTTGTTATCGGATAAATCTATAAATAATTTGATAAACTATTTTCAAACTTATATGTTTTAGTTCAGCGTTGTAATTTATTAAGTTTTTTTAGTAATCTGTAAAATATTTAATCAATATATAATTAATTTCTTGAAAAGTGGAAAATTATAAGATAATGTTTTACTGTACGTTTTTAATATTTGTTTCAAAATTATTTCTACATAATTCTATTAGCCATTTTAACAGTTGTTTCATGAATTAATACTCGGTTTTATTACTTTTCTCTTTTGGTATTTTATTGTTAATATATTTTCGGGTTTGGTATCTATCGTTGCGGAACAGTTGTTTTGAATTTCGGTATCATTTGTTTTCTTTTTGTGTGCTTTGGCTATAAAGTATGTAAGTTAGTTTTATTGTCTTGTGAATATATTGATTTGGCTTTGGTAAACAGCATATTTATATTTTATATTTTAAATTGTCTAAAGAGTGGTTCAAATTTGTATTGGAAGTGTTTTTGAAATAAGGTTACAGCAGCACCACGCCAACCTGTTATTCTATATTCTATCTGACTTCGGCACAAAGAAAAGTAGACGTTTCGCAATTGTTTCAACTCCAATACGTTTCTTAGGGTGTTAAAGCATAAAGTTAATTTCCTTAAACTTGGAGTTAATTTTTCACTATGTGGTTTCATCTGAGTTTGTCATCTACATTATTGATTTTCTGATTGTTAGGCCTATTTTATAGATTTTGCGTATGTCGTACATTCGAAATTGCACTTGTTCTTACTTTGAAAAACATTGCGTAGGTATATTTTGTTATTGAGTTAGTTATTTTAATTAAAGATAAGGTATTATTATACTCAGCGTTTTTTGTTTATACGTTTTCATCCAGATACGATTTTTAAAATGTCCTTAGGTTTTCACGGCCGTTCAGAATTTTCTGTGTATAGTTTTCTGGGATATTCTGCCGTGTATATGTGACCTCTCTGGCCAACGTTTCGGATCCCATTGCAGGGTCAATCATGCTGCATGTCCACATCAGCCCTGATGATGGACCCTGCAATGGGATCCGAAACGTTGGCAGAGAGGTCACATACACACGGCAGAATATCCCAGAAAACTATACACAGAAGATACGATTTTATTTTACCAATACAAATTTATGCCCTTTCGAACACTTAAAACCCCCATTTTTCCTTGAACAAGATGAATGTGTTATCAGAAAAATTGATGATGAGGTCACTTTTTTCTTTAATTTTATATTATTATTATACAAAATCAAATTCTTGGTTAAAGATAATTTACAAAAAAAACACTGTTCGTAAATTAACTTGAGTTTATTAACACTACTCTAGTTTCGAAAGAATCAATAGATCTCATCTGCTTATTCTTGGCGGAGTACTTGATTTGAGTACTGACAGAAGGAAGGGGTGAAATTACCGGTAAAAGAAGAAAGGGGAGTTTTAACGGGAAAATTGAAGCAGACGAGATGAATGTTATATTGTTTATGTTAAGAATTATAAAGTTAATGCCATAGTTCAAATTCATTTCTGTTCCTTAAGTTTCAAAATGATTAATTTTATTACTTTTACGCGTGACAGGATAGAAAAGTTCATTGGTTCATGAATGAGAATAACGATTACTGTCTATGATGTGATTTGCGAATTCGGAAAAGTTATTACAAGTTAGACAAATAGGATTTTCTTTTAATCTAATGCTGAGAATTCTCTAAACACAACTATATAGCAGTGATTATTTTTCAAAATTATCCTTAACCAAGATGAAATTCTATAATGTTGAAGTTGATTTACTAAAGGGGTGAAACCGAACTTATTCGTTTAGACCTCTAAACGTTGTTACGTATCATAATTTAGAAGATGCAACCTTAGATCCCTGGAACCGTTATCCGTTTGCGTTTCACAGGAAATGTAGGTGAATAAAATAGTGGTGTACATCAATCCGCCCGTATTGGAGGCGCAATCACCATGAAGGGCCCGCGTTCAAATCCATTAACCAATCATCGTTACGCGTGCAAACAAGGGTTGCTGCTGGCGGGCTCATAAAGGAGCGGTCCCGCTGGCCGCCCGCACCCGCCCTGGCCCTGACGCGTGCCGTCCCTTCGAATTAAGGCATCCATTCAAATAAAATCTATCAATATTTGCATTTGACAAATTTGCGCAAAACCATTTATCTCCTGATCGATTTAGACGGACGCTCAAGGGCGGGCGCTTGCCGGCTGTTGCGACAAGACAATCCAGGTCTCTTTTAGGAACTATCAAAATTCCAAACGCCTTCGCAAATTCCAGTGGATGGCATATTCACGACGAACCCACTTTTCTAGATTCTTTCTTGTACTTTTTTGCCAAAGTTTTGAACATGTTACTCATGTATACTATTAATTGATTTGGTATTAACTTTGTGAAATGACATGATAATTTACATATAAATAAATTATTTATGTAAGACCACTTTTGAGTTATACACGAGTAGTTTCGAGAAATATAAACATATAAACAGTTTGTATTCTCACCTGTTGATGAGAAAATCTGTAGTTCTCGTAAAAAGTCGTGTATAACTTAAACTCTAAAGTGGTCTTACACAAGTATTTTATTTATATATATATTACTAGCTATTACTACCCGGCGTTGCATGGTTTAAGGATTAAAAAAAATAACTTTGTGGGGGGAAAACAAATGTTCCAATGTTATGCAAAGCCCCTAATAAAAACGATGTTTCCATTTAATCAATGATGAGATGGATGGGATGTCCAGGAAGGAAATGTCGCTTATGTTATCCGCGCAAAATTTGGGTCAGATCGGTGTACTGTCCGAAACGTTGGGTGCATAATAACTGTCTTTCTCAAGACTATATATAATACGCGGGTTACCCTAGAAAATAATCCTTCATGTATATACATATATATATTATAAATTAATTATTTTTCAAAAGCGTAAAAATAACTGTCTTTTCTGGGAATGAAATATAAAAAAAGGATGAAAAAATCTCACAAGGAGATCACGTAGTCATGTCTTCAGTATTTTTCATTAAAAATAGATTCCAAATCGATACATAAATATAATAAATATTCTGAAAAATTTATATTGAAAATGTTCATTTCCGTCTCATTTATGCGTGGTTATGTAAAAAATATTCAATATCGGAAAATATTGCTTAACATCCATAATGAATGTTTATTATGTAATGGAAAAAAAATTGGGAAATTAAAGTTATCTTGTTACATCTAATACTTTCCGATACTTTAGTTCATACAATTATTGTACAAAATTTTGTTTATTTACTTTCATAATATTAAATAATGACCGTTGTACTTAAGGGGTAACACCTGTATTACCGGCTGAAAAAGAGATTTATTAATTTTTTTTATTTATTGTATCTTGAATTCGAACACTTTTTTCTTAAAAAAAAATTACGAAAATTTATTATTTTATCGGTCTCATCATAAAAATCATAATATTAAGAGCTCGCCATAGTATCCAAAACTTGTATTATCTGTATAACACTGCAGATTCCATTGTTAAACTGGTTCATGAAAATGTCAGAACAAAGATCGAGAACTGTTTTTCGATGAACTCTGCAATCGACCACATGGCAGCATTGAAACTCTCGTTGCTGTTTTATGTAAATAATTAAACAAATCAAAATAGCTTGCGTACTCTTCTTGTACCTATACGTAACACTTTTTTTTCAGTTTTTTGGCCGAAAAACTTGCAATTTCATGTCAATTCAAAGGATTCCGTGTTTTTACGTTGCTCCGTTATGTTTCATCGTCTGTTTATTTTTGTACTTTTTCTTGAAGTATATACTTTATTTTCTTTATCACTAATTGTAACTTTTTCACGAAAAATTCAAAATAATTATCAAGCAAGGATATTTAATTATTATAAAAGCAAAAAAGGAGCTGTTCATTGTGCGTCAGATTAGCATCTTTTCAACGGCTGTTGTGAGAGTAACTTATACTAATTCATCTGAGAAATAGACAAGTCACGACATTTATAAGCTTATTCGAAAACATAGAATCTTTATTATTTCCATGTAATAGATCTTTTTCCATTTAAGAAAGACAATTGAATTAATATGTGTAAGCCATGCGTACGACGCACATTGTTTCGTTGTTTTGGTGTTTAAGGGCATAAAAATTTATACCCTACGAAACCCCTAAACATTTCGTAGCACCGCGCGCTCTGGCAGCACTATGAGGCGCTTGGCGCAGGAGCCTATAACTTACTTCAATATGTTATATAAAATTTGTTATATCAGATATTATATCAAATGTTGTATTTATTAAATATTTTTTATTTAAATATTACTCTGATGAAACATAAGTTAAGCTAAACCGGCTCTTGTGGTATTTAGTAAAACTCGTGGTTTAAATACAAAGTTAATTTATTTCTTAAAGCAATAAAATATCGCTTTCAACCACTTGCCCTCATTTTTAAGACCTTAATTGTATTTTAGGATAATATTTGTTTTTGAAAATTCTACACAAGTGTTACCCCTAAACTTATTGATTGTTTTCTGCATTTATTTTTTTATTTCATCTCTTTTATGTACAATGGAAATTTTTATGTATGTTTTATTTTTATAAAACTCTTTATTCTTCGTCTGGTTTCATTAATAATGTTAACAATATTATTCACTAAGTAAATATGATTATTGGTTTATATTTTTTCGAATTCTATATTGGAAGATTACCATTATTATCAAAAATATAAACTAATAGAGATAAAAGATTTTATCTCACACAGAGAAGTTAGCACGTCTTTTTAAAATTCTAATTTATTGAATCACTACGCAGGCTGTAATCAAATATAAATACGGATATCAAGAATAATAATAAAATAGTATTTAAAAATTTATAATCCTTTTGGAAAAACCTGCGAGCAATTTGAAGAAAGGACGAGGAATATTCAAAAAATTCACGTTAATAAATAATAATAAAATAAAAACGCCCCCACAGAAATACACCTTCCTTTGTTTTTGTGAAGTCTCGTTGCGCATGTTAAGCATTGTACCTTTACTCCAGAGGTCAAAAATAGCCCGGACATAAAATATTTGAATAAAACAAAAGGGGAAAATGGAGCCATTTCGGAGCTATTAAATCCATTGCTTTAACATGGTACGTTGCTTTTAATTTAGTCGCGCGAATCCCCGCAACGGGAAATCATAATTTAATAATTAAACCTCTCTTTTGTTTTTTGAACACTTACGGCCATTGTTCCTGGCACCGAGCGGGACCACGAGTCGGATTCAAATTGCATTTTTATTTTAACGCAGAATATCGTACATCAAAATTACTTACGCTCGAACTGGGAAGCATTTAACCAGTTTATATCAACGCTTTTTATTTTACATATGTTAAACTAGCGATCTTTGCCCGGAATTCAGTTTCGGTTTTAAGTTAGCGGCTGGTGGAAGAGGAGAGTCATTTTTTATTTAAAATTAACTATACTTAATTTTAAATAAACGATTGCAAAATGTGGCATTGATAAGTATGGGAAGGAAAAAGTATATGGTAAATGAAATTTTTTCTTTTAATTATAGGTACGAAGTACCTAAAAAATTCACTATGCATTGCTTTAAAACAAGCATTAAATAAAATATATCTAAAAACAAATAAATTATAAAAATACAAAAAATAGTACATATCAAAACGGAAATATTATATGGTCAAACATAATAATTTCTGTCCGTCCGTCCGTCTGTCTGTCTGTCTGCCCGTAACTTCGTGCAACGTCTTTAATTTCACTCGAATTCACGGCTAAAAAAAACAAATGAAGCGGCCGGAGACGGGGATTGAACCCCGTGCCACCAAATCAGAACCGGCCGCTTCACGCAAAGCCGCCTCTGCGTGGGCCGCCAAAAACATATAATAAATGTGTAGGTGTTAGGGCTTAGCAAAGACGCAAACTTTTGATCATCATTTTTGACGGGTAACAGCTAGTTGATATTCAAAATAAACGCAATAGTATATTAATAAAAGGAAATACGAAGAATTACAATTTTTTGGTTGAAGGATTGATACTCATGCTTTCAGCTTTCACGCCGAGTTTTCACGTTGCTCCATTTTGTTACTGCAGTATTTATTTTTGTACCTCCTTTTTGAAGTATACATATATTCTCTGTCGTACTAATTAATCTTAAAGAAATCGGAGTACTCAAGACATCTATATGTTTACTCACAAGCTTAGAACCGTCACAGATTTCTGCAGGTAAAAATATTTGTAGGTACCTCCGAACCCCTAAATGTTTCTTAGCACGCTGCGCTGTAAGGCGTTTGGCGCGGCAGTCTATGTCTTCGAGGAAATAAATGATCGCTTGCAACCACATGCACTTAATTTTTAAGACCTTAAAGTATATATATTTTGAAACAGTAAAAAAAAATATTTTTTGAAAAATATACATAGGTGTTAATCACCTGAGGCAGTGAATGTGATCCGTAAAATAAGATTAAAGCAACTTTATTTTCAAATTTTGAAAAATATATATTGTACTAGCTGTCTATATCCGACGTTGCCCGGGCAATAGATTTAGTCAAAAAAAATATGGCAGGATGATGCATTTGTTTTGCAAAACCTCTAAATAATAACAATGTTTCCATTTAATCCAGGTAAGGGATGGTTGGAATGTCCGGGAGAGTGGTGGAGAGAGACTAAGTATATATATTTTCATCAAAGTAAAATGAAATTAGAAATGCTGGTTCAATTATATATAATTATTCATGTGGACGATTGAATTTCATTTTAGAAACACTACCTAATAATTAGGATTCTATAAGATGAAAAGAAAATTTTTAATAAAAAATTATTTATATTCACCTTCATATTGTGAGAGTTCGTGAGTGAGAGAGAGGTAAAGGAGGGAGGGGAAGAGGATATGATGACTTTATTTAGCGCACAGACAAAATAATAATGATAAATTTGGGTCAGATCAGATGGAAAAAAATATTGGAAGAGATGTCGGATTGAAAATAGGGGTGGAAGACGCATAAGTTTTCCGCAGGGTTTTAAAGATTAAGTATGCAAAATTTAGGTTAGATATGTCAAATGGTACAGATTAGTATATAGAATATATGATGGAGAGGGGTTGGGATAAAGGAGGAGGGGTAAATGTAGCCTATGTTTTCCGGCGAGTCCTAAAGAAAAAGTTTGCAAAACTTGGGTCATATCTGTCAAATGGTGTAGATTTTTATCAAAAATAGGGGAGGGGTGGAATAGGGAGAAATGGGAAATGCTTTTTTATTTCCACAGGGCCCTAAAGAATAGGTATGCAAAATCTGTGTCATATGGGTCAAACGGTATAGATTTGTATAGAAAATATATCAGGGGGTAGGTTTGATGTAAAAGAGTAGGGAGAAAATGTCGCCTATGTTACCCGCCGGTTTTAATGAATAAGTGTGCCAAATTTGGGTCAGATCGGTCAAACAGATTTGTATAGAAAATATATTAGGGGAGGGGGTGAGGTAAGGTGAGATGGGTAAAATTTCACCTATATCACTCGCTGGATCCTAAAGAATAAGTATGCAAAATTTGATTCAGATCAAGTGTATGGAAAAGGTACCGCGAATGAACACACGGTGCATTATTGGTTTGATCGCTTCCGTCCTGGAATTTTCGATAATGAGGAATTGAAAGCTAAAATGGAAGCGGATTTATCTCAAACCAAGTCAGAATTAGCAACAGCCTTCAACGTAGGTAAAAAAAATGGTATTGATTATTCTGCGACGAATTGGGAAAATAAAGAAGCTCGCAAAGTGGGTATCGTATGAATTTACTGAAGGGCATCAGCTGACTCGCGTCGAGGCTTATCTTAATTTATTGAGTGAGCACAAAAATGAGGGAATGAAAAGTGGATCCTGTGTGAGACAATTGGAAACGTTAAAACGACCCAGAGGAGGCAGACAAACAATGTCCCAAACGCAAATTGAGTCAAATGAAACTGCTTTTGACTGTATTGTGCCGGCATTATGCATTATAGCTTCTTGAAATCTAGCACAACAATTGCTCCACAGGTATATAGTCAAGAATTGAAAACGACGATGGACAAGCTCGCTATCAAACAACCAAGACTTGGCAAGTGCTCTAATCTACTTCTCCACGACAACGCTCGTCCATACATTTTGTTTATGTTTATTCAATGTTTATTCAATGTTATAAATGTTTACAATTTTACAGTGTTTACAAAATTAAATTAAGCTTTTTTCATTATTGCTGAGAGTCTTGGCAGCAAGTAAACACTAAATTGATTTGACGCCCTGCCTGCTATACTAGTAGTTAACTTTATTATAGCAGACAGTGCTCTTCCAGTAGTATAATGTTCAAGAATATTTAGTATTTATATAACATTTGTGAATCAATCTTATTGCCAATTAAAATTGAGAAATGCTAATAATTAAATGTTTACAATTTAATAATGGTGTTTATTAATTATATTATAGACAAAGGAAAAAAAATGATCTGAATAGGATATTTAATAAAATAAAATAAAACAATTAAAAGTATTTAAAAAGATGAAAGTAAATGTTCTTGTAGGATTATTATTTTTGCAGTGCATCTTAAAATTACAGAAGCTTCGACTGGAAACTCTCTATCACCCACCTTACTCGTCAGACCTTGCACCTACTGATTTTCATTTTTTCTGAATTTGGATAACTTTTTACGAGAGACTTCTTCGATGAGGCGGTGAAAAACCCTTTTAAAGAATTCATCGATTCCCATCCCCAGAATTTCTATAGCAAAGGTATGAATGAACTTGAATGAACTTCCATTAAAATGGTAAATATACATCGGTTAATAAATTCGATTGATTTAGTAGGTATATACCTTTCATAAAAAAAATTGTTTGACTTATTTATATGAGACGGCAATTTTATAGGTAAAGAATCTGATATTAAATATACTGAAGGATATGAAGTAATTAATATATTAGGGTATGCATTAACATTAAGTAGTTTCATAGATATGTTCTCCATTGTCAGACAGCGTCAGTCAAGTGCAGTTATAGCTACCGCACCCCGTTAATTTTGCCTCCTTTTCATTCCCCAGAGCTTACCTGGGAAATGACCGGTAAGTACTAGAATAAGCGTCCAGGTTATATCGAAAACGAAACTTTTATAGATATACGATTGTAGCGCCGGTCTCATAGGTATAATAAAAAGGATCTTAATTGAATTTCCAACTTGATGAGAGTTTCTCTTGAATTTCATTACGTAAATATTTCAAGGTCTTTCTCAAAGAAAATCAAGTTACGCTTTTTTAATGCGATAACTTTTAACGTACACAGCGGATATTATTGAATTAGGACAGCGGAAAATATACGAGTCGTATAATTCTAATTAATTCAATTTTCAATATTGAGTTGGCATAATTTTGAATTATAAAAGAACGCAATTGATAAAAATTAATACACCAGTGTATATTTTATACTAGCAGTCTTTACCTTGCGTTGCGCGAAATTCAAATTTAATTTTAAGGTAGTGCTTTAGGGGAAGTAGTGTCCGTTCACTTTAGGAAAGCCACTTGCATTAGTGTGAGTAACAGTCCGTTTACAAAATCTCGTAACATTTTTTTTTGAGTAAATGACAGACGCAAAAAATATGTATTAATAATATTTTAGTTTCTTAACCTAAAATAGGTACAAGTAATATCAAAAAACTCATTCCGTTTTCAAAATAAATATGATTTCAAAATTGTTATTAAATAAAACGAAAACATTGAGTATATGCTTTTTTAAATAAAATACCTACTCTAAATTGGATTTTTTTTTAAATTTAACTTTATTGAAAATTGAAACTGATAAATGAATCCATTACATATCATTGGTATTAATCATTAATCAAAATATATAATTCTCTACGCAACACTGTCCGTCACCAACGCTACCAGAATGCTCCAATTATAATGAAACATAATATAACAATGAGGTATAAGAAGCAAAAAAAGCTTAACTCTCTTTTTAATAATGTCCATCACTAACGTTATCAAGACGCTACTCTAGATAGCGCTGTTCTCTCAGCATTAACTGGCGGCCGAAATATATAAGAAAAGCACGTCGTTTTAGATGGTTATAACTAGTTTTAAATAAATAATATATAAGCAGGTATAATTTTAAATAAATGGTTTCAAAATCTTATAATTCATTTTAATCAATAAGATAAACTATTGTCGTCTGTATCGGACCCCGAATCCTCATCTAAATTTATATTTAATTGATTTAAGTCTGTGGTCACCGTATCGTAATCTTGCAGTCACCGTATTTTTAAATAAAAAATATTAAACAAAGAAACGACCGCTCCGCGTGACTGCCACGCTGATACTGAATTGGCCACTGGAATAGATTTAAAAAAGGAATAACCACTACACAATTTACGTGTTCCAGAGGGTATCACTTACACTAATGCAAGTGGCTCTATTAGAGTGAACGGACTCTAGAAGCGGGGCGCCTTTGTATTTTTCATGAAGCGGTAAGGTGAGATATCCAAGGTAGGATACCTATATTTTCATCAGCATCCTAGAGAGAAACTAAACAAAATTTAGATGGCGTAAACTGTCAAACACACATGTGTATTAAAAGCGTGTTTTATACAGTGTCCCAAAGGGTATTTATGCACAATTCTATCATAGCGGAGCTGCTATTACTGTATTTAAAAATAATATATCAGTATTTTTTTATCCCCTTGTACTGAAAAGACGCACTTAACAAGTAAACGTGTACAGTATAATTTCCGAATAGAAAATGTTAATACTTGAAATACAATTCTTAGTTTTCTAAGAATACGAATCAATATTCATGAGTCATAAGACGACCGACAAATCTGAACTTTAGTTTCTCCCTTCTCGGCTTCTTCGAAACGGAACAAGTGGGGGTGGCATGATGTCACGGTACCGATTCTGCCCCATTAGGTCCGATTACGGGACGATTCGCCCTTTCAGGCCCATTGGAGGGTGGCCCATAATACACGGTCAGCGAGCTCACCACCGCCGCCAGAGTGTACGACTTCTACATAGTGTTTTCATGTTTATATACGAAAACAATATTTCACCTTTCCTCGATAATATAAACAATGCCTTTATTTTATGAATTATGTTAAATCTGAAATTTTCGGGCTACTAATAGTTTTCGGTTCAAGGTATCAAAACCAAACTGACTGATTATTTGAATTTTTGCACAAACCCACATTATTAGTGATTGTCAAACAATTGAATTGTGATTGTCAAACAATAAAAAAATGGTTAAGGATGTTATGCAGACTGATGGAAGTGATATCCAAATGTCTTTGGTGTCTATTCTGTCATAGTCAGTGTGGACACCCTAATTTATTGCTCATTAAACTTCATTTCTTATCACTATTTAATATACACAAACATTCATTTAATTTTCTTATATAGGTATACCTAAATATACTTTTTAACTGTGCTATTATATATATTCTGTTACTATCCATGTGTATGTTTTTTTTTTATATTACTTTATTTTACTTTCTTTATTGCTTTTGTATTATACAATATATACTGTTCTTATTATCCACATTTTATATTTATATACTCAATTAATTAATTAATTAATCTTATAGTTACATAGTATTTTGTTGTATATCTTTATTATTTTTTGTTCTCACTATATTGTTCAGCTGCTCATCTCGGCACAGGTTCTTCCTAGTGAGATGAGCGGCTCCATCTCCTATGTCATGTAACAAGATGAAGATAAATAAATAAATAAATAAATAAAAATAATTTAATTAGTTCCTCGTGTTAATTGAGATTTGTATATCGATTATAGATTTTTCGCAATTCGACGGGCCATCATCGGTGCTGGATAACAGTTAGGTATATCTTAGTTACCAATCATCGATACAATCAGATCAAATCTCAAATAACTAAGTGTGTCACCGGTTAAAATACCATTACTATACACCATGGTCACCAAATATGGATCCTGACAACCCCATGCTGCTAAGATAAGTAAACTTAGCTAAGCAAATGTAACTCTATCAGATCGAGTGAGAAGTATTGACATAAGACAGATCCTCACACCGATGAAACTGCTATGCTTACACACCAAGAGATCTAAATTGAGGTAGCTTGGACATGTATTACGTATGCCAGAGGAGTGACTACTAAGATGTTCTTTTTTGGCAACGGAGGGAAGGCGACTAATGGGTCGTCCGTACTGAGTCGCAAAAATGATTGTATGGAGACAAATTTGGTCTCAACAGACTAGTACGGAATATGGAAGCACTTTGTCGAGACTTTGAGCCCTAGAAAGGATACGGGGACGAACGTGATAATAAGGGTGTATAATAATATAAAGAGAGAAAATATTTTCATAAAATGCTCTCAATTTTCAAGTTACATACATTGTCATTTGAATTTTTAATATATTGTTATAGAAAGCTTTAGGTAGATGAAATTCTGGAATTCTGTGGATATTTTCAGGAAATTTTCAATTGTTCTACATTGCCATAAATCCAGAATGTTGAAAAGTTTTTTTCACGATGTAGGTAGCATTGTTCGATATTTTAGTTCTAAAACATTGAATACAATGGATGAATGGCAGAAAAACTGGGGTAAAATAAGCTATGAAAAATATTTCATCCCCTAATTATAATAAAAGTACAACTTTATTAATTCGTGAGTCACGTGACATACGAATGAGCTTCCGCGAAAACGAATGACTCACGTAACAGGCAACATAAAGTGAACAATAGTGCCTTATAATCATGATTCTCTCCAAATGGGGATGACTCATTCTATCCGAATTAAATTTTGCCCGTGGTATAAGAAAAAATTAAATGTCGCCACCGGAAACAGGAAACAGACAAGTAGAAGCTATCATCAGTTCTGGATTTTTTTTTCTTAATGAAGGAATGACTTATACAACATGTTTAAATTTATTATTTAAATTTAATATCAATTGTGTGACAAGTATTATAATTAAAATAAAGAATTTTGTTACTCTTTTAGGGAAAAACGATTTATTATTTATAGCTATTAGGTACCAGTTTTTATTATTTAGAGGTACCTAAGGTAATTAGTGTTTTTAACAATACATTTAAAAAAATACTAGAGTTCGTAAAAACTTAACAAAAAATAAAATTCATGATTCCGTTTTCTTGATTTTGTATTTTTTTTTTTGTAAAACATATTTTCATGCATCGTAAGCTTCATTTCGAATATATAAAAATTTGTCAATAGGTACACAGTATTTAGTCTGTAGGTATAATGATTTTTGTGAACGTATTTACATGTTAAACTTTTTGTGAAGGAATGATAATTTGCAGTATAAATTTTCTCTACTCATATTTATTGTTATGAATTTGGCCATAAAAAAGTGAGTACTAAAATGTATACTTTAAAATCGCACTGCTTAAACAAAATTGTGGACGGTAATCGTAAGAAAATATTAAAAGTGTGGTACAGAAAATTAGTTGTTATGGCGTCGTGATCCATCTTAATGTCGTACACTGTAATAGAGTATAATAGATATTTACTCATATTTTTTACTTCTATTTCCTGTTATGTGCCAAAATCTCTCGATTTCAAATGTCACAATATCTAAACCTTTTAACCTACTCAATGTACATGTACAGAAAATATTTCAGGTTTGATACTATAATGTAAGTCTGGCGGTCGCTGGCTCTAGTCTATTAGTTTTCGACATTCGGCATGACTATACGGTCAAATATACAAGTATTTAAAGTAGTTCCACAGACTCCACACTTTTATGTGTGACGGTCTAGAGAGTGTTATTATATTTCGTTTCCACAATTTAGGACAATGGATGTGAGTGTTGAATCTTGTTTCAGATTCACGTGAGAGAGAGGCTGTAAATAACCGTGAGTAATCTGCTTGTGTTCGGAGTAGACACATCCCGGTGTTCTTACTTCAGCCTGACAGTACAGCGCAGCTGAAATTTATTCCTTTATTCGCGCACATATTTCATTGTCATATGATATATGTGTACCTATTACCTTTGTTTGATTTTAAGTCAAAGAAAAAAAAAACAGAAATAATGAAGAATTACTACATTTCTTTAATGAAGATGCGAAGCAATTTTTAAATATAAATATATGATATTTAAAATAATTTAATTAATGAATAAGGGAAATACATAAAATCTATCAGTCGTTTAAATATTTGAATTCTACCGATTGATTTTTCATATGTTTCTTATTAATAAATTTACATTGTTTGAAATATCATAGAACTATGTTAAAAAAATTGAACTTCACAACAATATGTCTTTATTTAAAAAGAAAACCTAATAGATGTATGGAAAATATATCTGATTTATTAAGAAAAATGATTTATTCTGGTGTCACCTAGCTTGTGTTATTCAAGGGTTTTTGCGATTTATTTCATAATGATCCCAACACGTACATACATAAAAATATGGTGCGCACTCATAGCAGTATCACCAAGGTACATGGTAAGATGTCTGCTGTGCATCACACGAAAACAGGGAAAGAGACGCATGGACAATAAAATAGACGAGACTAGTTGAATACGTTAAGAAAATAAAATGGAACCACTTGTTTTGGGATACGGATAATCGTTGGACGAACAAGAATTTAAGGATAGGTATCCAAGAAATCAACAGGCCACCCTAAAACATGATAGACTTTCAGAAAATACACATTTTCTGTTCTTTCTTATTATGGTTCAATTATAATGTAAAAAAAGGAAAAATATAGAAAATATATTTTAAATATTTTCGTTATATATAATGAACATAATATAACATAATATTTATATATATATTTATATATATATATATACTATATAATATATTATATATATCTATATATATATATATATCTAATATAAATAAAAAAATAAATAAAATAAATAAAAATATTAAATCACTTCCAAAGCTTCACTGACGTTTCATTTGGCGGAAACAAATTACGCTCGATATATTAAAGACCATAACCTACTGAATGTATAATTTTTCAAAACCAAATTAATTAATCAATTCGAAAGACATACAGAAAAATCTAATCCACGAAAAAATATTTTGGCTTTCTAATTGATTAATTAATTTGGTTTTAAAAACTTCACAGAACTTTGTTTTGAAAAAATACAACTTCGCAAATATGAATGTGTTCTTGAATGTATAATTTTTCGTACAAATTCGGGTACTAAAAGTCCATAAAAAAGAATCATGATGATAAAACTGTACTTAAATGTAAAAAAACAAGTACTGGCTATCTTTAGTAGTGCTCTGCAGTAAACTGGGCAAACCAAAGCCTCATTTTCTTTAGCTATGATGTTGTTCTCCTTCTTCCAGGGCTCCGATTTCCAGTAATCTTCCCCTAAATTTTGAGATGGAATTTCTGTAGACAATTCTCTGGATGTTCTAGGAATTTCTTTGTTTTAAATATTTGGTTTTCTTTATTTATTCATACTACATTATTTTATTTAAATCGTAGTCATATCTTACTACTTGTTACATGTTTAAATTACTAACTTCTTTATATTTACTCTATTTTGTATTGTTTTCGGTAGGGTGTCGAAGATTTTAAGTTCTTTGTACATCAAACAATTTTATGAAGTGTCTAATTTTAAATCTTTGTAACAAAATAAGTGTCATGCCCACTGATTTTCTTAAATTTTCGTTCATAATCCATAATCCAGCTGATTTTTATATTTTTTTGTAGACCCAAATCTCGAATTCTTCAAGTCGTTGAAATCATTGAAAATGAGAAAATAATTGCCAAATAGATAAATTAAAAATATTTTTAATATAATAGTATTTACAAATATATCTGAATTTTTCTATTCCTATAAAGCAGGTTTACTTGGGATAAGATAACAGAAATAAAAACAGCCACACTTGGAAGTATCAAAGGAAGAATAAAAACCTTCAAAATGAAGTAAACAAAAGGAAGCGGAATACAAATAAAGGTTTACTGAGATCATTATACTCGTAAAGGATAGGGAAGTATGAACAATGAAAGCATAGCCAGACAGAGGAAAAAATGTCAGCTAATATTCTTTATGTTTTGAATACAGAAATAATGATTCGATTAGACTAATATGTATTTTAATTTTAAAATCCGAATCACTGTAATATATACATACATACGTATTGACTATTTGAGTACCTATGTAATGGTTCATGATTTTTGTTACATTTATTGTTTAATTACACATTATTCCTAATTTATTTAAATGATAAGCAGGTGTTATAATTTATAAATTAGAAAACATTTTCATGGTACTTTCCTGGGATTTTTAAATTTATCATTGCTAAATAAATATAACCATTTTAATAAATTTTAGTCTATTTTTTTAGTTTTTGAAAAATTTCCATTACATTATTTTTTTTTACATTACACAATAAACAAATACTGATACTCGTTTAATAATTGCGATATTAGGCTGACACTTTTCAACATGAATACCTTAACATTTCCTTAATTTTTGTAGTGAGACGCTTCTCTTACTGCCTTAATTCTCTCCTCTATATCTGCAACTAAACAAGAAGAGAAAAGGCAACCATGTGACGAAACCAAGTGATTATTTGTTCGACTTTAGAAACTTCTTTTACGTTTGTTCACAGATTTTTCTTGGATTTTTTATAAAGTTTCAAGATATTTGAAAGGTATCAAATTAAAACTTATTAATTCCATATATTTTCAATATCTTATATATGTATATCTTTCTAAAATGACTCAGGATAAATTATTTAATGAAATATTAATTTATCAAACTAACAATTTTTTAGAAATGAAAAAAATCGTTCTACTTATTGGACTTCATATCGATGGTAGAAAGTCAAAAGGGCGTAAGTGAATATTTCGAAGTTATAGGAAAGTAAAAGAAAATTCCGTCAATCTAATTATTTCCTTTATTATTAAACGATTTTCATATTTGTTAATTCAAAACACATATGTAAATTGTTTAATAATTTTGTCTTTCTACCCTCGATATGATGTATGGACTTGTGGGATGCTTTTTTTCATAAAAAATATTATAAAGTAAGTTCGTTCAGTTAGTTTATTTACGATTTTTAATTTAAACGATACTGTTTTTAAAAAATAAATTTTTCTGCGAATTTTTTTTAACCTTTCTTACATAAATGTTGAAAACTTTTTTAACTTCAATATATTAAAATGACCGATATTATTATTTTAGACTGAAAACCAAAAAAAAAAAGTCTTCAATATTCAATAGTCAATATTCCTGATTTCAGCTATTTAATCAATGTACTTACAGCGTGTTGTGTCTTAAATGTGAGCATGTGTGCCATTACCTTAGAATTTTCAGTTAAGATGTCCTTTGTAGAATATTTGCTCGTTAAGTACGCTGTCCCGGTAAAATTTCACCATTGTGTCCCAATGAATTATTATTCGCAATGAGTTATTAATTTTAATAGTTACATTTTTGAAATTATTATCATTCGGTGTAAGTACTAATTATTTTCTAGTATGCTTAGAGATGCATTGCTTCACCAATCTGCATCAGTCTTGTCCCTTCGCCTACCGTCGCGGTGATTCCTCCCCCAGGTTACCTGCGGCGAGTACAGTCCGGTCGAGGATTTGATTTACACTTCGCTCGGCGGTCCCACATCGACGCATAAAATGTGAATTATTGCTCCTTATTTCCCATTCGGGCAAGTCTCGAGCTTGGTTCACAAAAAACATGAAACCCTTCCAGTACCTTGGCACCCTTTCAAAATGTTTAATACGAGCCCACCAATTCCATACGAAAAAACACATAAAGTATACAACACTTCGCCCTTTCATAACCGGGTACTGCATTTCACTCGCAACGTTGGGCTCGGTCGGTCTAGGCGGGCGGGTGAGCACAGCGCCGGCCGGATCTATCCTACTTCCGGAATACCCCTAAATCATACCTCAAATGTGAGGAAGTAAAATTTATTTTATACTGCAATAATAAAAATGACCCACCACAAATAAATTTTTATGGATACACGAAAATATAATTTATAACTGATATCCTGTAAGATTGAAAATTACCGTTTAAAAAGATTTTTATTTATCGGAACATTAATTTAGTTACGACTTGTATCGGCTTACCCGTTGGAGAAATTTTTGTGTAGCGTCATTTTTACTCACTAGAATTAATAATTTTTTACCCTGAGCTCAATTGTATCCTGCACTACAATTTTTGTAAAAATTTGGTGTTCTTATATATAATTCTAGTAATTGTTAAATGTGTAATAATTAGTAAATGTGGAATACAATCAATTAATTTACATCTTTCTTTTTTTCATGCCTTGTCCATTCAACGATCATGTTGACTATGCGTACTTTGTTTACTGCGGCCCGGAACAGCTCCACAGTAGACTGGCCAAACTACTGTCTCAGATTTTTCAGCCGTGATGTTCTCCTTCTTCCACGGCCCCGTATTTTGGCAATCTTTCTCTTCATTATGAGATCCAATATCTCGTATCTCTCTGGACATCTCAATACATGTCAAAGATATTAAGGTTTTCGGAGTTTTATTGTTTAAATAACTTATTTTTCTTTACTTATCCAAACCATTAATTTTTTCATTCGTAATGTCTGTCCATCCAGCTTATTTTGAGTATTCTTCTGTAGATCCACATCTCGGTTGCCTCAAGTCGTCTTATCAATTCTTCGGTATATAAATAATACCGAAAACACGTAGCATTTGACCATTCGCATTCGTAATCCAAGGTTGAGATCATGACTGCAAAAAGGTTGCACGAGCTTGCTCATTGCGGCATTTGATTTCAACCAAAGGATCCCACCTTTCATTTAAATTGCAGCTCAAGTATACAAAACTTCTTTAGTTTTGTTCCAGCAAAATTCTCACATGTCTTCACTTGATTCAGCAGGAGTTGTAGATCCTCATTGCTTCTTGTAAGAAGTACCATATCATCTGAATATCGCAGGTTGTTCAGAAATTTCCCATTTATAACAAGTCCTTGAGTAGCTTCATTGAATAATTCTTCTAAATATAAGTTGAACACCATGTGTGGCTCTTTATTAATATTTTGTCTGTTAGGCATTGTTCTACTCTTACTGCTGCTTTCTGGTTTCAATAAAGATTACCTATTACCCTTATATGTTCATCGTCTATTCTAGCGGTTTTCAGAATTTAAATCATTATGTCATGTTTAACTCTATCAAATGCTTCAAGAAAATCAATGAAGTATATAATATACATTTGTGTTCACATTTCTACATCTTTGGATTAGTACTTGAATATTAAATAATGCTTCCCGAGTACCTAACCCATTTAGAATGCCAAATAACGATATATGCGTCAATGTGTAATTCGAAAAAATATCTTTAATAAGTGGCTCATCAAACTGATTATGCGGTGGTCACTGCATTTTCTTGATATTGTTTTCTTCGGGAGGGTAACAAATATGGATCGGGGCCAATCTAGTGGGATTAGTCCTGTATTATATACTGTATATATATTAAAGTGACTTGTCAGTACTAGGTTGCCTTTGTTTCCTGCAAGTTTAAGGATTTCAGCCCTTATTTCATCTGGGCCTGCTGCTTTTCCAGGTTTAGAGAGATGAATTACATGTTCTACCTCATTTGTTGCGATTGGTGGAGCTGTTGCAATATTTCTCATATTATATTCTGCGCATCTTTTATCATTGTAAAGTTCTGAGATGTATTCTTTTTACTTATATAGTAAATACCACTATTATTTATTACTTTACTAAGGAGTTTAAAAAAATAGAGGTAAGTGCTCGTATTTACATGGTACGTATATCACATCATTTTTTTCTAATTGCAAATAGTTATTTGGCGTCAATGTGATATTTATTCTGTCAAATATATTGAGATAAAAGAAAAATAAGGCATATTCAGATATATTAAACTATTATAACTAAACACTTCAAAGACAGAACGGTTCATGCAGCAGTGAATAGAAAACAGCTAATAATAATGACGATGTTGAAAATCTTTAATATCTTATCCTTGGCTTAGAATTTTTAATTAAAAAATATTTTTCTAAACTTCCTTTCAAGTTTAACAATATCGTAGAACAAATTTAAATAATAATAAATACTTAGGTGGTATTTACCATATAAGTAAGAACAATTTTACGAAAAAATCTCTTAAAATTTTCGGGAATCATTTGATTTATTTATTAGATAACCAGGTAAAAACATCAAATTAATGAAGTGATTTTGAACGTAATGTTGACGACTTCCTCCTACACAGGTTAAGTCAGTAACAGGTCAAAGAAAAATAGTAATTAAATTTTTTTTCATCTTACAACTTAACGACTATCATTCTATAATAAACGCGTTATTGTGTATCGTAAGTGTGTCATATGCGCCAGTAAAATATGAATGAAAATGGTCTGCAACTTGGAGCAGTATAAATCTTCCAAACGACAACCGAACAACTGCTTTTACAGACCATTGTTGGCGTGTCCGGCAGTGCAATTTAGTATACTGCGCTTGCCCGAGTGATTGCGGACCCCGAGGCTGAAATATACACGGTGAAGTGAAGATTATGATGCAGGTGCTGAGTAAAAAGAGATGAGATGAGAAATGTACTACGTACTCGAAAGAGCTGGGATGATTTGCAAATCTTTCTCCGGGAGTTCTACCGGTCTCTCGATGAAATCGGAAGAATATTTCGTCTGATGCGAGCTTTCAGAATCGGACGCGACATTACCTGGCTCGGTGCGTTTTATATTATTGGCGATTTGATGCGATTTATTGCGCTACTCTGACTTGTCGCGTCCCACAACAATACATAAAGTGCATTTAAATTACCCTCCATAAACACTTATTCCGCCGGGCCGTGCGGCGCGGCTGACACCCACGACAGCGAGAAACGGAGCGGCCCCAGGGTTGTCATATTGTGAACACCCGAGAGGTTAAAAAATGATAACATGACTTCCACCGTTTGAGATGTGAAACACTTATCATTTAGGGGAGGATCTTCAAAATGTGGTATTCATTTATACAATGGAATAATTAATGAAAAAAACACAAATTTGATGAAACAATCAAAAAGATGTAAAGAAAATATCTATCTATCGAAACATATTAATTTATTTGGTTGCAATCGGGATAGGGATTATGTACCCAAAACTTTTCCTAAGCTGCAATACTAATTTTGGAACGACAAATTTGAGACTAATTTGTATTTATATTTATTTATTTACAAAAAATAAAACTAATCAATACAAACAATCACATTAATTTATTACTAAGCTAAATACTTGTGCTATGAAAATAGAACTTCTAGATTGAAGATTGAATCCCTGACCATCATATGACTAGGGGATGGTTTTACATACTAGCTACTGACTACTCAGCTACTTGTATTATATATGTTATGTGGGGTATAAAAGCAAAGGCTTATGCAAAAAAAGGCAATAGGTACCCAAAAAATAATATTGCAGTCGTCGAGGGTTACTAATTTGGAATATACCGAATTATACGACACACAGCACTTATAGCAAATATTTATAGGATTTTGGAAGGTTAAATTTTTAAGTAATATAAGTATATAAGTATATTTAAGTAATATAAGTATATTTCTAAATGTGGAGACCTGTAATTGGCCATCTATATTGTATCAATGTTTTCTATGCTTTTTTTTTGTGCTGTTGGTCTTCCATAAACATTAAATAAATAAATAAATAAATAAATAAATATTTTAAATAATGAATCCTCGGTGACTACATTCAAACATTTTTTAAATTTGTTGGATATTACTGATTTTGCTTTTATACCCCACATATGGTCTTACGTAAACGCTATATGAGGTATAAAAGCAAAGGCATCAATATCCATAAAATTAGAAAAATGTTTTCACTGAGGTTTATTACTTTAGAATGTACTGAATCATAGATTTTATCTATCTATTTCTTCTTCCAAAATAATGTTTCTTATAAGTTTATACTGTATATTTCCTATAAATCTATACTCCAGTACATTCTAATTTAATACTTTTTTTTAATATTGATGCTTTTTGGATAATTACTTTTATTTTTTAATCTATTAATCCATTACATATGATATGTACTTATCCAGGTACTTACCCAAGTTGAATAACATTTCCGAATCATAATCAAATATTTTTGCTATGGGTGGATATTTTTCCGCTTATCTTTCATATTTAAATATTGGTGTTTTATTATTTTATTGTATTACTATGTTACCGCTATGAGTTTTTAACACTGTTTTGTGTAATACGTTTATGTTTTTATGTATTATATTCTTCTTCTTCTTCTTTTTCTACCCCTTATCTAATTGGGTCGGGGACCCTGCACCGCATAGGAGTTTTCAACTCTTCCTATCATGGTCTGCGCTCTTAACTTACGGACTTTACACGAAATTACGGTGACAGTAAATTCGATTTAAGCGAATGCCAGCGATATCAATATTGTTTATTGGATACGAGATAGTATTGAAGCAAGAGGCAAGAGAAGAAGAAGACGAAGAGCTTAAATGGAACAAAATCAAAAGCATCCCTCATAGATGTCAGATATATATATATATATAGGCTTTTCTTTAAATGAAAATGAATCAAATTTGTCATAAATATTTTTCCATAAAATCCAGCGTAACTAAGAGATTTAAATTTGCGGCTCGGTTGAGTATAATGATTTGTAATATGATGCGTTGAGGACCAAACTCCCCTCAAGGGAACTGAATAATTTGAAACATCCACGTTGTGGTAATTCAAGAGATATCAGTATTATAATGTTTTTATTTCAGGCTGTATTCAAATTCACGTATAATTCAATACAATACCTGCTTTTGATATTTTTATACATGATTTTGTACAGAAATATATGTAATTGGTCGGGAGAAAATTAGGCATTAAAAAAAATATAATAAAAAATCAACATATTAAATATTAGGTAACTGATCCATGAAATTAAGAAGATGATCAGTGTTTATCTATAATATACCATAGTATCCTATGATATATTATTTGGCTTAGATTATGTTATTAAGAGTTGATAACTACATTTTATTTTTCGTACAAGGTTAGAGAGAGAGGGAAGGCCGTACACAAATCTCGCCTTAACCAAATTCAAACATGAAAACTCGTTGGTTTTTTAAACTTAAGTCAAGACTATCTTCCAGTACCCGTTTAATCTGACCATCCCAGGTCTTCCACGTACATTCTCTATTTCTGGTGCCATCAATCGTCTTTTCCATGTCAGGTCTTCCACGTACATCTGACCATGCCAGGTCTTCCACGTACATTCTCTATTTCTGGTGCCATCAATCGTCTTACTATATATTTACTCGTCATACTTAGCATTCTCTCGTTCATTCGTTCAATATGGCTACCTTCTACTACTACCTTCAACAACAACTACCTTCGCGACTCTTTTTAATTGATTATGTTCGGATTGGGTTTGCATACTTTTAGATGGGTTTGTAACATTTGCGCCAGTTATCTCATTTCCACTACAAGTCTACTTATGATTGACATGTTTCCATTATAAATTATTGAAGAAACGATAACAACTCTAATATAAATATTTATAATCAATTCTGTTTTTTATATTTCAAAAAAATTTTACGTACAAATTAGCATTTTTGCGTCAAAACCATTTAGAAAATATTCAGTATTAAAAAAAATTAAAATGGTATCAAATAAAATAAAGACGACTTGTATGTTTTAATAATAGGATCAATATTATTTGTGGAATTGGCTTTTACATTGTAGCGAGCAAGAAAACATATATGCAAACATATTAGAAGACATAAAAATTCCTTTCATTTTAATGATTATCATGAATAATCTCTACAAATTTTAATGATTATAATAAAAAGAATGTTATGTTCGCGGAATAACAAATGCTTACCCTGCGACCTGCGACAGTCGGCAAAGCAAAGAACGCTTCCCGCGACAGATGCAATACGCCACGGCAATGCGAGCAATTCTTTCCACCAGAAGATATTCAATTATTATTGTTACAATTTATGTGAATTGACCCCGTTCGCCGTCTGTCCGACAGTTGGTTGTTATCGTCGATTTATAGACCGTGTTTTAAATGTATTATTTAATATATTTTATTAATATTGTCAAGTAAATTTGTTGTTAATACAAAAGTGTCAAGTGCATACAATATGTAGAGCTTTTCTAAATATATCTATTTAACTATTTCTTGGTCAAGTGTCATAGAAATTTGCTATTGTGTTGGATATTCGGCGATTAAATATAGCAGCTCTGAAAAGATATTCGGTGCAATTGAAGATTTGGCTACTCCGATTTTTTCAAGGAAAGGTACTCCGCTATAATCGAATGCCCTGATCTCAAAAATTAAATCAAATTGATTGGGAGGCAATTATTAAAAAAAAAGTTATGACACTTTAATGTTTGAAATTTACATTTCAAACGTTTTAGTTATGCATATTTTGCAAGTATCCCGGTATGATTGAGTGCCAAAATGTCAAAATGTAAGTTTATTTGAATGACTTCTTCAACATTCCGAAGGACTTGTGCAAACATATTTTCAGCATACATGTTGAATAAAAGTGGGCGAAAAATACAACCTTATCTTAAGCCTCGTTGAATTTCAGCTTCTGCGCTAATGCGCGTACTCATACATTTGCCTTTTGATTACAGTATAAGTTTGCAATGAAGCGACAATCTTTATCTTCCTTCCTGCCTTAATGCTTGTTGATTTTATTATCTCAATTAACTTATTATGTCGTACCGTGTCGATGTCCTTTTCGAATCAATATACATTACCATTTATATCTCTACATCTTTGGAATAAAACATATTTTTCCAATGTTATTTTATTACACCACGAGCTAAAGTGAGCTAAGTGGGCTATAGTGAGCAAAAAAAAATTGATAAAATCATTCCTGATGATGGAACCTGCAATACGATCCGAATTATCTACCAGAGAGATCGAAACACTATCTGAACGGCCATGAATACCTAAAAACGCTGAAAAAATATCTTTGGCATTTTTGTTGACATGATTGCATACAGGGAGTCTCGTAGCTAGTAGCAGAAACTTTAGGGAAGTTTTCTTCAATCAATGTTGAATAGAAATATTTTTTATGCTTGGGTGAAATATTGATTTTTACGGAGATAAGCCGCATCAAAGTTTCCAATTTTTTGGAATATTTCTGACTTATTTTCTGTAAAGCGTTGGACGATTACTACAGTAACTTAAATGAAATATTAAAAATTCATTCGCTTTAATGCAAGTAAAAAAAATGATTACAACCAACCTTACAAAAGATATATTTTTCAAATTTGTGCAAGATTTTAATAATTTTTGTATTAACCTTTAATGAAGTGGAAGAATGTAACTTAACTAATGAGGTGGGTCCAGTGGAGCCAGGTCAATTAATAAAAAATAAACAAGTGATGATTTCAAAGATCTCTTTTTGATATTGAACAGTTTGTCTCACGTGTAGTATAATAGATACTATAATTATTTGAACAGGAATTGTAGCAGTTCTAATTTTACATTTTTTCTTATGACTCTACTTTCTCTTAAACTAAAAGTAATAAAATTAAAAAAAAATATCAAACTAAAAATTAACAAATATTTTAAAACAAAACGATACATTTTCACCTAAAATTCAGAGTTTGCAGACCGTTTTAGAACATGTCATGCATTAGGGTTAGCATTTTACACAGCGTTGGACAGTCTTCGTCCTTTTATTAGATGGACAGAAAGTACATCCCTCTATTTAATTTATTATTATTTATTTATCTATCTAATATCCTATTTCAAAGTCTGGCAAAATAATTTGCAATACGTATGCAATTCTCAATCTGAGTTGGTAGGTTTCTTCCTCATCATCAATCAATTCGTTGATCAACCAGTCTTAAATAATTGATGTTTGATATACAGAACAACTGGGAACATTTATTCGACTAATCATAGTGAAATACCTCAAATAAACAATTATACACGTTTAATTGTTTACAGAAAATAAATCAACTGTAAGAAACGTAAATTGTTATAAAATATTAAAATAATTTTTGCTCCTCCTTGAATTGAAAGTTATGAGACGGTTGACAATGTACGCTTTTTTATATAACTTTTCCAAGGCAGCTATATGCTAGCTAGTTAAAAAATATTGATATCACGCTCTCCAAGATAGGTACGTATAACTCAAATTTCATTTAATTAACAAGAATATACCTTGTTTACACCATCAATTTGAAATAGCAACATATTTCGGGGTCAATCATCATCAGTATAGGTAAAACGTATACTAAAAATTAATAATCGTTGCATAGACATTTACAAAATAAATAAATGGGAGATGAATAAATAATTAAGTACTAAATAATAAAGTACTGATGAAAGGACTACTGGCCCCGAAACATGTCGGTATTTTTAACAAATTTGTAGTGTAAACAAAGTATATTCTTATTAATTATATTAATAATGTCACAACTAAATGACTTTGCATTTATTGAAAAAGCAAATATAATTATTGAGAATACGTATTCCCACAAGAATTAAAGTAGGTAATAACCGACAAGGTATATACTGTTATTATAAGCTACAGCTGAGAAAAATGTGTTTTTAAATGAAAAACTTTGTTTTAACTATCGTGTAAGAATCTTTTATACGGATTGTAACTTAAATTTCCGATTCACAATATTATTTCCAGAAGAAATCGCACAAATGGCATTTTCATTTATCGCAGCTCCTAAAATAACAGCTCTTTCCGACGCCGCGGTTTGAGTAAACAGTTGATACATTTTCACGTAGAACTTTTCTCGAGACAGAACTACGAGCATTTTCCCGCTTTAAAAATGGCAAGAAAGATATTCCGAGTGTATTTACGCCGAAGTTGTTCCGCGCTCTGCAGGTGACAGTACAATGGCTCACATGTACGCATCTGTCACGGCCACGATCTTCCCTTCCTCCGGCCCGTCACTCGAGTACGTCTCGCAGCTTTTTAAGTAAAAAAATTTAATCCCCACGTTTTGTTAAACATTTTCCCTTTTGCGAGCACTCGAAAAGTCTATTGAGAGTTTTCTCGAGCTTAAGGAATTTCACGTAACAGAAATACGCGGAGGCGGCCGTAAATAAATGCCGCGAACTTCTCGGTACGCAAAATCTGTCGAAGTGTGGAAAAGTAGGCTTTAGAAAACGCTCTTACTACGCACATGTTTAATTCTAATTACCATTAAATATGTTCTGTATACTGTTGAGGTGATTTTAAATTGCAATTTTTTTAAACATTTTTAAAAAGCTTACATAATAGCTTGTTGGTCTTGTGGTTAGGACTCTCGCCTCGTGATCCAAAGATCGCGGGTTCGAATCTCACTCCAGACCAGCAAGTTAGTCCTATTTTCATAGCACAAGCGTTTAGCTTAATTTGAAAATAGTAAGAATATTGATGTGACACGTATTCCGTGTTCGCATCTCTATTTAAAAAAAATAAAATAATAATAATAATGATAATATTCAATACTTAACAATGCCGTGATGCTCCTCTACAAGAAATGAATTTCGTGCGCAGAATAAAGATCTTTTATGTTTTGAGACATAATTAAGCATTGAAATAATCATTCACATTTCATTCTTGTAAAGCATGATATAGAGTACAATGATAATATATGTTAAATTATAGTATCCACATAAAGTTATACAAAATAAATAAAGAAACGAGATTCACATTTTTCAATGATTAAAAAAATCATCGATATTTGTTCTTATTACGGAATCTTTACACAACTGGAATGACGTGACCCATCAGCGGTGGTTAATTTAAAGAAAATTTGGCACGCCAGGAACCAATCACAGGGTCTAAGGAAAGTTAGGTGAAGTGAGCATTGTCAGGACACGAGTCTTCATAATATTTCTGTATAGGTCTAAGACGTGGACTCACACAACAATAGCCCTGGAAGATAGATGCGTTAGAGTTGTGGTGCTGCCTTCAGTTATAAATTTATAAATCCCTTGGAGATCTCAAAGAAAACAGTTACATTTTATAAAAATGTACATTTAATAGAAATGAGCATTGAGAAACAACTATCTTCCACAATATAAATACCCATTCTGAAATTCTTTGGACATGTCAGAAAATACACGGATTCAATGATGAGACGGTAGTATAATGCAGAGCTAGTATCCAGCCATACGGACGGATCTGGTGAAGTTTCCAACCAAGAGCCAATTCATGCCATGCCATGTTATCAAGAATGTTACAAATTAGAGCAGATGGCGCCAAATAGTTTTGGCTATGGTGCCAGCATTGTCATAGAGACCACGGTTGCTCCGCTACTAACGAAGAAGAAGAAAACAAAAGTAGTGCTTATATTGCCTGTATGTTTTGAAAAGTTAACTTAATATTTCATGATTTCTTTCACGAAAGAAACAGTTGTTTTTATTGTGTGTTTCTTGTGATTACATTATACTTTGTTAAAGTGCTATTAAAATACAACATTGTTTTCATGTTTGGGGTACGTTTGGAAATTTAAAAAAATCCCTTTTTATTTTACTTTTTTACCTAATAGTACAATATGTTAAGAACATTTTCCCAAAGTTTCAAGTCAATCGGAGTAAAACTCTAGGAGGGAGAGTCATGGAAATTCTCTCACTAGATTCGGCCGGGCGGAGTGTCACAGGTATATCGAGGCTATATACTTGAGCTGCTTAGCTATTGGTTGTTTGTCTTCCTCTAGAGGCAAGAAATCGTCTTAGGCAAGAGCAAAAGGATGCCTAGACATGGCAGCTGTAGCAGGATCTTTTCTATATGGACCTGGAATCAACAATTCTAGGTAAGTTTAAAAACAAAATTCTCCGTTTTATTCCTACTTAAAACATTAATAGCTTTTTTCTCAAAACTCTATTTTTGGAATCGGTGGACATGATTTCTCAAAAACCAACACACCGATCTTATTGAAATTTTGTATACTTATTTTAGACAGCTTTGTCTAGTGATATAATGAAGTTTACTTTTCTTATATGATAATAGTTTATTTTATAAGGCAATAAGTGATGAAAATCTATCGAAAATTTTACTTTTTTGTATACAATTCTGCCAAAAATTCAAATATCATTTTTTTTAATCATTCGGTTAAGCACAAGCTATATTCATAATGAACTAGAACACTAACGTAAAATATTTGGTTTTATGATTTCACATAAAACTATAATCGCGAGGAAACTTTTTCTAAGGGTCTCTGATGACCAGGTCCTAACGGCTGGATTTTCAAATTTTTTAATGAAAATTTTATAAAAGTTTGAATAAAATAATTATTTATTTACAGTGTAACCTTCAAAACCCATGAAACCCTTTAATTATTAGAAAATGTAACATGTTTGTAACACAGTATAAAAAATAAAATTATTCTAAAAATTTTGATAAATATATGTTATACTTATTCAGATGATTGGTACCGCGTTTTCCCAAGATCATGAACCCTGAAAGAAACCCCAAGATCACGAACCAAGAACATCAAGAAATCCATGAAACCCTTTAACTATTAGAAAATGTAACATGTTTGTAACACAGTATAAAAAATAAAATTACTCTCAAAATTTTGATAAATAAGTCTACTTATATGTTCTACTTATTCAGATGATTGGTATCGCGTTTTTCCAAGACCATGAAATATAAGCTCATATAAAGTAATAAATATATTTAAAGATTCATATTTCTGGAGTAAAGATGCAAAAGCGCCATATTTGTAATACCTACCAAGAAGAGGTACGCACCGGTTACTTTTATTTTTAGGTTTGCTGGACTTTCCGGCTTATATAGACTGCACGGCATTTCATGGATCAATTAGGGATGCAGTTTTTATGAATAAATAATGAACATGTATAAAATATGAGAAATTTTGATTAATAAATAATCAACACAAATAAAATAACCATTATTTATTTAAAATGGAAGCGAAACATGTAGAGTCCATGTCTCTATTTGGGTTAAGTAAAGAAGAATTTAAATATCTGATTCAACGAAAATGTGCACTGTAACTATACAAAACTCTTACTGATTAGTATTACTGTATTTACGGAAATTATAACACTATGACTATTGTTGGAAAATATAGAGCAACCAAATTTAATATCCTGCAGATATTGTGTATGTTCTTACAAAACATATTTCAATTTAGATATTTATTACCAATTTATATTATACAATTTTATTATTTTACGTTGAATACATAAAATACTATATTATTATATAAAAGCTGAGGGTAAAAATATCCTATAAATAACAAACTAATAATAATCTTTCTCTTCAAATAATTGATTATAATAATAATCTGTTTCTTTTCCGTATCAGGTTGCCGGTCGTTGGCCTTCATATTGGCTACAATTATTTTCTCGACAACCGATTAGAAAAGCCATACTATTTTGCAGCCAGTTCGGTCAATCGTGTTGGTGACTTTCCATAAGATCAGATTCCTTCCATACATCCTAAAATCACATACAATGGTGTCCTTATGTTTAAAAACCTGACGATAATACGTAAGAATTCGGAGCTGTATCTTTGAAGATAGACTGTAGACTCCTAAAAAATTTTTCCTCTATAATCGAAGAATTTGTTTTTAGGGCTGTATGCACCACGGTGTGCATCACGAACTTAACATTTCCAGAGTTTCTATCCTTTTGCGATCCCTCTCGCGAGTTCATATTTAAGCACCATTGAATACAATTGAAAGAAAGACCGTATTTTTAACTTATTTCAAACGACGGCTCCACCCATGACGGCCGACTGTCCAATTAACTCGCTGAAAGGCGTTTTTGAATATAATGACACATTATGCGTATTACGAATGTTACTTAAACCAATCGGATTCTTGCAACTTGAAATATAAGTTAAGCTCAGCTCCACGATTCACTTTTTGGGTTAACCGAAAAGTAAAGTTAATCAATTGAACTTTTATACTTGGCCCGGATCCGTGGGCCGCTGTTTATTACCCCCAGGTAAACAAATTAACCCCAGCAGCGGGTCGGCTGACCCCGGTGGTAACTATAAAGTGCGCCTATCTGGAATATTTAAAATTCCATCCGCTCCGTGTTCCAAGGCTGTAAATTCCACTTTACTTGATGTGGGTCGGCCCTGGACTGCAGGTCGGGGGTTCCCGGGGCCGCTCGATGGACTGAGCGGATTTCACATTTCGAGGAATGCCGTTCTCGGACCCCGGTGAAGCGGTCGAGACCTCACATCTTCACTATTCATATGAGGAAATATCAATATGAAATATTAGATCAAGTATTTTTTGACATTTTTAGCTTACTTTAGGGCCGATAAATCTTGGTTGGTATGTACTGATCATAATATGACGTTTTAATACAAATAAGGTATAGAAGAAATAATAATAAAAAAATAAAAATATTAAAACAACATAAGTAGACTGTGGTAAAAATTAGGTAAATATGAGGGGTATAACGGCAAAGGCAGCAATATCCCACTGAGGTTTTTCTAAGACAAATAGAAAAAATGTGTCACCACTCAAGGAAATTTCTCTGGAATCTATGAAACCTATAGCCACAAACAATTACTACATCAAAGCATATTAGCCCTGAAGATGGACCCTGCAATGGGATCCGAAACGTAAACCAGAGAGGTCAGATATATACGGCAGAATATCCCAGAAAACTACTCGCAGAAATTGCCATCTCAGTTTTCTTTTTATATATATGTTTAAATAAATGTACAACTATTAAATTTAGATATTGCTGTGTTTATTATCAAAAGTTCAGCTTGCTGCTTTTGCTATTTACATAATTGTATATTCCTGTGTTTGATAAGATGTTTAAGTCTAAAATCCGTATCAACTCTCACTTTAATATAAAGCGAACATTTTTTCACGCGACACATCTTTGGGGGTTGATTGCTATCTTTGCTTTTAATAATGATTTGGAAAGATAGTTTTGAAAGAAATAGAGCAAAATAAGAAAAAATTTCTTATACTGTCTCGAATTAATTAATTGGATATTTTTGAGTTTGCTTTTGTAGCCCTCATATACTATAGAGTTTAATTAATAAATTAGTTTAATGATATAATAGAGTTTAATGAATACATTAAATGCTAGCATAGTACAAAAAATAAAAAAATATTTCTGATATTGTACGATCATATGGAACCGTATGAGTGGGAAAAAAGTAGTAAAGAAAATAAATCAGAGTGTTGAACTTAACAGGAACAGAGGTCATCCACAAAAAACTGACATGATCAGCAAACCAAATATTGGGGACGGCGCTGTCAAATAATCAAATAACCGAAGAGCGTGCATGAAGTTGTTTGAAAATGAAGGAGGCAAAAGTGATATGCCGGGGTATTCTATTTCTCTGCCTACTCCTATGGAGAAACAACATGATGGTCGTTAAGTTGATTGATTCAGAAACACTTCAGAAAAATAAATAAATCGAACTTATAAATATTAATCAATATATCAATATATATATATATATATATATAAAGAAACCCGTGTTTCCCTATCCGCCAATTTTTCTTCACAACCAGATACTACCACCCCCTGGTGGTTATGGTGGTGAATAGCTTGGTGTCCCATTGAAAATGTGCGAGTTTGTTGGGGGTGGCTGAGCGTGGGTGGGAGTGGGTGAAAGAAATGTACATTCTAGCACATTGTTTTGTTATGGGAAAGCCGCGTATACTTCAGATTGTTCCAGAATGGGTCCGCCGACTGTGTCGGTCTAGAAGGTTCCGGAAAAATCCGCTCTAGAAAGTTCTGGAAGGAGAACGTTCTAGAAGATTAACGAAAGTTCTATAAGATTCTAGATAAAGTGACGGAGTGTATCTGTGACTCTATAAGGTTCCAGAACGTTTGATAAAGTTCTAGAATATTCTGGAAGGAGAAGGTTGTAGAAGATTCTTTATTCTTCTAAAGAATTTCTTTTACGTTTCAAATAGTGTGGCGGAGAGTGACTGTGTGTCTAGAAGTTTCCAGAACGTTCATGAAGGTTCTCAAATACTTTAGAAGGTTCTGGAAAGACAAAGTTCAAGAAGGTTCTGTAAGATTCCAAACTGAGTGGCTGAGTTTATCAGTGAGTCTAGAAGGTTCCAGAAAATTAAGAGAAGGTTCCAGAATGCTCTAGAAAATTCTGGATGGAGAATGTTTCAGAAAGTTCTATAAAGTTCCAAACTGAATTGCGGAGTGTGTCGACGAGTTTAAAAGGGTCCGGAAAGAGGGTTCGAGAATTATATATAAAGTTCTGGAAGGAGAAAGTTCTATAAGCCATCAGAAAGATCTATAAGGTTTCAAATAGAGTGGGGGAGTACATCGGCGGGTCTAGAGGATCCAGAAAGAATTATAATTCTCTAGAAGGTTCTGGAAAGGGAAAGTTCTAGAAGATTCCAGAAAGTTCTATAAGTTCTATATATAAGATTACGAATACTCAAGAAGTTTTGGAAGGTTTTCTCTAGAGTGTTATGATTTTACGCTAAAATATCTGTTGATATATTGGCAAGCGAAGGCAGTCCAGCAAGGCAACCCAATCACAGGTACCGAAACCAGCAAAAATTCAATTCAATTAAAAAATCAACACAATTCTATGCTTACTGAATTATGGTCCCGAGCGAAGCCGGGCCAACCAGCTAGTAAGTAATAACATGTAGAGGTCAACCGGCTTTCCAGGCATACAGATATACAGAGTGTACCAGAGCTTGCAGCAGAAACTTGGCCGTTAGATTTCTGCCTATGTTATGAGTCTAAAATGTTCAAGCAACCATGGCCATATATCAATAGTTATGGAGATATGCAGTATCAAAGTTTGCATTTTTTTTTCAATATTTCTGACATATTTTTTGCAAAAAGTTGAACTACCATTACAGTAACTTATATCGATTATGAAAAATTCATTTGCTTCAATACAACTTAAATAAAATGATAAAAACCTTGTAAAAAAAACTTTTTTTCAATTTTTGCTAGGTTTTTATCATTTTATTCGACTTGTATTAAAGGAAACCAACTTTTATAATCGACATAAGTTAATGTAATGATAGTTGAACTTTTTGTAAAAAAAAAGTCAGAAATATTGAAAAAAAATGCAAACTTTGATACTGCATATCTCCATAACTACTGATATTAGGTCATGGTTGCTTGAACATTTTAGACTCATAACAAAGGCAGAAATCTACCAGCCAAGTTTCTGCTGCTGGCTCTGGTACACCCTTTACATATTTGTTCTGGTGTAGATATTTTGATGATAAACTTGAACGATTCGTTGTACTTTTGGTGCGCATTTAAAAAAAAAAAACGAAAGCATTTATGTCAACATTTAATACAATATTTTCAATTACAGTACTTTTAATACAAAACAAATAACTCAAAAATAATCCCTCATTGGAGTGGCACTTCGATGACGCAAGTCAAAACGCGTGGGAGTTTAAATGTGGAATAAAATTTGCTGCATTTTTAAAATAACACCGTTAAGCTTTCGGGGCGGGCGCGCAGCCGATCGGGCATTATTTTTTTAAGACTTTTTGTTGGTTGTAAAAGCGCCTTTATAAAAGACGTAAAAACACTTCCTGGCGCTACGCAGCGGCTGTGTTTGTTTATTTATCGCAGACTCCTTTTTACGACACTTTCTGTCTAGGAAACTTTCGGAGCATCCGCGCGATTTGCGAGCCGTAGATATGCGGGGAAGATAAATACCGTTTTGTGAGCGCAAACTTGTATAAATTTGTAAGGGGACGCCTTTTATGGATGGCGACGTTTCAAAGTAAAAATTGTGCCAGTCTTTAGGCGGCGGGGCTTTACGGGACGTTTAAGTGTATGATAACAACGTGTTGTGTTTAGGTTCGGGGTGTTATAGCCATCGGCCACATTATCTATTATTCATTGTTTTGCAATCCAAAGTGGTAGGCCTCCTATCTACGACCTGCAATAAAAAATTGGGTTGGTATTTAAATACGGTGTGTTGTAAAAATGTTTAAATGTTTAAATGTTTGAGTTCAGTCCCAGCGCCCGGCGTGTGCGGACACTTTCAGTTTCGCTCCTGGCAGCAATAATAAAGCTCCCATAGTGAAATACCCTCTTTTGTGTAAATTGACCCGAAAGTGTTGTTTAATCGGTATATTGTTAAAAAACAAGTGCTCTGCGTGAGTTACCACGCATAAAAAACTCCAGGGGGAGCCTCCCTTCTTCCCTGGGGTTCTCGTACTTTTAAGTATCAATCATTGGTGATAATAATTGATAGCTTATTCTGTTTATCCTGTTCATCCCATAATTGTTAAAGTGACAATAGACCTGAACATTCTATAATACTGTTAAAATCTGTGTTAAAACTTGTCTATAGTGCATAAGAGTGTTTATATATAGTTTATAATCTTATTACAACATCTAAATTTATTTTGTTATTTTTCTGTTTGTTTTCGTAAAAAAAATTTTTTGTGACAATAATCTTATAATAATAAATATACTTTTGTTTTTCGTATGAATATCTCTGAGTAATATCAAATCACTACGCTAGCTATAATTGTGGTGCGAACCCGTGGACAATGTCCAAGACTCCGTCCAAAGGCAGTAAAGAACAGCCGATCGCGGGCACCAGCCTGGCGAGCTTCAGAGTAGGAGAGCCTGTCAGTAGAGAGACATACGCACCGATCGCGCCCATCGTGCAGTCTCCACATAGGGAAGCGAGATCTTCGTCGATGCCTGGCGACTTGTCGCCGAGGAGACTAACGGAAGAAATCCTAGTGCCAGCTCCCAGCGGCCGAAGAGCCAAGAAACTAAAACGACTGGAGGAATCTTTGATGTCGTTAGCACCGACTCAGGACATGGACACCACAGAGACCACCACTGCGCCAGTACCTGGATATATTACTCATATTAGAGACCTGTTGACAACGGTAGAGAAAATCTGTTTCGAGGAGAAACCTAAGTTGAACAGTGACCAACGGGCCAGGATCACCGCATGCCATCTCGACCTAATGGTCCTAGTGTCAGAGCTCGTAGCGAACACGGAGAGGCTGCAGGGTGAAACAACAGTCTACAAGAGACTATTCAAGGAGGGCTTTGCTGAGCTGAAAACCACATTGGAAACGGTCTCTAAAACACAAGAGGCGACAGTGGCCCCCAGCGAGAGCGATGGAGTAAGGCTGACGATGCCTTCGTACGCAGCGGCGGCGAAAAATAGCAAAATAGTGAAGATAAATGGCACTGTAAAGGTTGCCGGTCCACCACCGCCAACCGTTGTGATATACCCGAAGGAGCCGGAGGGTAAAACGGCAGAAGCCACAAAAAGTGCAGTCATGGCGACCCTAAACCCGGTGACTGATGGGTTTCAACCTGTCAGGGTCCGGCGTGTGAAAGGTGCAGGGATCCTTGTTGAAACCAAGACGGCTCAGGGAATCAAGAGCATTTTAGCCGCGAAATCCAAACTTGAGGCCAAAGGACTAGATGTGCGAGAGTCGATGGGCCATCTGCCACGCATTGTAATATATGATGTCCCACGTGAGCAGGACGAATCCAGCCTACTAAAAGAAATATATAACAGTAACCTCAGTGGAAAGTGTGAAGTCTCCGAAGAGGAATTTATTAAAAATACAAAGCGAGTAATGATGTTTGGTCGGCGTGATGGCCCCTCTGTTAATTGTGTATACGCTCTACCGCCGAAAGCCAGATCGATTATCATCGACTCTGGTCACTGCTTCATTGGCTGGAACGCATGCAGAGCACGAGACTACATTGGCGCCACTCGATGTTTCAAATGCCAGCTCTACGGCCATATCAGCAGGGCGTGCAAGGCTGCTAAAGAGACCTGCAGACACTGCGCCACTGAGGGACACAATGACGAGCAATGCCCGAATAAACAGGCCCCTGCCAAATGTGCGACGTGTACGCGATTCAACAAAATGGCGACTCATCCAACGGGTGACCGGACATGCCCGGCATACAATGCGGCAGTGGAGCTAGAGTACAAGAAGACCAATTATGGCTAGACGCCTGGGATGCACGGTCCTGCAGATAAATGTCGGCAGGTCGCGTGCTGCCACCCTCGAGGTGCAACAAGTTCTACGTAAATATGACTCACCGATGGCACTCATCCAGGAGCAGAATACCTGGCGTGGCAGAACACCGTATATAGAGTCTCCGCTGATTATGCTGGAAAAGGGTCCCATGCCGGGTGCTGGGATCCTTGTAGACACAGCTATCCTAAAGCCGCTTTACCTCGAACACTTATCAAATGAATATCGAACGTGTACTACTATCAACTTAGGCGGTTCTGAGCTTTACATAATCTCAGTATATTTTAAATACGGTGACCCTATCGAGGTACACGCCCGGGAGCTGGCTCGATGTCTGCACGAATTGAAAGGGAAAATGGTGATAGTTGGAGGTGACTTCAATGCACGCTCTCCTCTTTGGGGTGACCGTTGCCCGGATGGCCTCGGTGGTGTGCGCAGGAGCACTGTTGAGGATCTCATTGCCTCAACAGGGCTCCATATTGTGAACACTCCTGGGCATATGAGCACGTTTCACAGCGCCAATGGGGAGAGCTGGATTGACATCACATTATGCACTAATAATGTAGTCGGGCTGATTCGGGACTGGAGGGTGTCGGACTGCGAGGTTGCTACCGAGCACCGTCTGATATCCTTTAGAATCGATAAAAGCCCCCCCGACATTCCCAGAAATGAAAGAAGATTCCGAACAAGGAACGCGAACTGGGAAGAGTTTGAGATTTGTTTGAAAGAAGAATTACGTGACTTATACGAAAGGTGCATAACTGAACCATCCCGGGTAGGTGATTGGTTTAATGACGCTGTTGTCAGGGCGGCTGACCGATCTCTTGGACGCACCAGACCAGGTAAACCAACCAAGGCCCCTTGGTGGACAGGTGAATTATACAGATTACGGGCCGTTTATCGTCGTGCATACCGTCGACGCGGTGCGTTGAGACGTGGTGATATAGATGCTGTTGGGAGGCAAGCCTTGTCTGAGGCTCTGAGAATAGCACGCTCCGAATATTCTGCTGCTATAAGAACGGCAAAAAGAGAATCCTGGACAAAGTGGGTCACGGAGATGGGAAACGCCGATCCTTGGAAGATTACAGGGCTCATTGGCGGTGCCGGTAAGGGGTCGGCTCGGGTACTCTCCGGGATACTCCTTGGAGAGTCAACCACGACTGGCCTCGCCGACACCGTTAGAGGACTTCTGGACAAACTGGTTCCGCGGCATGACGCTGGGCGGGATACCGACCATCATAGGCAAGTCCGATTGATGGCTGGGGTCCCATCCAGTCTCATGCTGAATGACAGCAGTGATCCGCCCTTGGTAACGGTGGCTGAGGTTGACAGCGTTATAAGGAACCTTGGTGCGACGAAGGCTCCGGGCGTGGACACCGGTGTGATTATCAAACAAGTGTGGAAGATTGCCAAACCAGAGGTGGTATGCATGTTTAATGCGTGCATAGGTGCGAGAACGTTCCCAGCATCTTGGAAGGATGGCCTGCTGTGTGTCATCCCAAAAAACAACGGTAAACTGCGGTCAGACCCAGGAGCGTATCGGCCTATCACGCTCCTTCCCGGTATCGGGAAGGTGTACGAGACTCTGATTCGCAACAGGCTTGAGATAACACTCTCGCCTGCCTGCGACCGGCAGTTTGGCTTTGTTAGAGGGATGTCCACGGAGCACGCCATTTTATATACACAGGACTGGGTTGGCAATGTGTCCACGAAGTACGCTATGGGTGTTTTCCTGGACATATCCGGAGCGTTTAACAATGCATGGTGGGATATGATCCTGACCAAGCTGAAGGTGAGGCTGTGCCCTAGGTATCTCTTCGAAATATTGAAGAGCTACCTAAGTGGCAGACACGCTACCTTGAGCTATGGCGGGACAAGTGTCACCAGAGACACGGATATGGGCTGCCCACAGGGCTCTGTGCTCGGCCCAACTCTGTGGAAGATTCTCTTGGAAGATCTTCTTCTTCTGCCTTTGCCATGTGGTTGCACACTGATCGCATACGCGGATGATGCTCTGCTACTGGTGTCTGGTGAGAGTCGGCGCGAATTAGAGCGTAGGGCGAACAAGGCACTTGGAATGATCAGCGACTGGTGCATAAGAAACAAGCTGACTCTCGCGCCTCAAAAGACTGTCGCCATGATGTTACGGGGTCGCTTCGAGAGGGACCCGATAATAAAATTGAACGGACAAAAAGTTAAATTCGAGAATATAGTTAAGTACTTGGGTGTCTGGATGGACACGTCCGGCTCCTTCCTGGCGCACGTCAAGACGGTGTCTGAAAGAGCCTCAAACTTTTTCTTATCGGTCAAACGTGTCAGTGTTGCGGACTGGGGACTGAGGTCTCCGGCGGTGCGCCGGATATATCGGGCGGTGTACGTGAGTCAAATCACGTACGCGGCCCGTGTCTGGGCGCACCGTCTGGACACTCTGGTCATATCGTCGGCCCTGAATCGAGGACAGCGAATTCCTCTACTTGCCCTGACTGGGGCATATCGGACAACATCGAGTGCAGCGTTACCTGTGTTGGCCGGCGTGCTGCCGGCTGACTTGCAGGTAATAGAGGCCAAGGCTCGGGGCTCTCTGAGGCAAGGGCTGGATATTGAACTATAGGGTGAGATATTCAGCCCTTCGGATACTAGATACCGGGAACTGTGCGAGAGGGTTAGAACGGTTATGTTGCGAAAGTGGCAAGAGAGATGGGACGCGGCCACCCAGGGGAGATGGACTTACTCCTTTCTCCCTAGAGTTGCCGCATGCGACATGGGCAAGGAGGGTCCTCCGGAGCTTGACCACTATGCTATGCAGCTCATCGCGGGCCATGGTGAGTTTAGGAGCAAATTGTTTGATTTTGGACTCGCTGAGGACCCGTGGTGTGCTTGCGGGCGTGTGAGACAGACTCCGGGGCACATTCTTTGGGAGTGCTCGATGCTGAATGACGCGAGAGAGGATATGCTAAGCGAGTTGGAAGGAGTGGGGCATCGTTCACCTAGGAACGATGACCTCATTAAAAAAGGTAATAATCTCAGACTCTTTCGAGCCTATGCCCGGACGTGGATGTCGCGCTGGGATCTGCTTCGTGGGTGAGCTATCTGCTATGACCGTGCATCCTGCGGGCGTCAAGAACTGAACTCCTATCCTTTTGTATGCGTCCCTCCCTGTTGGGAGTGTCGTTTAAATCCAAAAAACCCACATATCCACTGCCCCTTCCACCAGATCCTTCTCTCCAACTTCTTGTGTGACGGCTCCACTGTCGTATGCTTTGTGTATCACTACTCTGCTTCTTTTCTAACCTGTTTTTATATCTTAATTTTCTTTTCTTGGATAATTTATGATACTATTTTGTTGCTACTTTTGCTTATGAATTTAACCTGTTTTCTTCCACGCTTATACTGTTTTATGTTACTATTTTGCTATCTTCTTTTTATTTTGATTTTGTATTTAACCTGATTTTATTTCTATTTTTCTTTGCTTTTGTTTTTCTACTTCTGATTTTTATGCCGCTGCACAAATCTATTTCTTTTATATGCTTTTAATTTTCTTGTATTTGTATTTGATTTAATAAAGAAAGTTCTTGGTGGAGGGGACAACGAATGGGTTTTTTGCTGCCAGAACCTTGCGGCGTTCGCCCTATACACGGGCGCCGCACGGGGATGGCTTTAAATAAGAAAAATGTCAACCTGGCGACGCAAGAGTAGGGCCGATATGGGAGCCGTCGGCTCATAGAACGGCCCTGGGAAAGTGGTGGGTCCCCATTCGTTGTTCTAGACGTTCCTCGAATGTCGTAGCTAATTCCAAAGTGTGCTCCAGAATATAGTAGAAAATTTAGTTGGCATAATATCTTGATTACTAATATACCCCTGGGTATAAAATTCAGTATTGCGTTCTTGAAAAATTTGAGCATGCTCAAAATATTCTGAAAGGTGGGATGATGTTAATACCCGTCAAACGGATTTAATTATTATTTTTTATGACCGCCCCTCAGATGGTCATAAAAAATATGTGGGCCGCGATTTCGAAATTATTCGACAGCGCGGAATTTTCGACCGTTTATTTTCCTCTCGGAGAAGAGCGGCGCGTGGAAACTGTTAATTCTCTTTTGATTATTAAACGTAGGAAAAATAATTGATTCCAAGTTTTTAACCGGCCCATTAAAAGATGATGTATTCGCGAAATCTGCACTCTCAGCCCGCCGAGTGTTTCGAAAGCCCACGCGGAAAATTTTACGAGCTCCTCGAAAAACTGTTAATTTTTGGCCTACAGATGTCGGACGTCGGCAACCGCATCATAATCTTAGCAAATAAATGGTATTTTTGCGGTCTTCATCAGTAAATACGATGGCCGATACAAATTTGCTGACAGTGCCACGATGTAGTGGCACAAACAGCAAGTACTTACAATACCAAGTACATATTATACAATTCACACATATTACATTATACATAATACAGTTCATATGACTAATATAGAGAAAGTCAAAATAAGTTTCTTTGATTTATCAATTATAAGCTTAACATTGTCAAGTAACACTGATTACATCATTCTTAAATCTTTTAGCTTTCTTGATAAACTAGAAGAATAGTGACAGACTTTCTCTTTTTACACAAATTAATAAATGGTTCTATCGACTGTCCAGACAACATGTACAATAGTAGATGAATATATATACCTAGGACACAAGATAAAAATGAACAAAGATAACCAAACAGTAGAATTGCCAAGACGAATAGGAATGAGCTGGGCTGCTTTTGGCAAACTCAAACATATCTACGAGAACAAAAAGATCCCAACTAGCCTAAAAAGAAAAGCCTTTAAATCATGCATACTGCCAGTGATGACGTATGGAGTGGAGACTATGGCCCTTACAAAGAAAAGTGTAGAAAAGCTCAAATGCACGTAACGATCCATGGAGAGATCCATGCTTGGAGTAAGCCTAAGAGATTGAATTAGAAATTACGAAATTAGGCGCAGAACTAGAGTAGCGGATATCATAGATCGTGTAGCGAAGCTAAAATGGCAATGGGCAGGACATGTTGCAAGGCAGGATGCTACAAGATGGCCTCCCAGAGTTCTGAAATGGAGACATTTGGAGAATAAAAGAGGCATCGGAAGACCTCAAAAGAGATGGGTCGATGATATAGCCACTGTGGAGGGAAAGAAATGGCTACAATTAGCAAACAACAAGGAAGGATGGAAAGAGAAGGAAGAGGCCTATATCCAGCAGTGAAGAGACAAAGGCTGATGAAGAAGAAGAAAAAGACTATCGACTGTCCTTAACTATTAGAACGTATTTGCTTGCGTGTTCCGTCTCGCTTAACTAGAAGTCATGCAGGTTTTGCTGTGGAAATTGAAGCTTCCAACTATGTTTTAATTTCCCACTTCAAAGGCTTCCTAGACTATCAAACAGATACTAGCAATTTGACGTCTTTGTCACCAACTTATAATATTCAAACACATTTTAAATAGTCTATTGAAAGATTACTAGTATTTGTCAAATTGGACTTAAATAACTTATTTGCATTTGTTTTGATTATTGATTGAGTGAGATCATTATATAACAAAACTGTTTTGTAGCATTTTTGTTATATTATGATTTTTCAAGCTTGTGCTATTGCTTTTCACTCTATATTATTACTATTTTTTAATTTTTATTATATTATGCTTTCCTTAAGCTTCCGCTTTGTTATATACTTGCTTTTTACTTTATGTAATATATATCTTTATATACTTGTATTTGTATTTGTATTTTAAGTATTTCCTTTCCACTTTATCATTTTATTTTCATTTAAAGTATTCATTCTATAAATGTAAACTTTACCTTATTGTTTGTAAAAGCCCTATAGGGCGTTAATAAATAATAATATAAATAACATTGAACGTCATTAATCAATATATGTGGAGTATAAAAGCAAAGGCAGCAATATAAAAAAAAAATTAAAAATGTTTTGAATGCGGTCACGGAAGATGACTATAGGATGTACTGATTGTATGTATCTATTCCTTCCAAAATAATGTTTCCTATAAAATATCGAATACAGTAGATTATAAATCAGAAATCATTATAAATCAGAAATACTCAAATAAGAGAATGTCTCGAAGTGGAACCCTCATTGACGTTTATCGAGAAATCACAGTTATGGTTGGTGGCTGGGACATATCCTGCGGATGCCGGCAGATAGACTGCCAAAGCGGGTATTCCAGGCAAGACCAGAAGGCAGAAGACCGAGGGGCCGTCCTAGGAGGAGCTGGCAAAAACACTTGGAGGGCTGCTGCGAAGCGAGGTTGCAACTAAATTGGGCTGACGTGGAGAGCAAAGCCCTAGACAGGAAAAGTTGTAACCTTTTATGCGGTGCAGGAACCCCGACCCAATAGAATAAGGGGTATTAGAAGAAGAAGATGAATTATAAATCCTAGATGACTGCATACATTTTTTTTATATTGCTGCCTTTTCTTTTATACCCCACATTTATTTTTTATGATTCATGGAGATGAAATTTTTATATTTTTTATATATCTTAAGTTCGTTAACATTACAATTTGTATATTTACTAGTATTTAATACTTAACATTCTTAAATCTAATATACTATCTATAATAACCTCCATATTTACATCTAATCTAATCTAATCTATGGTACAATCTATAATAAATAATACATCTTATGCTCTACAATTCTATACTATTTTTACAATAATTATAGCATTTGTTTTTAAATTCATTCATCTTATTTATATTCTTCATGTTTTCTGGCATTTCATCATACCTCTGTACATTAGATAATTCTGTGTATGTACTTTTTTCTTATATGGGAATATGGTGTTACATGTATGTACATCACTATTTACAATAATTTTGTTCAAAAAATATTTCGTCATTTTGTTATTGAAAATTTTATGCATAAATATGAGAACGTTAGAAATAAGTATTTTTTTAATTTACATAACTAACTAACTAACTAACCATCACGCCGTTTCCCTGCAGGGGTAGGCAGAGAGGATTGAACGCCACACTCTTCTATCCTGGCACACCACTTTTGCTTCGGCCACATTCATACATCTTCTCATACACGTTCTACGGTTGTTGCGGCTTTTAACAGGGCCATCCTCAAATACTTGTAGTACCTGATCGTGCCAGGTCTTTCGCGGACGCCCTCTATTCCTGTTGCCTTCAACATTCGCCTCATATATTTTCTTAACCATCCTTTCCTCGTTCATACGTTCCACATGACCAAACCATCTCAGCACTCCTTTCTTTATTCTATCTACCACACTACAGCCAGCATTGCATTCACTTCTAATTTGTTCATTCCTCACTCTATCGACCAAAGATTTTCCACACAAGCGTCTTAGTGACCGCATTTCAACCGCATTCAGTCTACTTTCATTCCTCTTTTGCCAATTCCAGGCTTCACTTCCATACATAAGGGTTGGCACTAGAACGCCATTATGTACCGCTAGTCTTGCTTCTTTTGACAGATTCTTATTGGCCATAATTGCATTTAGTGCACCATTAACTTTGTTTCCCGCAGTTACTCTCCTTTCGATATCATTCTCAGCCTTGCCGTCTCTACTAAACATACTTCCCAAATACACAAACTCATTCACTTGTTCTAAGCATTCGTTGTTTATAATTACATCACACTTAGTCACTCTTTCGTCTCTCTCGAATACCATCACTTTCGATTTGCTGACATTCATCAGAAGTTCACTGTGCATGCAATTTAATTTAATTTACATCCAGTTGAGAAATTGTAATTTCTCTGATTTAAATTTATTGTTCTATCGCTATGTACCTACTTGCTTTTAATATATATATTTTTGTATTTATTGAGCATTCTGAATGTAATGCTGGCTGTACATAGTGTGGTAGATAGAATAAAGAAAGAAGTACTGAGATGATTTAGTCATGTAGAAAGTATGAACGAGGAAGGAATAATATATTATAGACTAGCTCTGATACCTCTGTACATCCTCATTTATAGTAAGACCGGGACTCGAAGCGGACCTTTCTACTGCCGGTAGAGAGCTAAATTTATCTCAGCCAAGAGAGAAAATTCGCCCACTTGGGCTGTATGATACTGCTTTTACATTTTTTCATGCGGTAAGCTGTCTAGAACATCTCGCAAAAACGTGAATATGACACTTGATGCGATAAAAATCCTTTTCATATTTTCCCGCATATTCAGGTGCGCTGAAACATTGAATGCACAAATAGACGCGGGATGAAATGCAAATGCAACCCTCCCAGTGCGCCCCCCCCCCCCCAGCACCATTCAGCCGAACGGCCGCACTGCACTTTTACTGCATTTAACCCAGTTCGGGAATGCATGCATTTTCAGCTGCACGCGAAATTTTTCTAATTATTCTAGCGAACCGCTTTGACGTGAAAACATTTTTGCAAGCGGTTCTTTTGATTGCAGTGTATTTATTATTTTACACTTGTTTTCATTAAAAATTATCGCCCGCCGACTTTTGCGTGATTCAAAGCCGTCGGCCGATAGGTTTGCTAACTTTGATATGTTCATCGTCATAATTATTATCATCTTCAGAATGTTAGTTAACTTAGTAAAAACCACTACCAGATTTAAGATCTACCGGTTTCGAGACGTACCCGTCTCTTGTCAGGACCAACACTACGCTTCTATGTTCACAACACTATACACCACAACCAATAGGTGTATAGTGTTGTGAACATTGTAGTGTAGTGTTGGTCCTGACTAAGAGACGGGCACCTATTGGTTGTGGTGGATAGTGTTGTGAACGTAGTAGTGTAGTGTTTGGCCCGGTAGACCGGTAGACCTTAAATCTGGTTGTGGTTTTAAGTTAATTAACATTCTGTTATAATGTCTGACCACAAAGTTAATGCTTTAAATATTAATAATATAACACAATGATTTATATACAACGTTTTATTCCACTAATTTGAGTTATGTAAGCCTAAACGCTTTCGATGGACACAACCATCATCTTCAGAGGCAATATTAGAACTCAACTGAAAATGATGGTTGTGTCCATAGAAAGCGCTTAGGCTTATATAACTCAAATTAGTGTATAAATCATTGTGTTAATCATAAACTTCCACTCTGTAAACGAAACGAGGCTTAATTTATATTAATAATATCATTACCTTCATCCCCTTGTGCTAATAGGGTCTGGGGCCCAAGACTCGACAAGGTGCTTCCATATTTCCCTGTCTTGTGCAGCTTCCGTGTGAGTTAACGAGTCCAGACCCATTCTGTTTTCGTACACTTTTTTTCATTCCTCCCAACTTCATCTGGGATGACCCACCGGTCGTCTTCATTCCGGGGTTGCCAGGAGGATACTTCACGGTATTCGTTCCTCTAGCATTCTTAGCACATGTCCAAGCCAACTTATTTGTGATATTTTTCTACAATATTATACGATACCTAATAGTATAATATTTTACTTACTTCTTTTTTGTACATGTATTATCTATTATCAGCCATTGCCTGTCAAAATCCTCCGAACTCAAAAGTCACAATATCTACACGTTCTCACCTACTACAGTGAATATCTACAGAAAATATTTCGGGTTCGATACTAAAGTAAGTCTAGAGGTCGCTGGCTCTTAATATATAAGTATACTCTTAGTATATAAGTATATACGCGAGCGAAATTCAGCATCGACGAGCGTTTTTTCTCTTCGATTCTCTTGAATTTCGTATCAAATATTTGTATGGAAATGTATCAAAATATATTTTTTAATACACATATTTTTCTAAAATGACACTTTATGGTTCAAAATGTTAAGAAATTACATTTTACGGAATGTTTGTTAACCGTATACGCATGAAGTTCCATGTGTGTGTGAACATCTGGACCACAAAATAAAACTTACTCTGTTAAGCACCGGTACATGTATCCCAGTGTAAAGATGTGGTTGTGTATGGTAAATTGGCTACTGGGAGATGAATGATGCTGAAGGTGCATGTTACGTATTACGAATCATGTCCATCTCTAAGAGACGTGAGTCTCGCTAGAAGCGTGCGGCGCCGAAGGCATACTATGTGAATTGCTTGAATGCACGCAAGTTTACTGTGTAGTTTACTTGTAATGAGCCAAGGCAGGACAGGTGGAGATACAGGATGGCGAAAAATACTCACATTTTAGTCAGACGATTTGTTGACGAGAACAGTCAATGGGTAGCGTGACTCAAACTACGGCGGTCGGCGAAAGAGTGGCGGTGGTACCGGCGCGCGGCTGAAACCATACCAGGCCTCGCATCGGGCTTATAATTGGTTGATTGATGTGGCCCGCATCGAACTCCTGATTGGTCGTTTTGGTCGACGCGGGTGGCTTGAAACCACAGCAGACCTCGATCCACCACACTACGGTAAAAACTTATATTTATATATAAGGCACTAAGGGAAACTATACAAGCCAGAGTTATAATGTTAAAATTTCTATCAAGTTGTTTTAACCCCCAGTTAGCTTAAAAAATCATCTAATTCGATGACTTTGGTATAATTTCGAGAACACTTTACTTATGGTTTATATAATATTTTCTTTCACTCTGTATATTTTCTACAACCATATTGTATTTTATTTCTTAACTTAGTGAAGAACAGAACCTTTTATCTTTTGTGAGCGGAAAACAGTATTTTTTTTTCAAAACTTTCCAAAGCCTCCTTTTTACCTGTCGCCGCGAAGAAAATTGAGCCTAGATCCATAATAGCGGTAGACAAAAATACAAAATAAACTATTTTGAGCCTCACACCTGTGGTAAAAAAATAAAAATATCTGAAAAATATCATCAAGTAACTACATCCAGGTTCATCTCATTTCACAAAATTGATTCCAAATCAAACGTTAGAACACTTCTTTTATTGATAAATTTCGTTTTTACATTGCAATGATTATTCACGATGATCAATAAATTGGTTGAAATACATAAACTAGGTTGCCTCAGCTGTTTCTGCGAATCTTGCTTGTGAGTAACGTGATAATTAATTTATTGTGTGGCGTGATTATTCATTTGAACCGATATAATGATCAAATCACGTCGAAAATGATTTAATAATGTATAGTCATCTACTTTACGTAAATGTTGAAAGTTTCAGAGCTCTAGCTAGTCGGGAAGTTGATGAAAAATCAATTATACAAACAGACAAAGAGTAAAATAAACTTAAAGGAAAGATATACCAGACTATTGTTAGACCCGCGATAATGTGTGGCTCCGAATGCTGGACTATGTACAACTCCTACTCTAGGCAACTCAAAATAGCAAAAATGCGTATGCTTAGATGGCAGGAATGACACTAAAAGATAGGATTAAAAGTTCACTCATTCGTGGTAGCCTGTTGTAGACAGTTGAGATGGCATGGGCATATAAGAGGGAGACCACCAGACCACAAGCGGGCAAAGTCTATGGAGCTTCATCTACAGTCATCCAGAGGAAGACCAAAGAACTCCTGAATGATTCAATGATCCAAAACACTACAGAGATACGGCCTGGATGAAAGCGATACCCAGAACCGAAGAACAGCCATTACACATATTTTTATACGATTGTCTAATAAATGCGTCTTTAGTTGTTTTTTGAAATGTGGTAAACTGTCTGTTTGTCTCAGTTTATTAGGCAGTTTGTTCCATTTCTTTGGTTCAGCCTTCGAGAAAGCACGATCACAGAAATTAGTTTTGTGGACGCGATTCACTTCAGCTAACCTATTTGTATTAGATGTTGATGGTGAGCAAAGTGTTGGTTGTCTGTTATTTGCGAAGAACGGAATGCAGAAGTCGGTTATGTATTGAGGAGCCACGCTGTGAATAGGCTTGAATATTGTAAGGAAAAACTTGTATTCAATCTTCTCTGGACATCTAAATCAGTGAAGGTTTTGAAGATGGTGTGAGATGTGAATGGTAAATACAGCCTGAGAACGAGAAGAGCCGACCTAGGCAATTATTTGGGACAGTGCAAGGAAGAAGAAAACAAAGAGTTAAATAAAAGCATGTAATTATATTTAAACTCACGTAAAGATTATATTGTTCATGTATTTCACCCAATTTAGTGACCATTTAAATTGTTTATATTTTCTAATTTAAAATTTTCGCCTTACCACGGTCGCATGCCTTGTGGAGCGCGAATTTGTCCACAAAGTTTAGTAAGAAAAAAAAATATTAAGCTCAAAGCCGTCTTATTATACCTTAAAACGTAATTTTTCCTTGTCTCGTGACTAAATCAAATTTCGCTAAACCGACAGATTTCAATCATCCACTTGGAGCTTTCGTGAATCTGGAATCGCTCTCCATCTCGGGCGCTCGGGGAAATGTCAAGTGGCTAAGACAAAAAATGAGTCCAGGGTGCCGACACCCGAAGTCCTCCAAGAGAGGAGAGGGTAGATTAATTTTTGTTTATTATCTTGTGAAATTGAATGAGAAAGATCTAAATAACAATTGTTCAAACAGAAGTGTATTCTTGAGAAAAAACCTTCAATAATAAATTGATTTAATTTATCAATGTGGGAGACAAAAATGAAACACTAAAACAATTTACAATTTACAAACTGTTTATAATATTATTTATATTCGAGAACACATTCTTATTGTGAAGTTGCAATTTTTTCAGAAGAAAGTTCTGTGAAATTTAAAGCCAAACACAATAAGAATGTGTTCTTGAATATAATATATTAGGTCCTTACATATGAAATTGGCGTTTAGTACGGGAGGAACATAAAGCCGATTTTTTTTTATTATAATATATTTATTTAATCAAAGTATGTACCATTGCTATCTATGCACTTTTGCCATCTCATAGGTAGTTCATCGATCCCTTTACTAAAAAAACCATTCGGACGGGAATCAATAAAATCTTTGAAGGCGGTTTGGACTGCCCCATGGGAGTTGAATTTTTTCCTTTGCAAGAAGTTATCCAAATTTCGAAAAAAATTATAATCTGTTGGGGCAAGGTCCGGAGAGTACGGTGGATGTCTTAGACATTCCAATTGAAGCTCCTCTAATTTGGTAGCCGTCTGTTGTGCAGTGTGTGGTCTAGCGTTATCATGAAGCAGCAGTGGCCTAGAGCGATTAACCAGCCTCGGTTGTTTAGCAGCTAGCTTTTCCATCATGGTTTGCAGTTGCTGACAATAGACATCTGCCGTAATCGTCTGTCCAGATTTAAGAAAGTTGTAGTGAACGACACCAGCACTAGTCCACCAAACGCTCACAAGTAACTTTTTTGGAGTCAATTTTCGCTTGGGGCATGGTTTGGCTGGTTCGGCAGGGCTCAGGCATTGCGATGAGCGCTTCCGATTATCGTACAGGATCCACTTTTCATTCCAGGTAATGATTCGATTTAAAATCCCTTCATTATTGTGCCGGTTGAGCAATGCAACGCAGCAGTCAACGCGTGTTTGTTGATTTGCTTCACTCAACTCGTGAGGTACCCACCTTTCAAGCTTTTTCACCTTACCAATTTGCTTCAAGTGGATTAAAACAGTTTTATCACTAACACCGCAGCCTGCAGCTAACTCGGATGTGGTTTGCGATGGATCCGCTTCCACAATAGCCTTCAATTCTTCATTATCAACTTTGGTCTCCGGCCGTCCACGGGGCTTGTTCTGCAGGTCGAAATTTCCAGAACGAAAACGTTGGAACCAAAAACGTACTGTGTTTTCTTTTGCGGCACCGTCGCCATACACATCATTAATCCTTCGAGCCGTTTCTGCAGCACTGGTGCCACGGTGGAACTCGTACTCGTAAATAACGCGATATTTCAAGTTTTTCATTTTGTAAACTGAGTGACGCAAAGAAAAAAACAATTGAGGAAAAAACAAATGAATTATAATTTTCAAAACACAAATATATGAGTAAATAGCTGTATAAATTTGGATTTGGAATTCCTAACCAAAGAGAAGATATTTGAGATCAAATTTGCCAGTACGGCAAAACGCCAATTTCATATGTAAGGACCTAATATATATGTATGTTGTATCGAATGTCTCCAAAAATAAAAATGAATTAAACGGTTAATTCTGGCGTCCATCTAGCGGCAGGATCGCAAAGTAATTTGCGCCTACCCTATCAGGAAAAAAGTGGATTGCTCTAAAAATGGATAATAAATGTTAATCAATTAATAAATGAGACTTACAGATAAGGTATATTCATATTATATACAAGGCTTCTATAGCGTAATTCGATAACGCGTCTGCCCCGGAAAGGAGAAGATCCGTGGTTCGAATCCCGGTAGTAGCCAAATATTTTTTCGTGGATTTGATTTTTCTGTATGTCTTTCTAAGTTTACCAAAAAGTCATTGGACACAAATTTAGTTTGAGCAATATTCTTTGATTCACACTATTTTGCAATTAATCACGCGTCAGTGGAACACTTTATTACCGCTTGCCAGAATATTCCCGCACAGGTTCGCAGAGAATTCACGTCAATTCGCACGTAAGTGGTTGTAGCTGGATTTATATGTCGCACGTCAAACGTCAAAACATTAAGCTCGACTCGTCGCGTGCGCGCCATCTCTTTTATACAAAACTCGTTAGTTTTTCGATGCTTCGAGAACATTATTTACTTTTTAAGCGATTCCTCGAAATTTCCAGTGCCTACGAGAATACTTTAATCGATTCCAGTCTACTCCAGAGCATTATGGAGATTTCGATAGTTTGCAATTCCTCCATCATCATCATAACCTTCTTCTTCCAGTACTTATCTAGTTGTTCAACGTGAGCGATCACGATTATCTTGCTTGCAGGAGCTGTAGATAGCTGGATCGTGGATCCCGATCCTTTGCCTCAGATTCTTTAGCCAGAATGTCCTGCGTCTTCCAGGGCCTCTCCTGCTTGCATTTCTTCCTTGAATAATTATATAAAGGATTTGGTACTTCTCTGGATGTCTCGTGATATATCCAAAATATTTTAATATCCAAGACTACTTTTTCCTTTCACATACAGATTTTTACAGTACCTATAGTCAGAGTGAATGAAAGATACGGGAGATAAAGAGAGTGAATGGGGTTAAAAAGGGACGCTCTATCCTGGCGTGCCTACTTAGAGAATAATCGGCACAAGAGCTTTTGCTATTGTCCGGTGACCAGTGTAAGAGCCTTCAATAGAAATTTGGTCGGGTAACAGCGCACTTCGCGGCGGCTGCTCTATCTGTCAAACTGTCAAACGGTAATATCGGTCCATTGTTTGCTTTTTCAACTTCGCAAAACTTAAATACTTCACTGGTAGTTGTTCTTGCACCATCCCGGACTGTTTTGGATGTTTTGGGCATAATCATTCAGTGTATATTGGTAATCAAGATGTCACAGCTCGCGCTCAAAGACGACAATGAACTGAATGACAGGACGAGGGCTTACTGCCGGGTGCCAAACTCGCACGTCAATTTATCTTGCGCAGGCAATAGTCCGTCACTGAATGTCGATGCACAGGCTCTCTTGCAGTGAGAACGTTAAGCTATTAACAACTACACGCTTTTACTAATTTTGATGACTTCTTTGGCGTACTTTATAATATCTGTACCGTGCTAAACAGCACGAGTTGTTTTTTTTTATGAACGTCTTCAGGTATTGCAATTCCTCGCTGTTCTTGTAAATTATGGAATAGTTTCTCAAACTTGTTCTCCTTCTGTTCGGCTGACAGCGGAGAACAAATTATTTGGAAAACTTTTTATTGCTAGTTTACTTTAAGTTATTCAAAAGACTTTGTGTTCAGTTGCCGCCTTTGTGACTTAAAATGTCGAGTGCAGTAGCTCCTGTTGCGGTTTTAATGAATGCAAGCTGCGCTCCGGTGCAGTGAATAATTTTAATGTGAACAGATATAATACATGTCGGAAGTTTTATGTTGCAGAATTCGCGATCAAGAATTTAAAACGTCAATAGACCAGGTCGGATGTTTTATGTGGAATGGATTGTTTTTTTTTGTTGTATTATATTTACGTCGAAGCAGTTGGGTTCGCTTTAATTTATTACTTTAGGAAGCATTTATTTAAGACTAGTTAAAAACAAACGATTTATACAAATTATATTTATCTCTCTCTGTGTATATTGCTGAATGTCTGTCTATTGTCTTTACAATTGATCTACATACGCCAGGCGCGCGCTGTGCGAATAAGAAGCATAAATTTTTCCTAAGCATTTATTTTGAAAAAAAAACTGAAATAGGAGATATATCTCGTAATATTCCTATCACAATAATTAAAAATTTTCATAATATTCTGCCAGATAAATATTTAATTTTGATTTTTTCTTCTAAAAATATTTTTAAATAAAAGTCATGCTTCTTGTTCTCACTGCGGGCCACTGATATATACAATATATTCCTCAGTAATATTTTTAATAAAAAATACGGATACGCCCCTCTCGTATCTGTAAACTTAACACAACAATACAATCTGCGTATTACGCACAGTATACACACTAACTCTATTGCAAGTTTATATGAAAAGACCTATATATACTTCACGTGAGTTAGTCATTTTAATACATAAACTATAAAATACTAATTTAGTGCCTTATTTATTAAAAAATGACGAGGCACTTAATACTTATGCGATATGCATTCCCGTATAACTAGGAAATTAACACAGATAGGACTTCAGTGCCATGTTTAATGTATTGGCAAAGGCAACAAACATAATAATTTCGTAGTCTATCCGTCTGTCAGTATTTCTGTCTGTCCCCGTAACTTCGTGTAACGTCCGTAATTTCAAGCGAATTCACGGCTAAAGAAACTTGAACCCCGGGCCAGCAAACCCGAAGGCAGCAACAATAGCGCTGTTGCCGCCGAGCCTGGGTTACATACACCTCAAAAATACAATACGTATAGTTCTTAGCAAAAACGCGAACCACTTCATGTTAAAAATTGTACCTTTATCTGCCAGCAGTCGAAATATAAAAAAAATGTTAACATATTTTGGTATGTGTCGGCTATAAATAAGTTAAAAATTATTCTTTAGGAACCGGCATGTAAAGTACCGGGATACAGCTAGTATAGTACTAATCTATATCTGTATAATATAGTACTAATTTTATAATATATTTTTAATTTAAAAAAATATATTTTTGTCACCTTAGTGCTGGTAAGGCAACATAGTAGACAAATGTATATACCTCTCAAACTGATAATTAATTTAATAACTATTAAAAAATAACCTTTCCTGGAGGCATTTTTAGAGTTTTTCCATACTATGTCAAAAATGACGCTGCTTCTGTGAGGCTAAACTCGACGTTAGATAGCGTTAGTCAGCCTGCGCACCCAGAGTCCAAATGAGAGTGCGTCCACGCCGACGTGAAGAAACATATTCGAATTTTGCCTCCGAATTACGAAAAGAAGAAAAAACAATTGATCTCGTTTTTCTTCTTCTGGAATGTGCATTTTTTCGCATCGGAAGAGCGGATGTTATAATTGCTTGGTAAATATTGTAATCATATTTTTCGGTGATTTTCACCAGTTTATATTCTTTCGCGTGTTATTTGTGACGTGGAAGAACTAACAAAGACTTCTCAAGATGTCTGCGTAAAAAGGCGGCACGAAGATCATTGTTACCGGAAAATTTCGACTGTCTTCGAAGCTGAAGAGCGTAGTCTATCGCAGGTCAGTGGTCATTTTGTGGGCGTATTTGGCTTACTCATGTATGTTTTTCAGAGAGAGGAAACGTAATTTGACATTTTTTTGCATGATTATTATATTGAGAGGTATTTATAGAATATTAAATTCACCAGCGGATGGCTATTTACACGCTGTCTGCCTAAACATATACATTGATACAAATGCTTTATTTATTTTCAATATTCAATTTAAATCCAGTAATTGAGATCTCAGAATAATAAAAATATTGTTTTAGTAATGGACAACTAGCAGTTAAGCAATTGGCTTTCGCCGATTGGCCCAGACGTCAAAGAGACATCAAAAACAGACGAAAACTGCACCAAGCTCTGATGACCAGACTGCCGATGATCCAACAGTCTTCACGGCGGTCGTTAACGTAATTTAATGTCTCACTTTGATTTCCGTGTCATTGGCGCGTTGTTAAAACGTCCCATTCGATTTGCTGATGATGGCGAGCGCGACAGACGAGCCGGCAGGGCTGTGCATGGGACGACCAGCGGCCCGAGGATCGATATATGCATTGCGACAAGGTTCGCCGCCCGCGAGACCTTAGCGAGCGCGTGTCCTGGCGTGGAATAATTCAGCCGGCACCTCCGCGAAATTTTAATATGCTGTCGCCAGACGTGGCCGCAGTAGGCAAATGAAAACACTGGACATTAATTGACGATTCTCCCTGTTCTCACGACTTTGAATCCACCTTTAAGAGACGTCGCAGAAAAGCCCGAAGATGTAATTAGTACGTATTGCACACTGGCGACCTCTATTTTAGAAGAACTGAACACTCCACGACAAAGTGCATATAATCTACGCTCATCTCCAGAAACAGGAAATAAACAAATTACAATCTCTATTAAATGCCGTCGCAAGACTCATTACCGGCGTTTCAAAGTTTGCGCACATCTCACACCATCTTCAAAACCTTAACTGGCTTAAATGTTCACAGAGGATTGAAAATAAACTTGGCCTTACAATATTTAAAGCTATTCACAACATGGCCCCTCAATACATAACCGACTTCTGCATTCCATTTTCCGCAAATAACAGACAACTAACACTTCGCTCAGCATCAACATCTAATACAAATAGGTTAGCTGAAGTAAATCGCGTCCACAAAACTAATTTCGGTGATCGTGCTTTCGCGGTGGCTGGACCAAAGTTAAATTATTCACGAATTGTGAACAACTCAACTTTCTGTGATTGAATTAATTAATTTCAAACTTATAGCAATTGCTATAAAAATCAAAAATTCAACACACGATTTTTTCTGAGTTCACTTTTTTTAATAAAAACACACAGGACGATCGTTTTGGGAATGTTTTCAATCACTTAAAATCTATTCTTATATTATTGTTTGTTTGTATGTTTGTTTGACTGCATTATTTTTACTATTGTTAAGGTTTTTCCCAAACGTACACCAAATAATTGGTATATAAACTCACAATCCACAGAGGGATAAAAATATTAATTAAGATAAAGTATAGAAGTCTCACGGAGACGATGATTTTTATATGGGAAACGTGTATGGAAGTCTTTATACGATGACCCAGGGCTTACGACCTGTATAAGCTGACTTAAGTGATCACTCTGCACAATGCAACGTTCACCAATTCATCGTAAGAAAATCCACACTTAAGCACATTCACTCGCTAAACATGGCCAATCCATCTGAGCGACTCTTCTTTCCTAACATCTTCATTTTTTCCTTCGTTCCTGGGTTTCAATCCGTGGGATTGGTTTGCAGCAAAGCACATCCCCTTCTCCATTCTTCTCGGTCTCCGGCGATCCTCTTCAGCTCTGTGTAGGAGGCACAATTCATATCTTGGCACACTTGCTCAAGATATTCACGGCGAGGGCGCCCTCTGGCAATCTTTCCCTCTACCATTCCCTCCAGTATATTTTTGAGCAGATTTTCATGGCATAAGATACGCCCCATCCATTTTGCACGCCTTTTCGAGATGGTATTTATCACGCGCTTGGTTTCATCGATCCTTCTGAGAACCTCTTCATTCGTAATGTGGTCTCTCCAGGAAATTCCTAGGGCACGTCTGTAGGTCCACATCTTGAAGACTTCTAATCGATTTTTTTCTCTGTCGCCAAAGCACCATGTCTCGCATCCACACAGCAAAATACTCCACACATCTGTTTTTATTAATTGCTTGCGGAGCTTTAGGTTTGTATTATTGGATTCGAAAATCTTTGATTTTTTGTTAAAATTCATCATAAATGCATTTACCACTCTAACGTCAAAGTGGTATCATCTCTACCGCATTCAGTATATTTTCGTTCCTCTTTTGGCCGCTCCAGGCATCACTTCTGTGCGTCAGTATTGGTCCCAGAATCTTATTGTGTACCACCTCGGTAGACATATTTCTGATTATTATTGCATTCAAACCATCGTTCACCTTATTTTTAGGTAAATAACGGCCTTGGCGATGTTTTATTTATTTATTTCATTGCTTTACTTGTATACATTGTTGATTTTACAATGCCTGTCTCACTAGAAAGTTCTGTGTTGAGACAGGCAAAGTTTACAATTATAACTTACTTACATGCAAGTACGATTCATCGTGTTGTCCTATGAGCATTGACGTATTATAAATAGACACGTTATTCCCACACTACCCTGATTTCAATTTTGGCAAATGCAGAAGAATCTGGTAATCTGAAGTCACGGTGACTAAAATAACATACTCATTCTTACAATAGTGCACGATACTCTGTTCCTTTTTCCCCGGGACGCTTTTTTCGGCGTACCGTCGCGTCCAATCACAAAGAAGGTCCGTTCGATAACGAATGCACGTATAGACATATCCAGTTAAAGATCGCCGTGTGCATGTATCTTTCGCATAATCTGCATTACTATAAGCTTGTAGTTGATTGCTTTGGTTCGATGTGTAACACAAACCATAGTTTTGTGTTTCTTTTAGGTATTTCATAATTTTCTTCACAACATTCCAGTGTGTGTGATTATAACAATTTAAATATCGACTCACCAGACTGACTCCATATGTGATATCAGGTCTGCTTACAATAGCTAGGTGCATTAAGGATCCAACAGCTTCTCTATAGGGTATATCCTTGTCTGGTGCAGCTGAGTTCTTTTCTAGTGTAGTATGAGGATCTACTGGAATAGTATTACAGTTAGCATCCTGCATATTAAATTTATTTAATAATCTCTTAATATAGTTTGCTTCATGAATAAATATACATCCTTTAGACTTTTCTATTTGAAGGCCTACAAAGTTCTTTGGCTCACATATTTTAATATCAAAATTCTTGTTTAATTCACATATGACTATGTCTAACGATTCTCTTAAGCTTGACAGTAGAAGGCCATCATCTACATACAGTAGCAGGTATACTAACTTATTGTTTACATTGCCAATGTAAACACATTTATCGGCATGACTGCTTTTAAAACCAAATTTCTTAAGTAAACTATCAAATTTTTGGTGCTTGTTAAAGGCCATATAGTGAACGATTGAGTTTACATACCAGATTTGATGATGTATCTAAGCCTTCTGGTGGTGCCATGTATATGTCCTCCTTTATATCTCCATATAAGAAAGCAGTTTTTATATCGAACTGAATCATCTCTGAGTTATGTTGAACTGCCTCTGAAAGTAAAACTCGAATCGAATCATACCTAACTGTAGGTGAGAAGGTTTCATTGTAGTCTGTTGTACCTTCTTTTTGACTTACCACGATTCCACGCTTGTAACGTATCTACAGTTTACTATATCATTGCCTATGAGTGTGAATTTGGTCGCGTGCAGGTTTCGTTTCGATAATTGATTTTCGCGTTGGAGGTGTTCGTGCTCGCGAGTGCAACACAGAACGTGCCGCCACCTTGTACGACACCGTGTTGCCACACACGCACACGCCCCCGCTTGCTAACCTAACCTAACCTAACCGGCTGGCGTGTTTGTTCGTCCCGTTAGCAAACAAAACGTTCGACCAGACCCCGTCACCCCCAAGTCCAGAACCCACCCCTGGCGTGTTTGTTTGCGAGCGGCAAATTGAATCGTTTGGTAGCGGGCTAATAAGGAATCGACATTGACTTCTTTGTTTGGCTCGGCGGTAATGTAGTCAACCCCTCAGAAAATTGTTTCAGGGGTATTTTATATCTCTACATGAGAGAGTAAGGGCATCGTCCTTTTCTTTGCCCAACCGAGTTTCTCCAGGGCGTAGGTCTTTTCATATGAGTTTGCAGTTGAGTTAGTGTGAGTACAGCGCATAATACGCGCATTGTTTCATTGTGTTAAGTTTACTGATACGAGAGGAGCGTATCCGTAACGTGACACAACGAAATAATGCGCGTATTACGCAGTGTAACCACGCTAACTCCATTGCAAGCTTATAAAATAAAAAAAAGTAACCCATAAAAACCAAGTTTTTATTATACTCCCTTTCTCATTTACTGGTGGAAACTGGTTTGGCGCTTAACCTTGGGCTTCGGTCGGGCGACGCTACGAAAGAGAGTAATAAAAAATGTCCAAAAATCCAAAATTATACTATAATCAGGTTTCGCGTCTACCAGACGCGTCGAAATATTTTCATACAACTTAGTAGTATGAAAAAACCATTAAAAATTTGAAAAATCCAAAAATTTATTAATTTTTTTTAACGAAAATTTGAGAGATCTTCTTGATCGTCGCCACGAGACTGCGTGCAAAATTGGATCACGGGAAAAGGGTCAAAAATCGATTCAAAGTTTTTTCGACGGCAAGCAGGCAAGCAAGCAAGCAGACGCCACGAGTTAATATAAAGGGAGTAATAAACTTAGTTTTCACCACTTTTGTATTGAAAATATCAACATATTTCAGAGCCCTTGGCCCCTTTCCACTTGGAAACCCTGAAAAAATCAAATTGGAAAACATTCCAATTGGATTTTTTCAGGTTTTTTATTATGATGAATTTCTCGTAATCTATATAAGTTACTGTAATGATAAATCAAGGTTTTGTAAAAAATAATTCAGAAACATTGAAAAAAAAACGCAACCTATGATATTGCGTAACTCCATAAGTATCGATATTAAGTCATGGTTGCTTGAACATTTTCGACTCATAATCAAAGCAGAAATCTACCTGTAAAGTAATGTGGACAAGCTCTGTTACACCCTGTATAAAAAGAAATATTACCTTAGTAAGAGGTAGTACTACTACTAAGACTATTTATATACAAGATACCGAGCAATGTCTAAAGTAGGTGGCGCTTTCATAGACATCTGTTGATTTCGTGAGAGTTCCCAACAGCTGTAAGGGCACTGCCAACAATAAGAAGTGGTGGCACTTTAACAATCGCCTGAAAGGGAGGTGTAGGGTGTTACCGTCTCCTTTTTGACTTCAATTTCTTCAATTGTACCGTATAATGATAAGGCGACTTGAGGCATTCGAGATGTGGATCTACAGAAGAATTTTCAAAATAAGCTGGATAGACAAAGTTGAGTTGACGAATGGAGATGTTATGGCTCGGATGAGTAAAGAAAAATAAGTTATTAAAACAATAAAAATCCGAAAACTTCAATATCTAGGACATGCGATGAGACATCCAGAGAAATACGAGGTCTTGCATCTCATAATGCAGGGAAAGATTGCCGGAAGTCGGGGCCCTGGAAGAAGGAGGACTTCATGGCTGAAAAACTTGAGACAGTGGTTTGGCCAGTCTACTGTGGAGCTGTTCCGGGCCGCAGTAAACAAAGTCCGCATAGCCAACATGATAGCCAACGTCCGGTAAACAGGGACGAGAAGAAGAAGAAGTATCTTACCTAAATGTGATAGACATAGAATCACATTTAGGTATAATGTACTCTTATTAGTATTTATGAACCGTATAAACATAAAAAATAAATATATAAAAATAGGCGAAAAATGAAATTGAAGATCTCAGTGATCTGACAGGGACATTTATCTTTAGAATTCGTTATTTTATGAAATGAAAATTAATCTATGTCATATTTGCCGATAAGTAAGCTAATGTTGAAATTAGAACTGTCAACTCACTTGAGTTATTTTTTGACTTCGTTTGCCTTCGGAGAGTGAAAGACAAAGAAAAATATTTCAATGTCATCATTTAGAGATTATTTTAAATTCTTGAGTATTTCATACACTGGGTCCAAAAATGCAAAAAAAATTGTGTCAAGTCTCTGGACGTCATCGCAACAACACGCTGCGCTACTTATTAAATCAGACAGTTAAATACTCGAAGCTTTCATACAATTAATTATTCAAAATGACTCCCAATTATTTCTATTTTAAACGATTATGATAAAAAAGACAAATAAAATAATGGACTGTTCAGAACCTTTCGGATATATTATTAATGAATTTACTTCAGGGCAATCTAATAAGCAATTAACATTTTTTTAAATATATTTGAAGTCTGAAAAAATCTTCTATCAGACAAGGTAATTTAATATTTTTCTTTAAATCATTATAGTTCAGATCTACTACAGGTATATTATAATATAGCTTGAAATTAATAAATATCAAATAAGTATCTATCTAACGATCGATACATGTATCCTACCAATGTTGACATACGGCCTAGAAACAGCAACACTAACAGAAAAAACATTCACAAATGAAAGTGTACACAGCGGGCCATGGAAAGGCAGATGCTCGGCGTGAGTCTTCGAGATAAAATCAAAAATGAAGAAATAAGATGCCGAGCAAAAGTTGCCGATGTTATGAAATGTATTACGAAATTAAAATGCATTGGGCTGGACATATGGCTCGATAGGAGGATATTAGATGGGCACCCAAAATCCTACAGTGGAGGCCCTGGACGAAAAATAGAAGCGTCGGAAGACCTCCCAAAAGATGGTCTGATGACATAGCAAGCAGGAAGAACCTGGATGCGAAAGGGGAGAAACAGATGAGTGGAAGAAAATGAAAGAGGCCTACATCCAGCAGTGGAGGGAAAAAGGCCGAGGAAGAAGAAGAAGAAGAAGAAGTATCTATCTATGACGAAACCCTTCTTTTATACATATACATTGCTCGAATGAACAGCACAGCACACAACGATATTTTTATTTTATAAGGGTGTGCGTTGTATAAAAATATTGTCAGGGTTCGTGGCTTTTTGAGGCAAATGAAAACGCTGGAAATTAATTAATTTTTATAATTTATTACCAAAGTCACTGAACACGAGCTAAATTGTAGTACCGTTCGTAATTTTATAGTCGCTTTGTGTCTTCCGAATATGTCACACACTTATTATTAAACTGTTTCTTAATTGGCACTAGTTAAATTTGTCTCTAAATTGCTTAGATTACTTCTGGTAAACTCCGTTCAAGTTTGCACGTAGAAACTTTTCTCCCCAGTTTATTCTTTACAATATTTGCGCTGGTTTCACTGGAAGTCACACTGTATGCTCGCTTACTAATATCGCATATTGTAATATAACGATTCACTACGGATATCGCACTGTTGTCGTCACGAACTGGTTGACCGACTCCGCGTCGCGTGACGTATTTTATAGATGAATTCATGCGAAAGATTTGTTCTAGAGACAAAGAGAAGCCCATAGATAGTTCTAGGCGATTCTATCGTAGAATTTTACTAAGTAATGGAACGTCGTAGAATCTTCTAGATAAGAAAATACGATCATGCAAGAATTTTTCTTCATATATTTTTTCTTAATATTGTTCATTGCAATAGAATCGGAATTCTTTTGGATCACAAACATTTTCAAATACGCAAGGGAATATTTTAAATTCTTTAATTCAAAAGTTCTTACCTGGCAGATAGCGAGAAAATATTCTGCATTTTTGTTCAGTGAATAATGATCGCAGCGTTTGTTCCCGGGTTCATTCTGTCGCATAACTTTTGTATGCATAACCATCCAGTGGCGTACATCTGCCGTGAACTTATGCTGGTGCAAAAGTAAAAGTAAAAGCCGCATAGTCACTACTTTTACTGCTAAATTAGTCCCCTTTCTAGAAAAATATTAATAATATGTTTTATTTATTTTTATTAAGGGATCTTAAAAGTTTCAATTATTATAATGTTAGAGCGCAGTGTACATTGCAAAAACCAATTACAGAGATTCACAGATATTTAAGGCGTAGAAAATTAAGTAGTTTGTCGGATAAGAGAATATTTGAAAAATAATAGAATATATTGTAGTAAGAAATAAACAATATTAGAGTAAAATAATGGCAATAAATGAAGAAATTAGTTACATTATGGGGTGTAAAAGCAAAGGCAGCAATATCAAAAAAAATGGAATGCAGTCACCGAGGATTACTAATTTATAATGTACTGAATTCGAGATTTTTTACGAGATATGGCCATTAAATTTATAGGAAATATGATTTCGGAAGAGATGGATACATAAAATGTAAAATGTGTTTTATGTCATCTTTTTAATTTTCTTGTAGGTAATGTAAAAGTCCACTAGGGCGTTGATTAATAAATGAATAAAAATTTTAAAAATTCCAACACGTTTAGGGGCCGATGGTCTCTTCATCAGGATACAATGTATACTCAAATTAAAAATCTAACTAAAGACATTGACAACACGCCCCTGCATCCGACGTTGATGGCGTGCAATAGAGATGACACTAGGGCACGCTGCACTGTCGCCAAGGTGATTAGCCAACGACTCGCCGAGGACCTGCTCGTTTTATGGCACGGTGCAACGAAAATGCAACGAACCTCGTGCGCGGCCAAGTGGAACAAGAAGTAGATCGTAATCATTTTCAGCAGCCAGAAATGCAGCGTATAATAATAATTGCAGTGGCAAAGCTACTGCCCGGACAGTCTAAAGGACCGGAAGGTTGAAGATTTCTACTCACGTCTTAAAAAATAGAAAAGCTCAAATGCACGCAACGATCCATGGAGAGATCCATGATTGGTATAATTGAAAATATCAACTACACAAGATTTCAATTTTTTACTTGATTAATGCCATTATCCAGCAGGAGTGTTTTATCTGAATTGATTTTACTCTACAAAATTATTAACTCTCATTTTGATACCCCTGATATTTTGTGTTTGTTATTGTTTCATGCGCCTGAAAGAGCTACATGAATTCCTACACTATTTTATTGTGACAACACTAGAACCAACTCACATTTTAACTCTCTTGTACCCAGACTGCATAGGCTAGGAAACACCTATGCGCGTCTCTCTGATATTTTTAATTCCAGTTTAGCCCAGTATAAAGATTCGCTACTAAGGCCCGGTTGTTTCAAATTCGATCAAAGTAAGCGTAGAGTTTAAACCGAAATTTTACGTTCTTCACCAATCAGACGATCCGTTTTCGTAAAAATCTATGCTTTTATCGACCGCTTACTTTGATCGAACTTGAAACAACCGGGCCTAAAAGCTCTACACCCTGCCGTCCTGAAATCATAATGAATCTCAAAAGAATTATTACACCTATTTGTTGAACCTTGTATATACTTCACACCTCCTTTTTCTAAATTACTGTTATAACTTTAAACAACTGTTTATACTATGTCAATTCTGTAATTTTTTGCTGTCTACTCTTTGGATTTCTTGTATATATTATTATGTAAAAGGTACTTCTGTGTCGTATATTGAAATAAATAAATAAATAATTCTTAAGGGGCCCCCTAGGGGTGCGACTGTTGTGTTCTGGTTTTCCTTTTACCAGCTATCTTAATTTATAATCCAGTTAACAAATTTTTGTTTTAAATCCTTACCTGTAACGTCATTAGATTCATTTGAAAAAAATTATTTATATTATTTCACTATCTTTATTATCACCCATAGGTATATATTAAATAATTTACATGCTGGTATTTATTTTTTTTTTTTTTTATAGAAATAGAGATGTGAACACGGAAATACGTGTCACATCAATATTCTTACTATTTTCAAACTAAGCTAAGCGCTTGTACTATGAAAATAGGACTAACTTGCTAGTCTGGAGTGAGGATCGAACCCGCAACCTTTGGATCACGAGGCCAGTGTCCTAACCACAAGACCAACAAGCTACTCAATTTACATTAAAGCTTTACAATATAAGAACTGAAATCTCGTCAGATACAAGAGTTCTCTTTACTGACGAGGTCAATATGTTAATATATAAGATTGTTATATGTACCATATATTAAATAAATAAAAATAAATACAATTTAGGAACAAGTTCTTAATCAGTAAGTTTTTTCATAATACACTAAATAAGTTGGAAATAATATTCAGTATAATATAAAGACATTCACAAATTCATAATCACAAATTCATAACCAACAAGGAACGATTTTTAGATAAAAAAGTTTACGGCGAGTGTACGGATTCCTAGGTCAACACCGTGTGCATTACACGCTCAGTCGACCGTCAACCAAGTTCATCAATGTTAAAAAAACTAACCCATAAAAACCAAGTTTTTATTATACTCCCTTTCTCATTGAAACAGGTTTCGCGCCCACTCCACGCGTCGGGCTCGAAAATTAAACAATATATAAATTGTTAAAATTTCAAAAAATCCAAAATTATACTATAATTATTTAAAAAAATTAAAAATTTTAAAAAAAATGTTAGATCATTTTTATCGCCGCTACGAGTCTGCCTATAAAGTTTTAGCTCGATTGGATCACGGGAAAAGGGTTAAAAAATGGATCCAAAGATTTTTCGGCAGACAAGCAGACGCTACGAGTTAAAAGAAAGGAGTAAAAATTGATTGCGAACGTATGCAAATAAAGCGTATAAAAGCATATCTTCAATTTTTACTCCCTTTATATTAACTCGTGGCATCTGCTTGCTTGCCATCAACAAAATCAACAAAAACTTTTTCAGGAATGAATTCTGCATTTGAGTACCCTAGAATATCTACAAAACGTTTTCCCTGACATTATGGAAGCACTATATAAGAATGCCGGATTGTTTTGTAAAAAAAAGAATGAATGTCTAAATGTGCTATTGCGCGTTAAACGTCAGATGACAAAAATTTATACCTAACGTCACTTGCGAAAATAAGGGTTTTGGCGGGATTTAAAATCTTGATTTTCAAAATCGTTTTTACTCCCTCTATATTAACTCGTGGCGTCTGCTTGCTTGCCGTCAACAGAAACTTTGAATCGATTTTTGACCCTTTTCCCGTGATCCAATAGAGCTGAAACTCGGCAAGCAGAATTGTGGCGACGATCAAGAAAATCTATCAAATTTTCGTTCAAAAAATTAATAATTATAGTATAATTTCGGATTTTTAGAAATTTTATTGGTTTTTTCAAATTGGAATCATTAGAAAAGTTTGATTACGGCGGCCCGATAACGTCGCGGAATATTTTCTAAATTTGAATTACTCCGTCCGTATAATAGGTACATCACTACGAATTTCGAAAATTTACAAAACAATTGGTTCACAGATGACAGCACAATTGGGTTTTTTGGGAAAAAATCAAATAAAAATTTATTTCAGCTAAGTTTTGAAGAATTCTACATTACTCAAATCTGATTCTGACTAAATCATTTGACGCTGGAAATTCATAAGGTACGATATTGATAATTAAGTCTATCAAAATCTTGACATCTCAAAACATCTGAAATTTTAGAAATATATTAAATTTCTCTAAGTTTAGTGTTATGTTATATGTTTTAATTCGTCTTTAATTATTGTTATATTTTACAAAGAAAGGGAGTATAGTAAAAACTTGGTTTTTATGGGTTACTTTTTTTGATGTACTTGTTTGAAAACCACGATCGATATAACTACAAGCGCAAACGGTCTCCCAAGTTGCGAGTACTCGTGTCCTTTGGGAATATAATAATGTCCTACGAACGAGCGCTGTAATATCGACGTGGGCATGTCATGGACACCCGCTACCCTGTATCACTCCAGATCGATAATAGTAAATATAACTTTGCAGACGTACTGCTGGTTCCGGGCAGGCGGTCGTAAACAATGCAACGTCTTCTTCGAACTGCAATAAAGTGCAGAAACGCAATTGCCGCGCCAGATAATGACCTGCCGTTTCCTCTGTGGTCTATGGTAGCTGAATTGGTGTGTGTACGTTTCTGTTTGTCTATCGGTGCACCAGTGACGGATTCGCGACAATAGTTATCTTAACTATGGTTTAGAAAATACGTTTATGAAAAAAAATTAATATGTATATCAACATTAAAAAACGATGTTGAAAATCACGATTTTAAACTCCCGCCAAAATGATTATCTTCGCAAGGGACGCCAGGCGTGCATTTTTATTCCAATCTGACATTTAACACGTAACAGCACATTCGCGTATTTAGACGTTCATTCGTTTTTTACAAAACAATCCGGCTTTTTTGTATAGTACGTCCATACACAAACTAATAAATGGTCGATATATATCGATATCGACTGTCCTCAACTACTAGAACGTATCTGCTTGCGTTTTCCGTCTCGCATAACTCGAAGTCATGCAGGTTTTGCCGTGGAAACTGCAACCTCTAACTATTTCTTTAATTCCCCACTGCAAAGACTTCCTAGACTAGCAAACAGATACGAGCAACTTGACGTCTTTTCCAATAACTGTATAATATTCAAACATGTATTAAAAGGTGTATTGAAAGATTACTAGTATTTGTCGCATTGGACGTAAATAATTGATTTGTATTTGTATGTATATTTTTTATTATATTGTGACTTTCAAAGCTTGTGCGATTGCTTTTATCTCTACATTGCTTTTTTTTTGTTTTTGAATTTCTATTATATTATGTTTTCTTTATGTTTCTGCTTGTTATATACTTGCTTTTTACTTTATATTATATTTATCTTTATATATTTGTATCTGTATTTTAAGTATTTTCTTTCCACTTTATGTCCTTATTATGTTTACATGTTAGTATTTTTTTTCTTTAAACTATATATTCCGTTAATGTACACTTTACCTATCTATTTTAAATGCCCTATAGGGCGTTAATTAATTAATAAATAAAATAATGTCTGGGAAAAAAAATTGTAGATATAATACGTTACTCGAATGATGAAATTTATTCCTGAAAACTCCCGATAATCTTAGAGAAAATTGAAGCCAACATTAAGGCATCAATTTTCGCTAAGTTATCGGATTTTCCTTATGAAAATCCATCCTCCATTACTTTAAATACGTTCTCAGACAGTTATATTATTAAAATAGGTCACCAACACCGCGAAATCTATATAACCACCGTGCAAGCACGAGTAAAAACAAAGGTAAGATGAAGTGACCATAGAAAATAAACAAATTACAGCGACAAACACCACAGAATATATATGCTTTATCTATAATACCTGCAAAGTGACGTCGTATTGTGTTTTAATGGAATCGTATTTTTTAAGATTTTTATTATAAAAAATATGAATGAAAGCATTATCCCACACCATCCATACCGAGTTACAAAATATAATTTATTTTTATGAATCTATTTCACATATTTTCATAGATATCTCTATACTGTGAAATTACCCTATTTAGAGGCATTTTTTTATATTAATAGGACCGTGCCTTCATTTTGAGGGATTTATATATATATATATATATAATGTGGTTTCCCAAATATTTTCGTTTTTTTAAAATAAAAGCTTTTTTGCGTTGCTCTGAAAAGAGAATATATTTTATTAGCAAAAGAACATAATATTTCATATTAAAATTTAAAAATAATAAAAGTACACACCTGAAAAGAGAAACAACATTTAAAGCTATTATTTTATATTAGAAACTTTATCCATTATTAAATGTGTATTATTCACCGGTATATTATAATTTTCTCAATAGCTCGATTGTCAGTTGTTTGTGAAAGAATTTTCACACAAATTTAAACGTTCCATTTTAACAATTCGAATTAAATGAAGATCAATAGGTACCTACCGATCTTCATTTACATATATTTTATTTTTTCAACAGACCGTCAAAAGGACATTAATCTAAGAATTTTTTTTAAATAAATAAATACATATTCTTTAGGAATCTATCTAGTCATCTAAGAGTACCGTCATTATATTTTTGGCGGGTTACAGCTAGTCAAATTTCTTACTACGTTCCATATATTTTGTTTTTGCTTTACTCTCCATAAAATGAACTAATCGCCCGAGCTTATGGAAGAAATACACATTACACTTCCTTGTCTTATCTTGTACCAATTACCCCAACAAACATATACTGTAAATGGTACCATAAAACGTAAAACCTTTTGTATATCCTATTGTAGTGCACACGGGAACCATTTGAAACATAAAATATTACAATACATTGTTGTCAAGATTCAGAGAATACGCTGACTCAAAGAATTTATGCTAGTCACTTTGAGTTGCGCTCCGTTGCTAATATCGCGAAGGTTATCCGTCGCGAATGACCGACCCCCGTCGCGTGACGCCCTTGTATTTATAGGCAAATTTCTTCGAGACGTTTCGAGAGACTTGTGGATCTTTCCAGAGATTGCGGGATACTTTTCTAGACGTTTCCACAGTATTGTCAGTATAACTTCTCGTGTCTATATGTTAGTCAATCGGGACATGATACGACAAAGTGATGAGAGAATTATTTTGGTTAAGTGAATTACTAACCTTCGGGAACCGGAAGATAGAAAATAGGATCGTGGTTGGAGTGGGGTAACAAAGTAACCCCAGTCAAATTTGCGTTTTAATGAAGTTCACTTCTTATACAACGTGAATAAGAGTCTAAATTTTTCGTCATTACAGTATTCTGTCGTCTCATTTATCACAAGCGTCTGAATGACAGAAACTGTGCAAGGAGAATGAAATAAGCGTATCGTATAAAACATAATTTTTTTATACTTTTGTCTGTCTCATAACACATTATTATTTTCTTTTCTTTGGGTGTTGGATTCTTTGGGATATTTATGAGGATTGAATAGAAAACCAACACAATATCATGAATTAATTATTAAGTGGAGTAGCTTGTTGGCCTTAGATTAGCTTGTTGGTCTTGTGGTTAGGACTCTCGCCTCCTGATCCAAAGGCCGCGGGTTCGAACCTCACTCCAGATCAACAAGTTAGTCTTATTTTCTTAGCACAAGCGCTTAGCTTAGTTTGAAAATAGTGTAATGAGGCTAAAAAGAATCACGCACTCCCGTCAAGTGACAGTTGTTTGAAGTGGTCACAAAACTATCGAAGAATCGAGAACGGTCTACAAAGTTCTACGGCTTTCGGGAAGCATCTGAAACATTCTAAAACAATCTAGAAGCCACGAGAATCATCTCCTAAACACTGACAACGCCTAGAAGGTTTGATACCAGCATTGGACAGATATAAATAAGACGCGCACGGGAGTAAAGTTGTTGTTATTTTAGCGCGCTTGACAGCGATACAGAGGCGAGAGCAGCCGCGAGCTGCGGAGGCCAGCGATAATTCGACAGCGAATAATTTGGAAAAGTTCTTACGTAGCGAAATAAACCGGATGGAATATTCTAGGGAATATTGAATAAAGTGTTAAAGGGATAATTAAGTGTCCATTTACGAGTGATTAATCACGGAACAGTTTAATTTAAAGAATAGCGTTAAATTTAATAGTGTTAAGTGATTTTTTACATCAAATGATTAGTTAATCAGTAATTAATAAATCCGTTATTAAATTCCAGCGTTTTCATTAATACCCTTCCATGGAAGGGTATGGACGAGGCTTATATCCAGCAGTGAAGAGATAAAGGCTGAGGAAGAAGAATAAGTTTTCATTAAGTCCTGCCGCAGCTACGACAAGTGACAATAATAAGAATATTGATGTGACACGTATTCCGTGTTCATATACACGTTTTCTTTAAGAAAAATAGTTTCAAAAATAATATTTTTGGGGTTAAGTTGCAACCCCGTTCCGGATCGGGAGTGTTAACCTTATTTATGTGGATCCCGATTCGGAAGTAAATTGATTAAACGAAATGAATTATCCGTTGAACGGAAAGAAATGAAAAAAAAATTCCAGGATATCTCTCCCGACGAAACAAGCATGGCCTCCCTTTGAACAGCTGATAAATGTCAAATGTATTTTGGCGCGACGCCGGCCGCCGAGCTTACGAGCGGACAGCTGGGTCGTTAGACGTAAGCGATACCATTTCTCCCGACCGAGAGAAGACGGCGCATATAAATATTATATAGAGTGGGCTTATTATTTAATAGCGGACATGCCAGGGCGGTCTATTCTCATTGCAGCCGCCGAAGACAAAGCCGGACCATTGCAGAGCGGTATTTATTGGACAATTGGTGTTTAAATCGTCGTTTAATTGCTTGTTCACACAGCGGGAACCGTGCCGTTTCAGAATCGCATGAGATCCGTGCGGGTCTCATTTACCTAGGTTTGTATGTGATCGTTCAGACACAACCGTGCGGTTAGTCAACCGCTGCGGTGCCCGCAACCCAACCGCTAGAAAATAGACCCGCACGGCGCCCGCACGATCCTATTACTATGGAGCCTTACGAGAGCGTTCAGACGCGTTGCGGGCACCGCACGGTTCCCATGTCACAACAGGAGCACGCGTGGATTATATTCTCTTTTCTATGGTTATGGATCGCTTTGACACTGAACTTTTTATTGATGAAGTGGAGAAAAGACCTGTAATATGGGATCTTCAGTGTGAGGATTACTCAAATATGCCAAGAACCAAGCTTGGCAGGAGTTGGTGGAGATATTTGGAAATGGTGGAAAAAAAGAGTATTTTAGAGAAGTAGGTATTTATTCACCAAAAATGAACTGACAGAATGATATTTTTGTGTCTTGCCATGGAACATGGCCGTCGTTAACAAAGTAATGAGCGAATATATCTCTGATATTCAAAGATGGAGAATGGCACCGGAGCTGTCAAACTGACGTTTATTTTCGCGCGCACAAATCGCTTATTAACCGCGGCTGTGTGAACAGATGACACAAACCGCGTCTTTTGAAACGCGATTCTGAAACTGAACGGTTCCCGCTGTGTCTGAACAAGCGCTTAAGGTACTGATACACATGCTCATTAGCATGTTCAAAACTAGCATGCCCTAACATCTGTATACACTTGCTCATTACTAGCATGCTTATTTTAAGCATGCTCATAAATAAGCATGCTCAAAGCTAACAATCAAACATACATGCTTATTAGTGGCATGCTCTTGTCATAGAATAGAGAGGAACTCTAGTTCAAAATTGAAACATTGCAAACTGAAATAGAAAATTCAAGTGAACCAATAAATCAAAACAGTTCCTGGGTTTAATCAAACACACATGCTTATTAGTGGCATGCTCTTGTCGTAGAATAGAGACGCTCTCGTTCGTTGTTTATAAGACTTTATTAAAAGACATGAATGATTCAAATCTTACAATAAAAATTATACAAAATTAAGATCAAAAATATTTTGATTTATTGGTTCACTTGAATTTCCTATTTCAGTTTGCAAAGTTTCATTTTGAACAAGAGCGTCTCTATTCTATGACAAGAGCATGCCAGTGATAAGCATACTAATAATGAGTTAGTGTGTACAGTTGTTAGATCATGCTAGTTTTGAGCACGCTAATATGCATGCTCAAACATAAGCATATGTATCAGTACCTTAACCCTGTAGAATGCTACACTCCGGATCATTTCGAGTACGACATACCAGCAACTCCAGAGTATTCTATGCAGATTCAAGCAAAAATTACGCTACATTATAAGTCTCACATAGACGAAGCTATGAATATGAGAAACGTGTCTGGAAGCCTTATTATACCATGGTACGAGGCTTACAGCCTGCATAAGCCGGCTTAAGTGATCACTCTACACAACGCAACGTTCACCAATTCCATCGTAAGCCCTGGGCCATGGTATAAAAAGACTTCAGCACACGTTTCTCATAGCTTCGTCTCTATGGGACTTCTATAATTAATCTTAATTAATTAATAAACCCTCTGCTGATCCAAAGGGTTTGTTAATTAATAATCCAGTAACTGTATTCTTAGAACATATCTACATATAAAAATATTGTAAAATATATACTTGTATATGAAAAGAGATTGATTTTCAGGCGTATTCTAGTTAACCTGTTAAAGTAATTCGTATGAATTACATGAATACATTATACAGTATATTGCTTATTACTCCACATTAAAAAATATAGAAGTTTCATTACCAGCTGACTACAGATGTCTCTAGCATAGTCATTCAAATAAACGAACGATTCTTAGATTTGAACATATATATTTATATTTTTTATTATTTATTTTACGCTTAAATAGGCCAAGAGGCCCAATTACAGAAGCGAAACACATCACGAAACACCCAGTGTAAATCACATTGATTAATTGTGACCTCACCGGGAATCGAACCGAATCGAATTTGAATGAATAGTTATTAGGAAACATGATTTCGAAAGGGATAGAACTACATTACATTCGAATTATTTTTCGAACATTTCATTCATTACATCCATTACATTAGTAATCCTCGGTGACTGCATTGAAAACACTTTTTATTAATCTTCAAAATAAAATAACACTTTGTTTGACACCACTTTATTGAATATATACCAACTAGTTTCGGCTAAGAGCTGAGCCTTCATCAGGGTTGAATATATACTAACTAAAACAGAATTAAAAACAATAATGTAATCATTCAGGAGAGAAAGAGACGAAACGTCAATTTTTTTCGGAGTTAGATGAAAGAATTGGAAGGGGAACATAATTGTCAAGAGACGTGGCTTTGGGAGGTTAATGAAAACACCGGAAATTAATTAAGTTTAATTTATTACCATAGAATGACTCGGATACTAAATTGTAGTTATTCATTTTATAGTCTCTAACTGTCTTTTTATCAAATTGTTCCTTAATTAACGCTATTTTTATCGCTTAGATTACTTTTCGTAAATTCCTTAAAGGTTCGCACGTTGAACTTTTCGCCCCGGCATTCTTTATTCACTTTTGCAGGTATCACTGGTTGCCCGCTCGGTAGGTAATATCGGGTGTAACACTGGTTCGCTTGTTAGTATCACGGAGATGTCTTGTTAACTTCACGAACTGAATTGCCCGAGTCCGCGTTTATGTTTATGTTAATTTATACAGCGCCATTTTTGCGTAAGAGATGCTTCAAGGGCGCTTTACAGGTGACACATCCCGAAAAAATAATTTTTTAGGCTCTTCTTGAAGTGTTCCTGGTTCTCCATAGATCGCAGCACGTTCCGCAAACTTGGTGACTCCAGGTATCCTCGGTACTACTAGCCTGCAGAGTGCCTCCGATTTAGCTGACCGCAGTGTGAGCCGTCTTCCAGTGATATTGTCTGGGATACAGAGGTCGATCAAATATTGTTGACAGTGTTGCGTGACTTTATAGCTAAACGAAGAGCCTGTGGAAGCCTGTGGAAAGTTCTGATGATTCTATGTAGGATTTCACTATGCGATGGAATGTCGTAGAATTCTCTAGAGAGATAACGCGGTCACTTATCAGTGACCCGGATCGCGTGCGTGACATTCTGCGGTCATGGTTGACTGACCGCCATTGCGTAACATCGTTGTTATCAGCATTTAGTAGGTACGCAGTCTCGTTACAATATCTAAAATTGGGCTACGCGATAAATATTAAATATTTTTTATTTCTTTTAAATGATTTATTTTTATTTACTTTTTTATATATTGCTGCCGTGGCATGTATATCCCTCATTTATAAAATATACAAGAAGGTTAAAAAAATGTACCGACCGCGCGCGCCTGGTAAGGCACACAGCGCTCGATTTCCAAGGATTCGTCGAAATGTTTGACGGGCGGCAATCCTTCGAAAGCAAATAAATAAATCAAACTCGCGCACATACACGTCGTAAAAGAGAAATAAATGTGACGAAATTTACAATCCAAAATTGTAAACCTTAAAAAGCGGCGGCGTATTAATGTCATTTTCTTTCACTGGGCGTGTCGCGGCTGTCGGTCCGCGAGTAGGTACCCCGCCAATAATCCGTCAAGTTGGCATCAGGCCGCCCGCCGCGCCGCGCGGGAAATTGCTGTTTACGTTGTGTCGCCGCTGACAGATTGTCGCCGGGTGGCAACATTTCGCTGTTTTTTCTGCCGAGATGCGCGGGATCCGGTGGCTAACAAAATATACAATGTTGTTATATAATATCGCTCTGTAAATCGATAGCGGATGTTTCAAATTCAATTTGATACGGACCACGCGGGCCGCGCTACGAAAGGTGGGGCCTCTGAGGACGTTTCAAAAAGTAGCGGCGAAACGGGTCAATTTTGCACATTATTTGAAAAGTTTTTTGATACAGCCCATAGACACAGTATACTAAGAACAGTAATACGTCTTCATACAAACTGGCCGCTACCCATTACAATGTGTGCGTGCGTGCTCGGCGCCGTGTACGCACACATTGACATAAGCCCTATGAACACTCAAAAAGACTTCCATACCTATGTTCCCATATTAAAAGTAGCTTCGTCTATAGAGACATATATAATTTATCTTGATTATGTAACTGATATTAAAGCTAATTAAACTGCCATCTAAAAAGATTAAAAATTCGTTAACAAATGGAAAAAAACATTGAAATTATATTGGTTAGTCTAATAAACATATGAAGTCTAAGGAAGCATACTTACACACATTTGTTAATTAAAAAAATGTAGTTTTACCCAAGTTACTTCGCAGATAACTAATAAATAACCCGAAATGGTTTTACACAATTTTGCCAGACTTGGAATATATTAACACAGTATACTAAGAACAGTAATACGTCTTCATACAAACTGGCCGCTACCCATTAGAATGTGTGCGTGCGTGCTCGGCGCCGTGTACGCACGCACTGTGACGCACACATTGACATAGAATATGGGGGCACAAGGCGGCGGCAGTAAGGGCCGTGCCTTCGGTGCCATTCGCGCTCGCAGCCGCCGATTTAGAAAAAAAGTGCGCTTCCTGAAAAAAATGCCTTTTTTATGTTTGTGGTGCTTTACTAAAAAGGTGTGTTGATTATCACAAAGACTGTGAGTTTTTAAAAGTCTACGTTGATGTTAATCAGCCTTCTTGCAATTTAAGTTCAGAAACTAGGTATACTAATTACCTTATGCGTCGGAATCTCAAACGCTACGAGTTAAAAGAAAGGGACTAAAAATAAAGTGACAACCCTAGCGTCAATGCAAGAGTAGGCTAATAACTCGCCGACATGCAGGAGATAAACTACTGTTCTGGGTATACTGTGCCATAGACGGCGTGGAACGACCAATTGGTGTCGTCACTTATTCAAAATGGCCGCGCCCAACGGGCCGATTTATAGTTTCATTTATAGTTAAGAATATTCTTAAGAGGGTCCAGTACACGAATTTCGTATTTGCTCTCGATTTTGCTAAATTTAACGTAAACTTATTAAATCATTTTGCAAAACCCATAGCTAAACAGGCTTTTAATCAATTTTATTATGATAGATAATATTTTTCGACAAGTTGTTAATATATCGTTTTAAAATAGACAAAAATTAAACGTTCTGTTTCCTAAATTGCAGTATCCATAAAACCATTAAAATATCGATTATTTTAATTAAATTTTACATGCGCACTAAGAAAATTTCACTGTCATTAATATAAAAATATTCAAAAAATTATACCTCGTACTTAAGAATTCGAATTAATTAAATCCTATAGTCTGTTATGGCCGTGCGCGGCGCGCGCCCGGCGGCGGCGGCGAGCCCGCGCAATGTATAGAATTCGAGATTTTATAAAAAGATTTTATAGGCCCGAATTCAGAGTCAATACTTAAATGTTTTAAAGGTCAGGGTACGCCTTAAAAGCATAATTTTCAATCAATTTAAAATCTAAGTATTGGCATTGAATTCGGGCCATAGAATTCGGGCTATGAATTTATAAGAAATATAATTTTGGAATAAATTAAATTTTGGATAGAATCTAGAATTACATTTGAAATAAGCAATCCTCGGTTATTGCATTCAAAATATTTTTTGGATATTGCTGTCTTTACTTTTATACATTACAATTTATCTTACTAATACAACACATATGTTCAAAGCTTTATTTAATCCTTCAACGTCCGATTTTTCTTTTCTAAATGAAAAAAATATTTTTGTTTTGTTTTCAAAGAAATCAAAATGTTTTATTTTTAACTTTATTTTAACCCTTAACCACCTAGCATATATTTTTGTTACAAAACCACCTGTCATACGTCTGTGGGACTCCCGAATAAAATAATTCACAATGGTAAAATTTAGTAAAGAATGGTTTTGTTTTTAATTAAAATTCTATTGAGGAACATATTAAACTCTTAATTAAAAAAGAAGACACATGAAAATTAGCATTTTTTTACTCTTAATCATAAATAATTGTCAATACCTCTTATTTCAGGCTTACAAACTAATATATTTGAAAAGTGAGATCCACAAAAATTATCATGTAGAATAGGAACTTCTTACAACTTTTTTTTTAGTGTTGAATAATTAATAAACGTAGAAAAAAATTAAAATTCTCCATAAAATCACAAATTAAATAAAATTGCAGGCTCTAAATTTATAGTTTTTCACGTCAGCGAAAACACAGCTTGTTTGAGCATTCAAGGCAAATTGGTGCTTTACATTCGAAACACATGTATTGTGTATTGCGTTTCGTTGTGTATTTGCAAATTGAACATTTTTTCGAACCGCCAACCTATCTTCAGCAGTGCTGCTACATGGAACTGCTGATGAAGTGGTCACGTTTCTGTGGAAGATACGTTGAATTTCATATTATTGCAATTTCACACGTTGCAATTTTACATTGCATTCGTCATTAAAAAAATGCTGCTAAATATCCAGTGAACAAGACAAAGAATTAAGCTCACTCTAATATGCTGGTTTTTTATCGTCTCTTCCCTGCACTATATTACGCTGCAAAGTTCTCAATCGTAAAAACGGTGAGGCAGATGACCAACGAAAGTAATTCCTTTCAAAATAATTCTTCTTCCACGGTCTCCATCGAATTTAAGATCATCATCTTCAGATGAAAACTCTTCGTTTCCACGTAAAATTGAAGACAAATGATGTTGAGATGGAGAATTTTCTTTAACACCTAGTACAGTTGGATCTTCGTATACGGAATCAGATGCACAACTTTCTTCCAATACATGATCTAGCCCAACATGATTTTGACAGATCTTGTTCCAAACATCGCTCGATATTATTGTCACTAAAAGCCATTTTAAAGGAAAACCATAAAAAACCCGATTAAAAAAAAATTACGTAACCACCTACCATAGGTCTCTCAGACCCCCTGCGATAGTTTTTTACTCACCTGAAGTAAACGCACGCACGTACGAGCGCTTGCGCGACACTTAGGGGCGCGGAGAAAAGATACAGGAACTAACAAGTTAGTACGAAACTTGGGCAAAAAAATACTCACGATTATCAAATCGACGGGGTCTGTGAGACGTATGGTAGGTGGTTAAGGGTTAACATTTAAGGTATGTAGATAATGTGCTACATCGGGCGTCAACAGTAAAAAAAATACACGAATGGTTCTATTTTTGATACAATAATACAGTTTAACAGTGAAAATTTTGGAAATAATTATTATTTCTATTCAGACACAAATAAACCGCACATTTTATAAATGTAAAGCCTTTGCAGTTTGGTATTTTGCATGATTCCATGTATTGCATGATGCCATGATTCACTAATACTTCTGACGCCCACTGTAGCAGATCTGACACACACCGAATTATCGAAAAGAATATGACAAAATCAACTTTCGCGGTCCATAAAGTTTATTAATATATAGAATAAAGCTAAATGCACAACACATAGAATAAAGTTGAATATGAATCTTAAAAACACTGCAGAAATCGTTAATCAAACAACAGCTGTACTTTACTTTTAAGCGGTGACGTATCAACTAGTGATGGGTCCGCTCTGTACTCACTACTACAATGTAGTACTACACTACATTGAAGTGCACACTTCGCACATTTTGATGTGTAGTGCACACTACAAACTACAAACACCAAAGTTATTGAAAGTATAAACTTCAAATAGTACACTTCATTTCAAAGCGAACACTACAAAGTACATACACTTCAAAGTTATCGAAAGTATGAGAAACACATTTTAAATAGTGTATTTTTTACGTGAAATTTTTGGAAAGTTGATGTAGATATATGAAGAAATCTCTGGAATCTGTAACAACCCCCCCCCCCATGGTTTGAAAAATTTTGGGATCGAATGAAGAAATTTTTGGAAAGTTGATGTAGGTAAACGAAGAAATCTCTGGAATCTGTAAAAACCCCCACCCCCATGGTTCGAAAAAGTTTTGGACCCATGAAGAAATTTTTGGCTAGTTGATGTAGCTAAACGGAGAAATCTCTGGAAACTGTAACAACCCCCCCCCCCCATGGTTTGAAATTTTTTGGGAATCGAACGAAGAAATCGGGAAATTGGGAAAAAATACTCATTTCATTTAAAAATTTACTTCAGTATTACTTCATTTCATTACTTCACTTCATTATTATTACAATTACTTCACTTAATTTACTTCACTTCATTTCGTAGTACTACAATTACTTCACTTCAAGTAATTTTTTCTACAATTGTAGTGTACACTTTGTAGTCTTCAAACTGGTGAACGTGTGTGTGTTGTAGTCTTCATTTTGAAATGAAGTTTTTCCCTTCGCTAATATCAACTGACATTTATTTCAGATTTAGTATGAAAAATACCCTCTGTTGGTCATTTATGGAAGTAAATCACGTGACCCGGTATGTAGACTAACGCTGCCTTTGGGTACTGAGTGAATTGAATTTCTCAAAGGGTTTTTATACACATTTTGTTGATATGTAGAGATCGTCTACAACGGACAGTGAATGGTAAAAATTTGTTTATCTATTAAATAGGCATGATGACAATATTAAAGAATTAAAGAATAAATTATTTTAGAGAAGAAAATATTTCGAAAGGATTCTAAAAAATTATACAGTTTTAATATACATGTTGAGATTAATAAGATTTTCAATCAAATAAAAAAATTGTGCAACCCGCCTTTTTAACTGAAACATCGGTCAGAGCGAATGACGTCACGCCTCGGTACCCATTACCGTGTCTTTGAACCGTTGCCATAGACACAATGCAATGTTTACTGGGGCTTGACGTCACGTAGACGAAATGACAGCTGTGGGCGTTTTTGCGCGAAATTAAGAATATGTAGACGAAAATGAAATTATTTGCGTTAAAACTTAGTATATTACTGAAATAATGTTATTTATCAATAGTAGACGCATACCTACCCACAATCTCTATACTCTATTTAAGGAGCCAAACGTCACAAAATTTATAAAACTGGGAAGACTTCGGTGGCTGGGGCATGTGGAGAGAATGTCTGAACATCAAGCACCAAAGTCCCTGCTGAACTCAATGCCAATAGGGCGAAGGAGCTTAGGGAGGCCAAAATTAAGATGGAGTGACAACGTTCTCAAAGATATCTCTGCCTCAGAGCTTCGAAACTGGAGAGAGCTGGCACTAGACCGAGATGAGTGGAGGAAAATTATTGAAGAGGCCAAGACCCACCAAGGGCTGTAGTGCCAAGAATGATGATGATGATGACCTACCTACAGTATAGAATGTTATTTCAAAATCTGTCATCATGCCTATTCCGTCAGTATGTTGCTAAAAAATCCGGCTTTTAAGCAAATTTTCCGCAAAGAAATCGTAAAATATACATTTATGCATCAATCCGTCGACGCTCGACGTGTCGTTCCGCGTCGGTCACCTGCAGAGCAGTGTCGTCTTAGGTGCAACGGTCCAGGGTTTTATTTATAAGTCTGGGGTACGAGTCCCGACACCATCGTTTGTCACGCGGCTCGACGCGGACCAATAATAGACCGGAGTTTAAAAATGTCGGGACCGATTTGACGCCCCGCTAATCGCTGTATCTACGTCATAATCGTTTTCACATTCTTTCCGTGCGGTGGGAGTAACTTTTCAATGTATATGTGTATGCATAAAAATTGTCACGGGATTGCGGAAAATGAAACACTGGAAATTGAGTATCGATTAATAAATTATTTTAATAAATTCCGAACAAGAATTTAATCGGACACCGATCTTTAATGGTGTAATTTAACATTAAGTTTTTGTGATGGTTATTATTATTATTTATTATTATTATTATTATTATTGATCATGGGCAGGCAGCTTAAGCTGATAGGCCCATATCACTGTCTCTCATTTGAATATCCAGCCTATTCTTAAACTGATTGACACTGACTGCAGACACAACGCCTTCAGGCAAACTGTTCCACATATTGAGCACTCTATTGCCTAATGCATGCTTTCTTGGGTTACACGAGAACCGAGACTTGTTCAACTTCAGGTGATGTCCTCGAAGGCCCACATTAGTGTTAAATGCAAACATATCTGTCATATTAGGAATATTGTAGTAGCCCGATAGAATCTTGAATGTCTCGATGAGGTCACCTCTTGCTCGTCGCTCCTGAAGAGTGGGCAGTTTCAATACTCTCACCCTTTCCGCATATTCCAGGTTTTTAAGACCCAAGGGCAATTTTGTGGCTCGTCTCTGAACATTTTCCAGTAAAACTATATCTTTAACAAAATATGGATTCCAGATCTGAGAGGCATATTCGAGGAGAGGCCTCACGTATGTCTTATAAATAGTTGTGAATAGTGGTACTGTCAGATGTTGGAATGATCTTCTCTTCTTATCTTATATTCATGTAAAATCAACAATAATCGCTAAGAAGTTGCAGTTTCTGGTTTCTCAGTATACATACTTCGATAATTACTTATATTTCAATAATTACTTGTTCATTAATTATGAAAATAAGTAACAAAATTTACTGTCAGGAATGTACGCACATGTCTATCGAATAAAACAATGAAAGCAATTACACTAAAGATATTGTATTTCAATATTTTCGTTCTAAATATATTAAAGAATATAAAAATACGTAATTTCAAAACTTTTTATTTAAAAATAACACTTTTTTAACAGATAAATGACACACTTAGTGCGCGGTTCGAAGATGACATTTGGAATGATTTTTTGTCCGGTTTGCGCGGCAAATGAGGTTACTTGACAAGTTAATAGAACTCGTTCATTCATTCAAAAACTTGAAATATAACCAATGATAAGCTTTAAAAATACATAAACGCAGGTAAAATAGGCCGAATTCGCATACTAGGGAGCGCAGATCTGCACTATGGCACCCGATCAGTTAACAGATATCTATAAAAATATATGAAATAGATTCAGAAAAATAAATTATATTTTGTTACTCAATATGGATGGTGTGGGATAATGTTTTAATTCATAATTTTTTTAATAAAAATCTTAAAAATACGATTCCATTAAAACGCCATATGATTGGTCGTGACGTTGTTTAGCAAGAATTACCTAAGGTAAACCATATGTGATCTTTGGTGTTTGTCACTGTAATTTGTTTATTTTGTATGGTGACTGTTCGCCTTCGCTTTGTTTTTACTGGTGTTTGCATGGTTTTTATATAAATTTTGCCGTGTTTGTTACCTATTTTAATAAAATAACTATCTAAGAACACATTTCAAATAATGGAGGATGGATTTTCACATGAAAAATCCGATAACTTACTGAAAATTGATACTTTAATGTTGGATTCATTTTTCAGTTTTCAGGAATGAATTCTACATTTGAGTACCCTAGAATATCTACAAAACGTTTTCCCTGACATTATGGAAGCACTATATAATAGTGCCGGCTTGTTTTGTAAAAAAAAGAATGAATGTCTAAATGTGCTATTGCGCGTTAAACGACAGATGACAAAAATTTATACCTAACGTCACTTGCGAAAATAAGGGTTTTGGCGGGATTTAAAATCTTGATTTTCAAAATCGTTTTTTACAACTATTTAATTAGAATTATGGGATTTTTTGAACTATTGAATTAGAAATTTCATTATTACTTTCTTTATTTTAACTCGTGGCATCTGATTGATTGATTGGTTGACGAAAAAACTTTGGATCGATTTTTAACCCTTTTCCCGTGATCCAATCGAACATTGCAAGCAGACTCGTGGCGATAAAGAGATCTATCAAATTTTCGTTAAAAAAATCATAATTATAGTATAATTTTGGATTTTTCACATTTTTAATGGTTTTTTCATACAAATCAGTAAGTTGTATGGAGATTCCGACGCATCTGGTAGACACGGAACCTGATTATAGTATAATTATGGATTTTTGGAAATTTTTTATTATTCCCTTTCGTAGCGTCGCCCGACCGAAGCCCAACGCGAGGTTAAGCGCCAAACCAGTTTCCACTAGTAAATGAGAAAGGGAGTATAATAAAAACTTGGTTTTTATGGGTTTGTTTTTTTATAAATATATTGATATTTTCAATACTAAATTGGTGAAAACTAAGTATATTTACTCCCTTTACATTAACTTGTGGCGTCTGCTTGCTTGCCGTCAACAAAAACTTTGAATCGATTTTTGACCCTTTTCCTGTGATTCAATCGAGCTGAAACTTGGCAAGCAGACTCGTGGCGACGATCAAGAAAATCTATCAAATTTTTGTTAAAAAATTAATAATTATAGTATAATTTCGGATTTTTTGAAATCTTATTGGTTTTTCATTCGGTTTTTTTTTGGGACATTAGAAAAGTTTGATTAGCAACGGCGCGGCGGCCCGATAACGTCGCGGAATATTTTCTAAATTTGAATTACTCCGTCGGTATACATAATAGGTACTTCACTACGAATGTCGAAAATCTGAATTGACTGACAAATGTTTTTAGAATTTAATCTTCAAAGCATGAAGTGTCTTATCAAAGCTCAAAACATCCGACATTTTAGAAATATATTAAATTACTGTAAGTTTAGTGTTATGTTATATGTTTTAATTCATCTTTAATTGTTGTTACATTTTACAAAGAAAGAGAGTATAATAAAAACTTGGTTTTTATGTTTTTTTTATTAGTTATACCAAATTTATTTATTTAAGTTAATAATTAATTTGAATTTAATTTAAATACAGAGTACAATCTCGCAATTAGAGTCCTTGCATCCTGGACTGCGAAAGCGCTGTTCCCTGGACCGCGTGGAAACCGCATGCACAATAAATCCTGATCTTGAAGGCACCTCCTGGTCCCGGCACCACCTGGTGGGACGCGCCAGAATTTATCGCCATAAAACAGGAATAAAATATCACAAACGCTGAATATTTCCCCCAACTGCTTCGCTGACGGGGCGCCGCTCGGAATCTCGCTTCCCTGACGGCGCCGTTTTGCAACCTTTCTCCAGATAAATTGTTATTTGATAGTCTTGAAATATGCGGTGTTTTATGGAAGTTCTATAACAGCCAATTTTAAAAGTTTTTATAGTCAAAATGTAAAGGTCTTCCTGCTGACTTGAATTGTTTTAGTTCTTTGTACGTGTTATGATGACAGTTTGGTTTTCAAAGATGATACTGCAACGATATGGCAAGACACGGATCCGGATATCTATCTTACATGTCGTCTTTTTGGAGGTAAAACCACAGTATACCCAGAACAGTAGTTTATCTCCGGCCTGTCGGCGAGTTATTAGCCTACTAATGCGTTGACGCTAGGATTGTCACTTTACTCGTAGCGTCTGAGATTCAGAAAACCATAAAATTTGTGTAATTAGTATACCTAGTTTTTGCACTTAAATTTCAAGAACGCTGATTAACATCAAGACTTTTAAAAACTCACAGTCTTTGTGATAATCAACACACCTTTTTAGTAAAGCACCACAAACATAATAAAAGGCATTTTTTTCAGGAAGCGCTTTTTTTTTCTAAAGCGGCGGCTGCGAGCGCGAATGGCACCGAATAATAATTGGATATTGGTATAGCGCCGTTTTCGCGAAATACTCATCTCAAGGGCGCTTACTGCCGCCGCCTTGTGCCCCCATATTCTACGTCAATGTGTGCGTCACAGTGCGTGCGTACATGGCGCCGAGCACGCACGCACACATTCTAATGGGTAGCGGCCAGTTTGTATGAAAACGTATTACTGTTCTAATTATTATTGGTAAAACTTACTAAGTGATATTGGAATGGTTTTGAGATAATGAGCATTAGTTTAAAAAATTATGAATTTTTTATGAATTTTATTACTAACTATAAATAGACACGGAATATTCGATTACTGATTTTTTACCTGGAATAGAGATGGAAAAAATATGAATGTTTGTATTCATAACTCATTTTGGCCAAAATTGCGGTTTGTGAGTTTTACCTCTAACTGGACGATGAAATCAAACGCGTGCAGTTAGTACATTGAAGCGTGACCTTTACGTAAATACAGGATATCCCAAAACTGTATTGTAACGAAATGAAAAGCAGAAAGAATAGTGCACTCTTCGTATCTCTTGTAAAATGTCACATTATCGTAGGATCTAGAACAGGCCACAGCAATCTAGAGTCAACTACCATATTCGGGAAACGCCTGGAATAACCTTAACGGGAACTTTCTCCTAAACACTAGAAAGGAATAGACTAATCTAGGAGGTTCGAAAAAACAGGGTTTGCGTATAAATAGAAGGATGGCGCCGCGGCGCGGGGACTTTGTTTTGACAGCACGTTCGGAGCGACAGATAATAGCGAAGCAATCGAGCGAGTACTCACCGATAGTGGCGAAATAAATTAGGTGACTTCTATGTGCGAGAATTGAATTTTCTAAGAGCGATTAAAAAAGTATTCTAAGCGATAATAGCGTGTTCGTATACGAGTGATATATTGCGAAAAAGTGTAATTTAAAGAATACGCGTTAATTTTTATTATTGTTTAGTGACTTTGTTCATTTAATAATTAATTAATCACTTATTAATAAATTTCTAATTAATTTCCATTGTTTTCTTGTCTATGAATATCCTGAACAGTTGCATTTATTTTAAACTTATCTTTTATCCGATTAATTGTAAGTCGCGTAGCTGGATTTGCTTTAAGCACATTGCTACATTTTCATACTTCCATTACGTTACATTGTCAAAAAAATCACTTAAGCCAGCCGTACCATAGGTCGTAAGCCCTATGAACACTCATCTACTTTCCCATATAAAAAATAGCTTCGTCTTTACGAGACATCTATAATATATCTTGATTATGTAACTGATATTAAAGCTAATTAAGCTGCCATCTAAAAAGATTAAAATATTTGTTAGCAAATGGAAAAAAAACATTGACATTATAACAGTTAGTCTAATAAACATATGAAGTCTAATTGGACCATACTTACATATATTTCTTCGTTAAAAAAATATAGTTTTACCCAAGTTCCTTCGCAGATAACTAATAAATAACCCGAAACGGTTTTACTCAATTTTGCCAGACTTGGAATATATTAATTTAATAAAATAATTTAGAACTATTTAAGCGTTAATATTCGCTGTTTAAATATGAGTCTCTATAATTGGGTGCATGTCCACCATAGGTGCTCCACTCCTATCCTATCCCAATTATAATTAAAGCAATGTAAAGCGTAAAACATAAAAACATCTAAATCTCAATAAAACGGTTAGGAAAAATTGTGATATATTAGGTCCTTACATATGAAATTGGCGTTTAGTATGGGAGGAACATAAAGCCGATTTTTTTTATTATAATATATTTATTTAATCAAAGTATGTACCATTGGTATCTATGCACTTTTGCCATCTCATAGGTAGTTCATCGATCCCTTTACTAAAAAAACCATTCGGACGGGAATCAATAAAATCTTTGAAGGCGGTTTGGACTGCCCCATCGGAGTTGAATTTTTTCCTTTGCAAGAAGTTATCCAAATTTCGAAACAAATGGTAATCTGTTGGGGCAAGGTCCGGAGAGTACGGTGGATGTCTTAGACATTCCAATTGAAGCTCCTCTAATTTGGTAGCCGTCTGTTGTGCAGTGTGTGGTCTAGCGTTATCATGAAGCAGCAGTGGCCTAGAGCGATTAACCAGCCTCGATTGTTTAGCAGCTAGCTTTTCCATCATGGTTTGCAGTTGCTGACAATAGACATCTGCCGTAATCGTCTGGCCAGATTTAAGAAAGCTGTAGTGAACGACACCAGCACTAGTCCACCAAACGCTCACAAGTAACTTTTTTGGAGTCAATTTTCGCTTGGGGCATGGTTTGGCTGGTTCGGCAGGGTTCAACCATTGCGATGAGCGCTTCCGATTATCGTACAGGATCCACTTTTCATCACAGGTAATGATTCGATGTAAAATCCCTTCATTATTATGCCGGTTGAGTAATGCAACGCAGCAGTCAACGCGCGTTTGTTGATTTGCTTCATTCAATTCGTGAGGTACCCACCTTTCAAGCTTTTTCACCTTACCAATTTGCTTCAAGTGGATTAAAACAGTTTTATCACTAACACCGCAGCCTGCAGCTAACTCGGATGTGGTTTGCGATGGATCCGCTTCCACAATAGCCTTCAATTCTTCATTATCAACTTTGGTCTCCGGCCGTCCACGGGGCTTGTTCTGCAGGTCGAAATTTCCAGAACGAAAACGTTGGAACCAAAAACGCACTGTGTTTTCTTTTGCGGCACCGTCGCCATACACATCATTAATCCTTCGAGCCGTTTCTGCAGCACTGGTGCCACGGTGGAACTCGTACCCGTAAATAACGCGATATTTCAAGTTTTTCATTTTGTAAACTGAGTGACGCAAAGAAAAAACAATTGAGGAAAAACAAATGAATTATAATTTTCAAAACACAAATACATGAGTAAATAGCTGTATAAATTTGGATTTGGAATTCCTAACCAATGAGAAGATATTTGAGATCAAATTTGCCAGTACGGCAAAACGCCAATTTCATATGTAAGGACCTAATAATTGAGGAGAAAAAACAAAATATCTCAAATATAATTAAAACAGTGCAAAGCGCATGTCTTTCAAGGCCATATAATTTGATATTACATACATCACTTTGCTGTAAGCATCACCCTGATTACAGACGACCGCGTTCATCGCATTGTACTCGCTCCATCTCTCGTGGAAAAGCGAGACAAACAGAAAGTGCTGCACCGTTGCTGTTGTACCCGAATTTGTATGTACACAACGGCTCCAATTTATTTTCGTTTTTCAAGGCTCCATTGTTGCGCTGAAGGGGGCTCGACAAAGCCTACACAGGCTGTTCCAGCGAGCCACACAAAGCCGGCTTGATGGGCGGATTTGCGTGATCGTCTCGTCTTTATCAAGAGAACTTTCAAGGGGTTCTTTCCCTGTCTGATTTCATTCCTCTCCGTGGGGACTTGGAATGGAATGAAATCAAATCACTCAGTTTGCGGTCACGTGACTCTAAACAGCCCCCCGAGCCTGACGGAAAAGCAGGTCTGCACAAAAATATTTATGGGAGCGGATGAAATACGGTGCAATATTTCAAAGTTTAGGATAGGATATTTAAAAAATATTATCATCGTATCGTGGCTGTGGGAAGCAAATGAAACACGGGAAATGAATTAATTTCCTATAATTCACATGCAAATTTGTCTATCGTAATTCCGCTCAGTTTCGCACGTAAGTACCCACTCGCGCTGTATGTCTCAGGTCAGTTCGCATGGTTCGCCTATCTGTGTTCTTATTGCGGCTGTCAAAACAACTGATCAACTATCTGAATTGGGCAGTGCGATGCCTGCGTATTTATAGGGAGCCCTGTTTTATTCATTTCGCGAAGCTGGTAAATTATGCTAGACCTTTATAGTAATTTCCATTTTAGTGTAAAAGGTGTAGAGTGAAATTCTTTCTGCTTCTGCTATCTCGTGACAGTATAATATGTATATAAAGGGTGTTACAGAACATAACAGGTAGACTAGATTCTTGCCTAAATTATGAGTCGGAAATGTTTAAACAACAATACATAGATATAGCATAAGTTTCTGATATTAATAATCTATACGTTACATATGACAATAAAAACAAACTTGTTTATGGATGGAGTTCGAAGCGAACACTGCTGTCAGGCCCACTAAACAAAAGCGAGCCTGCTTTTAGGTTGTGTTAAGCTTGTGTGCCGCTTTTCTCGGGTGCGTGCTTTGCCTGGAAGCCTGTAGATGGCGGCAAGCTTCAAGCAAAATATAATCCGGACATTAAGAAGTAATTTTGAGTTCCTCGGGGATTCTCTCTTCTCTTACAGCCCGCTCTGTTGTCGAAAGTAATGAAGACGAGCGGTCTTACACCTCTTCTTTGTTTGAGTACTCCCACTATAGTTTTGCAACCGCCCTTTCATCTACCGCTCTGTTTCTCGCTCAAGACGTTTCGCATAAATATGATTTTATATCGTAAAGTTAACACATGCCAACGCGTCAGTCGATGCGAGATGAGTACGCTCATTGACTGGGAATATTCCATACTCCAGATGAGTGTGGTTACGATCGACATGCGTGACATGGGTAATTCAAAAAATATCTAGCCATTTTCGGCCAAAAAATATTTGCCTCACTCTCCAAATAAAAAGTGGGCGGCTCTTATATAGATTACAGAATTCTGTGTTTGATGAAGGGAAAGCGCCCATGCTTTTATTTGGAGAGGGAGACAAAAAAATTTTGACCGAAAATTAATTTTTTACTTTTTGTACATTTGAATATCAATGTGTTTTTTTTTTAAATTTTTTCATTCATGTAATATAATTTTCTACAAAATCACTTCTATAGGAAAATAGGGCAATCTTTTGTTGATCTCATTAACTAGTTTTTTATATAAAATTTTGTTTGATTATCATGATTCATTAATTGATTAATTAGTGAATCTGATAATTGGTTTATGTATTGTCATCGAAAATACGTCTGTGTGCAAAATTTTGTCTCGACATTGGGAAGCGGGCGAAATATCGATTATAAAATTCCGTCCAGACAAACAGGTGAAGCTGATATAAGCGGGGTAAAATTAACTACTTAAACTTTATTAAACTCATTTATCGCGGAAAAATTTAAGGTGATTAAATGTCATCATCACATGACTAGGAGCCATTGCGGATCTCGACATTCTCAAAAGGTAGTTTATGCTACTGCCGTCTGTCGCTGCAGCAGATCCTCCAGGCGTTTACACCTAGTTTTCTTGCATCGCTCTCAGCATTATCACTTTAAGGTCTTTCTCGTGATCGTTACAAAAGATATATCATCATCATCACTCTTGGCTCAACAACCCTTGGCCTCCTCGAGAGTCTTCCTCCACCCATATCGCTTTTGTACCAGCTCTCTACAATTCAGAAGCTTTGTAACAAAATATTGAGAAAAAAAAACTTTGATGTCGTTTATCTCCTAAATTGTTGACATTTCATTCAACATTGAATGAAGAAGACTCCTCCATAGTTTTTGCTACTAATAATTAGACTCAGTGCGCGCGCTTGCTTGCTTTTTATACAAAACCTCGATTTCGCGATGCTTCGAGAACATTTTACTAGTTTCTCCATATTTCTAGTGATTATTATAAAACTTCAGTTTTTTCTAGATTCAGGTGGACCATGCGCAATAAGATCTCTTGACAACATAGTAAAAGTACATCACTTTTGACGGGTTATAGTTAATTAATAATACATAGACATGCGAGATAATTTATAAATGAGCGGTTTTACAGAATGAGGGATTTCACGCGTTGATGGCAACGCGCTTATGTACGTCATTAACATCACGGTGGGCTTAATAAAGCGTTGTTTATTTAACATGGAAAATAAATTTGAGTGTTTGCTATTTTTTCTTGCGGTCGGTCCATATCATTGACTTCCGCCGAAAGAAATAAAAATCAACATCTAAATATTTCCATCAGTGATACAGAGCATTACACTATGCACACAAATATCTAAACGTTAAGCTCAAATATTCACCAATTATCCATATATTTTCTGCATAAATTCAAAACATAATTTCAAGATCATATTATTTAAAATGCTAAAGGAAAAAATTTCTGTGATCTTTTTGTTTTTCTGTTTCTAGAATCGTTTGCTGCACTTTTTATATAATTTCGTAATTCGCACTAGAAAACTTCTCGCTCGTGGGCCGATGCTTTCTTGATTTACTATCGTTGGAATCACACTCGCGCTAGCAATTCACACCGCACGATTTCACTCTCTATCGTAATAGCCAGCTGTCAACTCTGACACACACTGTGCGCACAGACTGGTCGACCTCTCGTAGTAATGTCGTTTTCTCGATGTATCCAATATTCCTAAGACTAGCCTAGTCGATTCCAGATTCGCGTAAGCCAACCTAGAACCTTCTAGTATCTTCCAATTTTAGTGTTTAAGCTTTAGATTGAGTGCTATACAATCATCGTTTTCGTGTAATTCTTTCTGATTCTACCATCTTGTGACAATATATTAATAAACTAGCTATACCCCCGTGAAAAATCACGGTAATTTGGTGGGCGACCGTTGCGTGTTGCGCTCCAATTGCGTGTCACACCCCAATTATCTAAAGTTGTCATTCCAGTAAGTTGCGTACAACAAAATTATTATATTTAGATTAAATAAAAAATATAACAAAAACTATGACATAAAATATGGGTCTAAATAAACAGTAAAATAAATAAAAATTGTTAAAAATATTTTCTATTCAAAATTGAATGAAAAAGACCCTCCAGAGGTTTTTGCTAATAGCTACGAGACACCCTGCATACGTACAGGGAACAAACAGCTTTGTATCACGCTTGTATTTTTATTTATTTATTATTTTTTTATTATTTTACGCTTCAACAGGCCAAAAGGCCCAATTACAGAAGCGAAAAACATCACAAAACACCCAGGCTTGAGTAAATCACGTAGATTAATTGTGACCTCACTGGGAATCGAACCCGGAACCCTCGGTGTGAGAAGCCAGTGTCATACCCACTGGGCTACGAGGGCCGCCGGTCTTTTATTTGCAGGTCTTGAACCTCAATTATTTTCCTGCCAATCTAACAACATTTCAAACAAACAGCTTTATCCGAGCGCGCGAATTACGTAAACACGGCTGCAGAAATTTATTCAAAAAGCAAATAAATATATTTAGTGCGAGAGATGACGTCTGACAAAGCAATCCTGAAAAAGCCACGGTGAAGGATGAATGCTTACATTACCTGCCAGCTCGATTATGAATATGAAACGCAGACGTAACGAAGTGCCCATTAAAATAAATATTATTTCTCGGGCAGGATACAGCCTGCCTATGGGGCAGATGGTTCGGCTTTGATGCAGAGGTGAAGATGTGTGGACCTCCAGAATTGACTGCGGAATTTATTATTTTAGAGTCTGGTTATTCGCTCGCTTAAACATCGCACAATTATGTTATTGTTCGTCGTATAAACTACAGCTTCGGCATTTTTTGTGGGCTAATACAAAAGAAATGCGTAAATTACTAGTGCTATAAAATTTTGTCTACAGATGATAGAATTAGAAGGGATTACGCTCTATCCGTATCTCTCGAACGGTTCACCGGATTCTGGAAGCACCGTGATGGCGACGTTATCTATAAAAAGAGATCGACAGGCTACTGCGAACTCAGTGTGTCAGAGTTGTATTGACAAGCCAAATACTTCAAAAAGACCATTCATGTAGACAAATTAAATAACTCTATGATTAAACCACCTAGCCTATTCCACAAATTACATGAAATCACACAGAAGACCATAAAAATTATGATGTGCGAAGCATACGTTAAGAGTAGAATATGATTCTGGAGAACCGGAAACAAGACGAACAAAATAAAATACTGAAATCGGACTACAATTTGAAATACCTGACATCAACTGAAACGGTTAACCGAATAACACAGCAATTATACGTTGATAACATTACAAAAATCGAAACATAAAACTCATTCACAAGCTGGCAAATGGCGAAATACAAGTCGATGACATTGAATTACACAAAATACACGAAAATCATCAACACTACACTAGAACGGCTCAAAACTACCACATAACTCAAACCATAGCAAAAACAGGACAATCGCGACTAATTTGTAAGGGATTTAAATTATATAACGACCTACCACAACAGACCAAACAATTGACTACTAAAAATAGGAGTGACAAAAATGCTTAAACTCAGCCAAAATATAAATGTATGGTTTCCAATTTTAAAAAAACATTAAAATCTCCAAAATTTCAAAATTATACTATAATTAAATTTTATAAACGAAATTTTTTTGTATTATTTTTATCGTCGCCAGGAGTCTGCTTGCAATGTTTCAGCTCGATTGGTTCACGAGAAAAACGTTAAAAATCGATTCAAAGTTTTTTCGGCAGACAAGCAGACGCTACGCTACGATTTAAAAGAAAGGGAGTAAAAATAAAAGTATAGACAGTATTGATAAGTGCTGCTCAATTGATATTTTTAATTGTGAGCTGTCAAATGTTACACATCATATGCGACTACTGTAAGGCTCGCTCGTTTTTTTTTTGTTTGCTTTCGCATCATTTTGGGAAAAATATATTAATGAAAAGTAAACGGCTGTGAAGAATTGCTAAGAAAATAAAATAAAATATTAAGTACTTGGGCATGCTGCCAGCAGAGATGGAGAGAGCCTGGGATAGCTGGTTGGAACGACGAAGAGCTGGTGGTCAATTACCAACAAGATGGTTCGTCCAGCTCCCTAACCCTTTTTTTACGTATTCCCGCTTGGTTTTAGGCAATTAGGACGTTTCCTTAATCCGCATACGCTGGAATCAATTTATTTTCTACTGTGTCAGTTTTTTCTAGTTTGGAATCGAATAAGTCTCGGGGAGTACCTATGTGGGTCGAAAATAAATAAATAAATAATTTTTGTTTTCAAAACAATTTTTTTTTAATCGGTTGACGTCTTCGTATCGTGTATGATATGTACTATTTTAATATCCATTGTCGTAATATAATTTATCACGTGATTCTAAAATCGAGAATAGCTGCAAATTATCGATGTTTTCATAATAATCTAGAAGATTTTGGAATGTACTTAAAATCGACGACTACGCTCGCGAAACTTCCAGAAGTCCGGGAACTTGTATAAATACGTGAGGCGTGCGCGGCGAGTAAGTTTTTTTTTTGACAATTTGACAAAAACTAAACCACAGAAATGACGTCACAAAAAGAGAAACAGACATTGGTTTAAATGTGCCTTTAAATTTTGAATTCCCTAGGACTAGAAACAGCAAACCAAAGAATAAAGTATAATGTATTGGTGCAAATATTTAAAACAAAACACGGATTAGTACCCAGATACTTTGACGACAGGATGAAGCTGAATAGGGATTTTCATTCGTACAATACAAGGGAAGCGACAACATAAGACTACCGAAGAAAAAGAAAAACACCTCCCAAAATTGTATGATGTACAAAGGTCTAAAAATCTTCGATAGCCTGCCAAAAGAAATTCAAAATACGGTTTATTTAAGGAGGTTTAAATAGGAGTGCAAAAATTTTATTGTAAAAACTTTTAAATGGCTAGATGGAATGCAATATGTTGAAGTGAAATCATGTATTAGCCCACACAACATTATTTGTGAAAATAAATAATTAATGTAAATAAATAAATATATCACAGACTAATAGCGCGATTTGCGATGACCTAAATACGAACCCCAGCGATACAAACGATGTATGTCGGTGGTAAGGCGACATAATAGGTAAATGTATACCTCTCAAAATGATCATTGATTTAATATCTATTAAAAAATATAATAACCTTTCCTGGAGGCATATTTGACTTTCCAAATTAGTTCTTAAATGCAGCTGCTTCTGTGGAACTATAAATCGACGCTAGATGGCGTTGGTCAAGCACGGGCGAGACTGTGCCCGCGCCGGCGAAAAGAAAAAACATATATTTAAACATCGTATCAATTGCTCTGGTTTGATTGCGAATGGACGAATATATAATCGATTAGTCAATTTTGTAATCATATTTTTTCCGGGATTTCACCAGTTTATATTCTTTTCGCGTGTTATTTGTGACGTGGAAGAACCAAAAAGACTTCTCAAGATATCTGCGAAAGAGGCGACACGAAGATCCTTGTGACCGGACAATTTTGACTGCCTTCGTAATTGAAGAGGAGAAATAGTCTATCACAGGTCAGTGGTCATTTGTGGGCGTATTTGGTTTACTCATGTATGTTTTTCAGAGAGAAGAAACATAATTTGACATTTTTTTGCATTATTATCATATTGAAAGGTGTTAGTTGAATATTAAATTCAGCAGATGGCTATTTACACGCCGTCCGCCTACATTGATACTGTCGGTATTCCAGAAAGATATGAAATATTCTAGCGAATAAAATCAGTGCAAATTACAGAATAGTGCTAGTTACTTGTTTAGTGAATTTGAACATCTTTTAATGGATTTATTTTGTCTCAATATTATATTATAATTAAATTGTACAATGTTAAAATTTTTTAAGAACATTATTACATTTTTATCGAGTTAACTAAATATAATTTTATGACTGGCGGTGTATTGCTAGCAAAAAACAATGAATGTCGACTCGGTTGCGAAACAGGGGCAGTTAAAAACTTTCTACAAGTATTTAACATTGCTCATTTCGCAGGTACGCTTTGGTTATTTTCCACTTTAAAAAAACGGCTATTCATATTTTATTACGCTTATTAAATATGGTGGTTCCACAAGGCGCGGTCGCAGCCCCCTCGCGACTCTTTTCCCACTCCCACACCCCCATCCCCTCCCCCCCCCCTCACACCCAGGGCCGCCTCTAACCAATAGGCAAGCAAGGTAAAGCCTTGGGGTGACGTTTGAAAGAGGAGGCAAATTCAAGATAAGAATTAAGAAATTAAAAAATTAGACTTGTGATAGACATTACATCAGGGTGTTTTATAAATTTCAAAATATCAAAATGAATGATGTATTTTGTGTATTGGTATTCTATATAGTATATAGTATATTGGTATAAAATATTTTTAAATATTATTGCTGAAGTTCTTGATTACACAAAATTATTGGAGTTTTTTTAGAATTGGACTAATAGTTAAATTTAATTGATAATTAATAATATTTTGTTTATTTTTACATGCTTTTCTAATTTCTAATTATTCTAAATTCAATTGCAGGCCAACATTATTTACGTGTAAAATAGACAGTCCTAAACTTTTATCAAAACCGTGATCATTTTCTAATAAATGATTTGCAAATTCAGAAAAACCATGATTATCTAGACATCTCAAATGCTCTTTAACTCTTACTTGATATTTTTAAATTTAAAACCACCACACACTCCGATCAATATGTATATTAAAATTGGATCATTTTTACTCCCTTTATATTAATTCGTGGCGTCTGCTTGCTTGCTTGCCGGCTTGCCGTCGAAAAAACTTTGGATCGATTTTTGACCCTTTTCCCATGATCCAATCGAGCTGAAACTGTGCAAGCAGACTCGCGGCGATGATCAAGAAGATCTATCAAATTTTCGTTAAAAAATAATAATTATTATAGTACACTTTTGGATTTTTCAAATTTTTAATAGTTTTTTCAAATTGGAATCATTACAAAAGTTTGAACTAGCAACGGCGGCCCGATAACGTCGCGGAATATTTTCAAAATTTGAATCACTCCGTCGGTACACATAATAGGTACTTCACTACGAATTTCGAAAATCTAAATTGACTGACAAATGTTTTTAGAATTTAATCCTCAAAGCATGAAGTGTCTTATCAAAGCTCAAAACATCTGACATTTTATAAATATATTTAATTACTGTAAGTTTAGTGTTGTGTTATATGTTTTAATTCGTCTTTAATTGTTGTTGTATTTTACAAAGAAAGGGAGTATAATAAAAACTTGGTTTTTATGGGTTAGTTTTTTTAGAAACCTTTCAAAATATTTTCTTCTCTAAAATCACATTTTCTTTGATTCTTTAATATTGTCGTCATGCCTATTGTGTGGTGAGCTGTTTTCCTGGCGAGCGAATTTCGGGCAACCCCCTAAAATACGGGGATGCAGTCTGGAGCCTCCCTGCCGTACCGCAGCGGCCGGCGGGGAGGGGACAATTAATTTGGTGGCGCTATTAATCAAGGCGTCACGGCGGCTGACACACCGCCTCCGAGGCCTTTGTCAGCGCCTTTAATAAGCCCGGAATCCGGGCTGCGCGCGTTTCTGGGTTATCGTGCCGGATAAATTATCGGCTTCGCGGGCGACATTCCGGACCTGATAGAGAAACGGCGATCGGGGCACGCGATGGCCGCGATTTAAAAAAAAAATCTTGTCGTTTTTTCTACTCGGTCTTACTTTTAAAGGAATAATCCAAGATGATGGTCCCATTGTTCATACGATGAAAATAAGTATTTCACTATATAATTTAACATCCTGTTAATTTAATCTAACTAAAATAATCGTAATCTAAATTAAACAAACCAAACCTAATAACCTAACCTAACCAAACCTAATAACCTAACCTTACCTCATATATTGCCTATGAAATGTCAAAATATGCAGTACATTTTTCGTAACTTTAAAGTGTAATATCTTATTTAATATTTACTATTTAAACGTAAATTATCTTTCATTTTGTTCACTTCACTTGCTCGTTCCAGCCCGAGGAAAAGAGACTGACCAATGTCTACACGACCCAATAACACTATCCAATAAACGAAATTTAGATATGTGAACGTTTTTGTAAATGATTTTATAGTCAGGGCGGAGATTTTAAAATTGATTATGCTTTTCATAAAATGCTTCTAAAACACATAAACAAGCTTTCAAAATCAGTTTTCACCTTTATCACAACAGTCTAACATTTTACAAAAAGGCAAGTCAAAATTTTATTTTTTAAAATGTGAATTTTTAATCGTTCTGACCGCGCAGCAGTTGCCATGGCCGCGCAGTGGCACTCCAACACCCTGCCACGGCCGTACAGTGGCACTCCGGTCGTGCAGTGGCACTCCGGTCGTGCAGTGGCACTCCGGTTGCGCAGCGGTCGTCTCGGCCGCGCAGCCATTTGGTCTTTGCGCGGCCATTTCGAACATTTCGGATACATTTTGTTGTTAAGTTTTCCGGTCTTTACTCCCGAACACGTAGTCCGATCTTCGCAACCGGGGCGTCACGGGAGAGGGGAGCTCGGCGCGCAGTGTTTACCGTCAACTTTCTTCTTCGTTACTCAACCAAGAGTCTGTCTTCTTCGTCTTCGTTACTTAATCAACAGTGAGTCTGCCGCCAGGCTAAATTGCACTCGTAGTCGTGCAACGGGCACCTAGTATTTATTAATATATTAAACAGTTTTCTTACAATTTATATTGTTTTAAAAAATAATATATTTTTGTGATGTAAGTAATGTAAATATTTTTCACACGGTGTAAAACTTTTTAATATCAATAAATTGAGGATATGGATTATCTTCTTTGAAATAAAATATTTAAAAATCAAAAGAATTTTCCATGTCTTTGATTTCAGCTATTAAATCTGAAAAATGTGATATAAAATGAAAGAAAAGCTGTGAAAAAGTACTCATCGCCGCTAAATATTGCTTACATTTTCGGCCAATCAAATAGATGAAAGAAATCACAAAACATTTTGATGATAACAGAATAACTGTTATTGTTAACGGATTTTTCACGTTAAGCGCTTTCCACTGTGCTCAAATCATCAAAAATTTTAATTATATATATTTTTATTATATATATACTATATATGAATAAGTTTGTTATTTCAAAGGGTAATTGCATTTGTGATAAATATATTTGAAAATTTGCTAAAAAAATAATTTTGTTTACTTTCACTTATAATGATTAAAAGGTTTTCCATGCTAACCATCATCTTCAGTAATGTTACTAATACTAAACATAAGACTAAAGGACGGCATGAGGAGTGGGGTGAAGATTAGAGTCGGGTGGGTATGTGAACATTAATAAAAATATCATTAACATATTTCAACAGTATATAACACGGTGCATCAACATATGCGACGATTGTAATGCATCGTACATCAGACAGATTGGAAGAAAGGTAGGGACAGGGATCAAAGAACACAAAAGGGGAGTAAAAAAATTACAATCAATTCAAAAATGGCAGACCACGCGAGAACTGAAGATCATCGTTTCAACAGTAAAAGCCTAGATTTAATAAACATATGAAAAAAACCAACCCATAAAATGTATTTGCTAAAAGATTATTAAATGTAATATTTTAGTGTAATCATAAATACTATTTTTATATGTAGGTGTATTCTGAGATCACAATTACTGGATTTTGTTCACAGAGGGAAAATTATTATTTAAGATAAATCGTAGGATCTCACAGAGACGAAGCTATTTAAATGAGAAAATGTGAATGGAAGTCTTTTAATACGATGGCCCAGGGCTTATGACCTCTATGAGCATGTCTTAAGTGATCGCTCGACACGTGCATTGTGTCGAGAATCCATGGAAAGATGTGTTGGAAAGTAGGATAGAAGTATTTGGGTGTTTACAGAGTTTACGGCCTGTCATTGACTGGCGTAAGTGATCATTTTACAGAATTTAAGGTTCATCGACTCAACCCATAATTGACCGCATATTAATCAAATTCGGAAATTTGGTGCATAAAAAATACCACATTATACACAACTTTCCAAATTTGATAGACTTGGTGGTCGATCGTGGGAGGAATCGATGAACGTTACACTGCGTAAAGTGATTACTTTAGCCAGTCAATGACATACTGCTAGCCCTGTTAACACCCAAAGACTTCCATGCTAACTTTCATACGTAAAGTAGCTTCGTCTCTCTGAGACATCTATATGTCTTATTATTTTCAATTTTTCAATTCAATTCAATTCAATTCAATTTCAATTTTTATTTATTACATAAAATGTACATTACAAATTTTATGTTTAATGCATACATATTATGAATTTATACACATATATATACATACATACACATATACATATACATACATATATACACACACATATACATATTGTATATTAAAATAACAATTTATTATTAACCAATTAAAAGTGACCTGTACAATCTGGTCAGAGGTGTAGGAGAATCCCGCTTCGGAAAACTCCCTCAGTCACATGGAATATATCAATATCGAAAGCGATTTTGTTCAGCATAGCTGTAGCTTTTCCAACAGGCATAACCATCGGCAGGTTGGTCCTGTATATTGGAATGTGAAACAATCTATGCTGACGATGTCTAAGGTAATTATCAGGAACACACAAACCAATGCTCTGCATAATTTCATTATTGTCGATCATATCGCGCAACAATCGATAAAAATGTGTAATCAAATACACATTCCTTCTAGTCTCTAAACTATTGTAGCCAAGCATACCCTGGAGAAACTCGGTTGGGTAAAGCCAATGATATTGCCCGTACTCTCTCATGTAGAGATATCTCAGAAACTTCTTTTGGACTTTCTCCACCATAAGAGAGTACTTGCTCTCATGTGGCCCCCAGATCATCGAGCCACTCTCGAGTCTACTCCGCACCAAGGAGTTGTAAAGAGTTCTCAGTACGCGGGTAGTTACATATATTTGTATGTTACAAAATGTCAAATTTCGATAATGTATATAATACGAGTACATTAACTAGTATACGTGTTCACTAACTATAAATAAAGGTATACCAGGCGCGTGCAGTGGGAACATTGAAGCATGACCTTTTTGTAAACGCATATTTTGGAAAAAAACAGAAATCAAATATTTTTGCTACAGATTTTTATGATATATCAAAATATGAATACTATGACAACAATTGTGATAGAAATATTACGAAATATATGTTGTATTCAGATTTTTTCCAAATAATTGGTTACGTAAAAGTCATGCTGCGATGTTCCCACTGCACGCCCCTGATGTACACATTATCAAACTTTAACTTTGTAACATGCATAAATAAGAATTCTACTATACATAATATCTGGGGTATAAAAACAAAAGCAGCAATATCCAAAAAAAAAATTAATGTAGTCATCGGGTCTTATTAATTGATAATGTATTGAATTAAAAAATTTATAGGAAACTTTTTGAAAGGGAAAGATACGTAAGTCCAGAATTCATTATATTTTTATAATACTCATCGGTGACTGCATTCAAAACATTTTTTTAATTTTTTTGATATTGCTACCTTTACTTTTATACCCCTCATTTGTAAAATGTAAAATATGTTAATTCAATACATAATTGACAAAATTGAAAAGAGCTCTTTTAAGACGAAGTACTTTTAAGAAGTCTTCTTTCTTTTGACCAGGCTCCGTATATGTATATGCAGATATATTGATCAGATATCTTTATGCTATACATATATCTTTTGCACTTCTTTTTCTTCTTATTTCTTCTCCTTTTTACCAAGTAGAACTGTCATTTCCTATCCATTCCTTATTCCCCTTTTACCTTTAATTATTTGACTTTCATAGTTTGTTCGTCACTTAAAACTTTCCCCTTTTTTTTTTTATTCAAGTTATTGTTGCTATATCGTCGCTGTATTTATAATTAAGCCTATATGCCGTTTAACACATTCTCAGATTAATGAATCAATTTGTTAATTTTTCATATAAATAATAGAGGTATACTAAAAAAAACATTGCCGTTCATCTGGCCAGTTTGCCTAGTAATTATTTAAAATATTTTTTATAAATCTAGTCTGTGCAATTATTTTTTAAAACAGTTTCATTCGTTTATCTCAGAATGTACTAAAACGCCACATAGGCTTAATTATATATACAGCGACGATATGTTAATACATAACATGTTTACTCTGTGTAAACTTGTAAGATGGTCTCTACACTATTCAATAATCATGTGTAATCTGATTTTTACGTATACTGTTAGTTTCCCATGAATAAATAAAATAAAATAAAAATAAAAGTACATCCTGGCTAAAGAAACTAAATTTTGGAATTAGCCCAGTCCAATACGAGCTACCGCATATAAAATAATGATCGCCAACGTTCGCTAGGCGTACAAAAACCAGAAGAAGATATTCTTAGTCGTTCTGCGATGCGTAGTTTTTCAAAAAGCGTAAAGTCACCCTATAAATTCTGGCCCATTAGATGGTATATTCCGACCAATCACGTCTCGACAATCTCGGGCGTAAAATGATGTTTTACGACGCAAGTTGTACCATAAAAATGCGAAGCCTGATAATATACTTTATAAATAATACCCCTTCCCCGTGGCCCAAACTTCAAGCCAGCTTCTTTGGAAAAATTTCGCCGGCAAGTGCGCAATCAATCTATGTATCCAGGGGCGTGCAGTGGGAACATTGAAGCGTATCATTTACGTAAGCGTATATTTAAAAAAAAAATGATACATCTCGTAATATATCACAACTATTATCATAAAATCAGCTATAATCTGTCTAAAATGACGCACTTTAATTATATACTAGCGCGCGGCTTCGCACTAATTTTTAGTCAAATTTTTAGCCTAGATTTTTAGTAATTTTTAGTCAAATTTTATCAATTTGTATATTTAACCTTAACCCTTAAATGCATGAAGTCTGATTTTTGTATGAAAAAAATATATTTTATAGAGCTTCACCCGTAGACTAAGGGAAAAATAATAAAAAAAAATCATTGTTTTATTTTTTCATTTATTCTTTCAAAAAATTACCATGTGCCGTTTTCGGCACCACATGCATTTAATACTAAATTAATGCATTACTTCCTGTGCATTTAGTATAAAAAAGATAAAAATAATTGTATGAATACAAAATTGATAAACATACCTGCTCGTTTTATATTTTTCTGGGTAATAAATCTGTCAAATAATCAAGATTTCTTTAGATCGAATACGGCTTCTCGATAAAGACATCGACTTTTTCTATAATTTGATAGTTTAGTAAAAAATGGCCGTTTGGGCATGGACAAAATTTTGATTTTTTTTAAATTCAATTACTGAGAAATACTTTTATAAGGATCGATATAAAGAATGACAAATATTTTGTGTGATAATTGAAAACAAACTCAATGTTCCGTTTTCGGCACAATTAACATAAGATATATATCGTCGTAGACTTCTTTTAAACTTTTAAACTTTTAAAGTTATATTACTTCTCTATAGAAAAGTACTTAAATAACTATAATAATTTACCTATCGAGATACGCTGCATCAGTAACCTCTCAGAGCAAATCAAAAAAATTAAAATCGTCCTAAAATCAAACTTAAATTCATAAACCATTTAAATCTATAGCTTTTTTCAAAATACTTCAATACCTCATCAAATTACCTTTATCACCGTATTATTAAATGACTAGCATATGTACCTATATACAGGGTTACTTGTAAAACATTAATAACCTCGCAGGGCTATATTCCTGCCTTGATTATGAGTCGAAAATGTTCAAGCTATTAATGACCTAATATCAATAGTTTAGGAGATATGCGACATCAAAGTTTGCATTTTTTTTCAATATTTCTGACTTATTTTTTGTAAAAAGTTGGACTATCATTACAGTAACTCATATCGATTACGAAAAATTTATTCGTTTCAGTATAAGTTAAATAAAATGATAAAAACCTTGAAAAAATTCCAATTGGAATTTGAAGGTTTTTATTTTTTTATTTGGCTTGTATTAAAGGGAATGAAATTTTCATATTCGATATAGGTTACTGTAATGATAGTCCAACATTTTACAAAAAATAAGTCAGAAATATTGAAAAAAAAATTCCAACTTTGATGTCGCATATCTCCTTAACTATTGATATTAGGTCATAATAGCTTGGACGTTTTCGACTCATAATCAAGGCAGGAATATAGCCCTGCGAGGTTATTAATGTTTTACAAATAACCCTGTATATAATAATAAGAACTGAGGCTCCCTCATCAGACTCGAGAGCTTCTCTTCACTGATGAGGTCTATATGACTACAAAGTATTAAAAAAATGTCAATTTGATATGTTAATATATAAGAATTGTATTTTTACCATATATAAATAAAATAAAAAATCTCTTACCGCAAAAACCTTAGTGGCAATGTTCGTATAAAACGCATCGCTCGACCATTTTTTCGTCGACTTAAGGGAGGGGTAAGGTTTTTAACTTTTTTTTTCGCATTTTATTTTTAATTTTTTAAATGAATGTATAATATCGCAAGAATATTGTGTCAAAATTTCAAGTCAATCGGAGCAAAATTGACGAAATTATGAACATTGAGCGATACTCAGACTGATTTTCTATACCTGCTCGGGCAGCTAAGAGACGCGCTCACCTGAGGACTACTGGACGTGCTATTTGTATTGGAAGAGTTTTGCATAGACAAGGACAAAAAGATGCTGATGATGAAAGCTCTTTGCTGTGTGAACATGGCATCGACGATTATGTGTAAGTATAAAATAAGTGTGGAGTTTTATTTTGAATTTTACAGTGTGGAAAACTTTAAAGCGTTTTCCCCACATCTCACGTTTTCAAAGTCGGTGTCCATCATAACTTCAAAACTACTACACCGATCCTTTTGAAATTTTGAACACTATTTCTGAACATAATTTACGAGCTAACGCTGGAGCCTTTTTTTCAAATTTGTTATTAATTTTTATTTTTTAATAACACTTTAGACGATATTTTTCGCAAAAAATCGCGTTTTTCCCTTCAAAGTGTTCCAAAAAATTGAATAATTGAAATTTCAAAAAGCCCTCCCAGCGTTACCTGGGAAAACTTATTATCTAACGAATGAACTTTGATTTTTTGATTTCAGATGATCTAGCACCAAGTTATGATGGACACCGCAATTCTCCTTTTTTCCGAGACACGTCCGAATAATTGCTGCCATTGCCGTATTTTTAATATTTCGTCTTGAAAATTTTACACAATATTCTTCAAATGACATATTTTAATGTACCATTAGTTTTAATAAAGAGATTTTAACTGTGTCGTCACAAAAACATGCCTTTTTTTGTACGAATTAACCTTACCCCCCCTTAATTGTAAAATAGGTCACCACGAAAACCATTTTATTTAAACAGAATAATATATAGCCTATGTCCACCCTAAAGGCCATTCTAAATGATGGTGAAAGAATTTTTGAAATCGGATGAGTGGTTTCGGAGATTACCTCCAACATCCAAACTTACAAAATTTACCTCTTTTTGTAATATTAGTAGGTATTAATATAGATTTCGGCCATCAGTTAAGGTTCTGAGAACAGCGCTATCTAGAGAAGCGTATGACATTATCTAATGGAGAAATATGTTTTTTTTGCTTCTTCTATCTCATGAATATTTTTATCCATCTGGCAGTGTTAGTGACGGACATTCTGAGATAGAGTATTATACTATTTTATACCTCATCATTATTTGTGCTATCTGGCAGCGTTATCGACGGACATTGTTAAAAAGATAATTATATACTTTGATAAATGATTAATGTCAATGACATCTGCGATATTTTGTGGATGCACTTATTAGTTTTAATTTTCATTAAAATTAAGTATTTAAAAAATATATATATTTGAAAAACTCTAATTCAGAGTATTAAAAAAGCATAAAGTCATCGTTTTCTTTTTATTTAATAAAAAATTTCAAATCATACTTATTTTGATAACTGAATTCATTCATTTTACTTTATTATGAGACAGCTATCAGTAATTTTGAAAATGGAATAAGATCAGCTATTGGATTCTAGTTACGATTACGGACGGACATTCGAAATTATTATTATTGGGGCTAATATACTGTCATATAAAGGTTTAATTTAGATATTTTCGAAAATACAGTAGAACCTCGTTAATTCGAAATTAAAGGGACCCACTAAAATATACATTTTTTTTTGCATAATTAAACTTGAAAATAATTAAAGTTTTTATTTATTAAAAAATCACTGGACACGAATTTAATTGGAGCACTATTGTTTAATTCATCGCTTTGATCGTCATTAAAAACTCATCTGTGAAACACTCTATCCTCGTCTTTCCAGAATAATTCGTACATCAGTTGAATACTTTATTCACTTTTGTGCGCCCGATAGGTACTCTCTTAATTTACTGTTGCTGGCCGCATCGCTTTTTATCTGTGGTTTCGTTTCGTTGTCTATGGTCTCGTCTCGCATGTCAAAACTACTTGTTCTAGCGCGCTCTTTTGCAAGTCAGTAAAAATAATTGTAGAAGTTAATAAATATAAATGCAGCAGTAAAATTTTGTTCAAATTGTGACTGTGATTTGGATAAATTCGGCATTAAAAAATATATATCCAGTAAAATGAATATTCGTATCGGAACAGCACTAAACATTGATGTAGGTACTTTATAAAATATTTTTAGTTATAATAATTTTAATGGCAATTCTTGTTACGTAATTATTCTATTCTGAGATGTAGAAATTAAAATACATAGTAATATTGTATATTATAAGTATGAAGGCATCTGGATTATTGAAGCAATAAGCTTGTAGCGACTACAGAAGATTAAATCGCAAATGTACCGTTAAAAACAAATGGGTTTCATTTGAGATAACAAGTTGATTAAGAATACAAGGGTTGAATTGGTGTAAGTAAAAATTATTTATTTATTTGATAATAATAAACTTTTTGCACATCAAAAACACAAGTACATAGGAATAAAATAATATTAACTATATAAAGACAACAAGTAATAAGTAGATACATTAGAGGAAAATGATTAATAAATCAATAAATGTCAACAACAAATAATAGATCAAGTACATATACAGTATACTGTGTACATATATAGACAAACTATAAAATAGAAGATAAGTAATTTACTTATTTATGTGTATAGTGTTTTTTTTGGGTTGCAATCCTAGGATTGGTCTGCAACAAGCACTCGCTTTCTCCGCTCCTCTCTGTCACCTGTCAGCCTCTTCATTTCTTGGTAGGTGCTACAGCGCGCATCTCCGATAATCTGGTCTACGTAGCTTAATCTCGGGCGGCCTCTACGATTGTTGCCTTCAATATTTCCCTCGACGATGGTAAAAAGCAGGCCCGGATGCCTTATATTATGGCCTATCCAAATCGCTCGTTGTTGGACGGTTTTGTTGGACGGTTTCGCCTCTTTTCGCCCACCCTGCTCAACACCTCGTTTCGGATATGTTCTGACCAATAGATCCTCGCCATGCGACTGTAGCACCACATCCCAAAGGCCGCTAGCTTCCCGGCCATGCTCTGGCCGATGGTCCAGAACACTCCAGACAATTCTTTCACTTGTTTGATAGCGACGCCACTCAAAACAGCATTTGTCAACACTTCTTCTCTTCCAACAAGCATGCACTTTGTTTTGTCTTTGTTTATTTTCATGTTGTATTTATCTGCCAAAGTGTACGAGCATTAAAAATATAAATAGAGCTGTATTGATTGCCTAGGCCGTGCAATCTATGCATAGACAAATTCATAATGCAGTTAGTGCGCTGGGTACCTCCATAAAATAACTCGCTCTGTAGTGAAACCTACCGCTCGGACGCTCTGTAAGTAAACATTTATAATAACTTGGGAGAGTCCAATATAACGACAAAATAAATCATTTACAATTCTCCTACACGACAGCTTCGCTAAGTACACTCATTTAGAAATCATAATATTTGGTCCAAAATTTATGAAATTTATTATTTATAATTCATGAATCTTAAAAAATTGTGTTAAAGCTACCTCCTGTGTCAGGTGCGGCGAACCTTTTTGGGTGCGCGTGCCAAAAATCCTCAAATATTATTCCTCGATTGTGTGGCGTGCCCAAGCAATAAAAAAAATTTAACAAAATATAAAAAATGTTTTTTTTTCTGAATTTTATTTACAAGCTTAAAAATTACAATAAAGTTTCGTAAAAATAAAGTCGTAATCAATAAACATACACATTAATTATTAATCAATGAGTTTTTTAGTGTTGTGCATTCGTTGACAAATTCTTAACATCTGGTTCATATTTCGTCACTTTTAGTAATACACACGACCTGCTGGATTCATCAGTCATTCTCTTTCTTGAGTTACATTTTGTGAAATTCATTTCTGGAAATAATGACTCCCAAGCAATGTAGAAGAGAAAATTGCAAATATTGCTATCGCTAGTTTCTTTAAATCGCTAAAACCATGTATTCACTAGGGGACAAATTGTCCCTCAACAGCACGCGCGGCATAGAGTCTACGTGACATTGCAACGTCGTGCACTGTTCCGCGACGGCGCGTACAACATAGCGCGGCATTTCTACGTGCCGTGGCAACGTTGCCATGCGCACGGTACCCGAGCGAGCTCACTGCAACATTACGCGGAGCGTCAGTACCACATGGTATGTTTACAAGTGAATACGCATGCGCTGTATCTGTCAAGATGACAGTGTGGGGAAACGAAATTGTTCTTGAACTCATCGAGCTGTATCGATCGAAGATCGCATAGAATGTCCGTCCTTCTTTCTCTTTGCAGTAAATAATTTCGCATTCTCCTCTTTTTTCTCCTCTTACGTTTCAATAAATTCATTAACATAAACAGATAAGCAGTTGTCATCATAACCTCATAGGGCGACATTTCCGCGACGTGTGGAAAACAATAATTATTTGCAAAAAGGACCTTGTTTTTAATAATATTCAATTTACTACAGTAAAACCTTGTTAATTTGAAATTGCGACCCAAAAAACATTTCGAATTGCGCGGAACCCCGTTTTCGCCAAATGAGATACCGCAGCTGTCAACATAACCTCATCGGGTGACATTTCCGCGACAAGATATGCGAGTCCCGGTGTGTACACGTCAAATGACCGCGTCATTGTCCCCGAAACATGAGCGTAGATGTTGATGCGACATGCCGAGCGGAATGTTTCGCGATTTGTCCCCTAGTGAATACATGGCTTAAGGATTTCTGGAATGGCATTCCAAATTCTCCATTGCTTTACTGCGCACAATTTATAAAAGTGCAGTGCATTTTTATTAATTGTGTTCATTAATCGATCGCTTTCCATTATTTCCAAATCATTTCTCAAATCAACAAATTGTTGTTTCTTGGAAATCGTTCGCGTGCTATCCAAATTCTCAAACGTGCCACCTCGGGCACGCGTGTCCTAGGTTCGCCACCCCTGTCCTATGTGATCGATTGGAACTTTGTCTAGCAGTGTGACACCCATAGACCAGGGTAACATGGGTATTTCTGTCGTATGCAGTTTGTTAAGGTGCTGTTTGCTGGTCGCCCAGCATTCTGACCCGTATAACAGCAGGTCTAATGGCCGATTTGTATATTTGTCCTTTGATATACAGTATTGCCTTACTTCAAGGTACCTATTAAGGTATATCAAAAATTTAAAACGATTTTATTTATTCTGAGCGTTTCTCATTTTCAAGGATAATTACATAGATAAAGATATTATAATACAAGTTTGGTAATCACGTGGATACTGCGGCCTACAACCGAATGGCTTTATGTGACGATACAAAAAAGTTTATATTGCGAAAATTTTCTTCTACATGTTAAAATAAATCATTGGATTTTGATAATAAAAAACATTAAAGAATTTATAACTTCAATATTTTAACGGGCATGGAAATATCTACGAAATGATGCTTTTATTTTGCTCTCTTTGTCTGTATTTGTTGTGGTGGAATCTTGTAATGGATTTTTCACCAACTTCCCGACCAGCTAGAACTTTGAAACATTCAACATTTACGTAAAGTGGATGACTATACATTATAAGATCATTTTTTATTTGATTCGGTCATTATTTCAATTGAAATTGATAATAAAGTCAATCACATTAAATTAATAATCACGTCACTTACAAACAAGAGTCGCAGAAACAGCTAAAGAACACGCAAACATGTTCGAAAATTTGTTTTAAACTTTAAAACAACATTTTTAATATTTGGATACTGTTTGGGCGGTGTTAAAAATCGATTACGAATGTATGCAACAAAGCGTATAAAAGAGTGTCTTCGAACTAAGTTATATTAGCTTTTTTTTTCAGAATTTATTTATTTATTTTTGATACATATTACAAACATGCATATGCCAAACTGCACAGCAGTTTGGCATATGCATGTTTGCCTTCAATATTGTTTGACAAGTTATTTTTCAATGTTTTTTATAAGTAATATTTTTTTATGAAGATCATAGAGTAAATAGGTCATTAAAGAATATTGCATGATTTATACAAGTGATACATGATAATTATAAAGTAATTTAAGATTAGATACATAACTTTAATATATATTCTTTTACCTTGTACTTTTTTGAAGCCAATGGAGTTTTTTTGTCTTGCATCATCTCGAAGAATTTTTTATCTAATTTGTTAAAGATTCTTGGCACAATATAATCTCACTATACACGTTGTTTGTATTGGTATTATCATTGTTTGTCCTGTCGATCTGGTTGCATAGTTATGGTGCGTGTCAGTGCGTATATTAATATTGTTTATCATTTCTTCTAGAATTATATTATATTTTACTTTTTGGTCAATTGGTAATATTTTGCATACTTTGAATAATCATCCGTGTACATTCATTTAGTTCTATTATCTACTATAAGTTTTAGGAATCTTAATTGTAACTGTTTGATTTTATCAATGTATATTTTATAAGGTAAGACCATAACTGCTCACGCCATAACTGATAACCGAGTCAACCATCGCGAAGTTTGAGGTATATATAGTATATATATGGGCTACATGTTATAAATCGTGTGAACTACGTGTTATAGTACTTGTGACTAGCATAGATAATTAATCAGAAGTATATAATAAATTATAATAGGTTTTCCTTGCTATACGCGAGGGATCATTTTAAGGAAAAAGACTCGGAGAACCAAGTTCATCCTAAATATAAAAACAAGATTAACAAGTTTAAATATAGAGAACATATATCCCCTCATATACAAATGTTAGAAACTAGTAGCAAAAAATTCGGGGGAGTTTTCTTTATGCAATTTTGAATAGAAAATATTCTTTACACTTTGGGAGAAATGCAGAATGTTACGGAGATAAGCGTCATCAAATATTGTATTTTTTTCCCTATATATCTGACTCATGTTCTGCAAAATGTCGGACTATCACTACAGTAACTTATATGGAATATTGAAAATTTGTTCTCTTTAATTCAAGTCCATTAAAATGATTAAAACCTTATAAAAAACTGTATTTTTTCTAATCGGATAAGCTTTATTTTAGATATTTCATTTCTAAATGAGTATATGACCTTCTTTTCCGTATCAGACAAACGTGAACCAAGAAAAGTTGCATTCCAGTCTCGCCGGAGGAGCTCACGAATAATAAGAAAGAACAAGAAATAGATAAATTAGTAAAATTGATTATCCTATTTAACGAGCGCGTGCAGTGAGTATAGGTCTTTTTATATAAGCTTGCAATTGAGTTAGTGTGAGTAAAGTGCGTAATACGCGCATTGTTTCGTTGTGTTAAGTTTACGGATACGAGAGGGGCGTATACGTAAACTTAACACAACGAAACAATGCGCGTATTACGCACGGTACCCACACTAACTCAATTGCAAGCTTATATGAAAAGACCTATTCAATGAAGCGTGACTTTTATGCAGACATATATTTTGTGATTTTGTGAAAGAAAAAACATCAAAATAATTACTTATATAATTAATTAATTTGATGGGAATTTTACGAGATATACCTTTTTTTTCAAAATATATGCTAATATAAATGTGGCGCTTCAATATTCTCATTGAACTCCCCTGCTATAAAATTTTGCAATTTTTTCGTAAAACAATGCATTTTGTTTAAATTTTCACTTCTCTCTTATAATATAATTTTTTTTCTATACATTTAAGTTTAAGTAACGGAATTATATAAATTATTTTAGTTACTGGCTATTATAATCTGTCAAAAATGAAGTTGAATTTTGGGTTTATATAAACAACAAAAAATAAGAGAATTCAATCTTAAATATAAAAAAAATATTTTTCTACATTAACACACATTACGATACGAATGTGATAACTTTTTCTGGTAATCCAAATTACCTAAATCTAATATCTGTTTGCTAAAATTCTATTTAATTCGCTTGAGTTTGTCACATTTGTCAATAAAAAAATTAATTTCACAACAACGAATAAAATTATCGCAAAATCGTAGTATATTCGTGACAGTGTGTAAACATCGACCTTTGGTTGCATTAGTTTCAGCCGCGAGGTAAGGCTGCGCGAACATTGCCATCTAGCGTAGCGTAACGTCTTGGTGGCGTTATTAATGGACATTGTTACGTAGAGAATTATGAATATTTTTTTATTTTTATATCTCATCATTATTTGCGCCATTTGATAGCGTTAGTGAGAGTGAGAGAAAAGAGAAAAAAAATTAACAGATTCCATGCGCACCGTCAGTACGGAAATTTATTATACGGCTCCACCCCACACCCCCACGCCGTTCGCTATAATTCGCAGCGCGCTAAACGAATTGGCAGATTTGAGGACGGACGCGGGATTTTCTCGCCCATAACGAATGGCCGGCCATCATTTATTCCCGATTGCCTGGTGCTATTAATTGTCGCAGTGGTGTTTACAAACTACAAGGATTGATAAAAAATTCGCGAACTTTTGATTTTTGTAAAAAAGTATTAATTTAGTCATCAGTATTAATTTTATCCCCTTTAAAGTAGATAAAACCGAAAGAAAAGCCATAGCAGACTACTGGACTATGTACAACTCTTACTCTAGGCAACTTTAAACAGCAGAAATACGAATGCTTAGATGGTCGGCATGAGCATCTCTAAAATATAGAATTAAAAGTTCACGCATTCATGGTAGCCTGGGTGTAACGGACATATACAGTAAGCTGGAAGAACGAGACCTCCAGAGCATATGGAAAAGCAGGAAATATCTGCGAAGCTTTATCGACAGCCATCGAGAGGTAGACCAAAGAACTCCTGAATGACTTAATGATCCAAATTCCTGCAGAGAAACGGCCTAGATGAAAGCGACACCCAGAAACAAAGAGCACACAGCCTGAGACAGAGAAAAGCCGACCCCAACAGCCTACTTAGGCAGTGAATTGGAACAGCACCAGGCAGAAGAAAGTAGACCCCGTCAGACATTAGAAGTACTTCTCGAACCCTATTAGTAAACTAGCTCCTTCTACCATTCTGACGTTATCTTCTCAATGTTTGCAAAACTTCATACTTTCATGGTATATTTTACATGGAATGTCCGGCGAATACGGGGGGTGGGGCGTCAAAACGGTGTTGGTTTTGGCCAGAAATTTTGAAATCTTGTTCCATTTTTCCAAAAGTAAAAGGGAGGTGAACACACCAAAATAGTTCACTATGAGTGCTACACGCGGGTGTGAACGTATTGTACAAATTTGAAGTCGCCCAGTTTCTTATAAAAAGGACCAAAAATCAAGGATGTAATAACACCTAATGCAGAAGAGATAAAAACTCCCCCAACTGACGGATGAAACATCAGTCACAGAAACAACATGAAAAACAATCAATGGACTGATATTTGAAGATCAACGTACCGAAATTGGGAAAAGATAAGCAAGACAGCGAACCTCTGAGAAATGGTGTGCACACGTGGTCTACGTGGAGCTAAGGGTTGCCTTAAAGCCATGTATTCACTAGGGGACAAATTATCTCTCAACATCACGCGCGGCATAGAGTCTACGTGACGTTGCAATGTCGCGCACTGTTCCGCGACATCGCGCACAACATCGCGGGGCATTTCTACGTGCCGCGGAAACGTTGCCGTGCGCACGGTACTCGAGCGAGCTCACGGGGACATCGGGCTGCGCGTCAGTATCACGTGGTATGTTTACAAGTGAATGCGCATGCGTTGTATCTGTCAACTGACATTAACGTGGGGAAACGAAATTATTATTCTCCTCAATCGCCGAACTCATCGCCGAACAATTTTGTGGGACACTTCAAACAGTGAATATAAAAATAAAATGATGTGAGGGCCAACAGCGCTCCTTAATATTGTCTTGCTTGGCTATGGAAGGCCCGATTATTTGTAATAAATTGTCAAAATCAGTTGTTGTCATTCGAGTGAAATTGACAAAAGATCCGTCAGACATTCGAAGATCGCATAGATTATCCATCCTTCTTTCTCTTTGAAGTAAATAATTTCGCACCTATGACCTTTTTCTCCTCTTACGTTTCGATAAACTCGTTAAAATAAATAGATACGCAGCTGTCATCCTAACCTCATCAGGCGGCAAGTGTAAATAGATACGCAGCTGTCAATACAACCTCATCGGGCGACAAGTGATATGCGAGTCCCGGTGTCAAATGTGTCATACACGGTGTCATACACGTCAAATGACCGCGTCATTGTCCCCGAAACATGAGCGTAGATGTTGATGCGACATGCCGCGCGGAATGTTCCGCGATTTGTCCCCTAGTGAATACATGGCTTTAAAAAATTTCATGAGCTGATAGACAAAAATCTTATACACATTTCATCCGTGGATAGGGACCATACCGTTATTTATTTTGAACGTACCTAATGTATCTTATCCTCTTGCTCGCTGTCTTTAACCTGTATATTTAAATTTTTCCGTACAACCGGGTCACCAAGTACAATAAACTAATTACCCTGTAGTTTCCATATTTCATTCTTTAACCTTTACCTACGTACAGAAGCAAAATGACATCCCTTCACCCTGTTACCGCATAGAACATGCCATAAATTTCCTCTTGTCACCCTGTCGTAAGCCTTTTGCACATATTTCTAAATACCCGTAATTAAGCCATGGGGGCTAAGCCCTGAAATGTGCCCCCCCTATGAATTCGATTCACTGATGAACAATGCGGACTGATCTAGAATACCATTGAATGTAGAAATTTTCCCGATAATTTAATCAATATACGCAAAAGGGAATTTCCGAATACTGTATTTTAATTTGTGTAGCCATACGTGTTGGTAGTAGTATAATACATAGAGAGAATGCAATAGAAATGCAGTAGCCGCATGCCTGGCAAATCTATGTAAAGTAGTGAATAGGTTTGTGGTGGTCCAGACCCGTCGCGTTTCTAGCCACACGCATCACACAATACACGTCACGCACCACTACAAGGAGATGTCTTTGGACGCATGGATATTTTCTTCTTTCCAGAACACATACACTCACTCCTAACCCGCCAAAAATTGACCCGATTTGGTGCAAATGTAGATAAAATAGAAATATGAAACACAAGAGGATGGTTAAGAAAATAAATAAGCGTTAATATATAACAAAGGCAAAGCTATTTGAATGGTCCACTTATATGGAAGTCATTATAGGGAGGCCACAGGGTTTACGATCTCTGTGAACTGGCTTAAGTGATCACTTTGCACGATGCAATGTTTACCAATTCCACCACGTAAGAACATCCATACATATGTATAAAAAAAGGACTTTAGTATTTACAAAACTTTTCTAGTGTTTACTCGAAAGTTCCGGGTGTTCTTGGAAAGTTGCAGAGGTCTCTTGAGGTGCTGAAGCTGTAGGTAATTCTAGATCCTTCGATAGTGTTGTGCCAACTTCAAACGCTTGACAGAAGTGCGTAATTCTTTTTAGCCTCGTTACAATACTGTCATCATCATCACTCTTGGCACTACAACCCCATGGGTCTTGCCTCCTAAAGAGTCTTCCTCCACTCATCTCGGTTTAGTGCCAGCTCTCTCCAGTTCCGAAGCTCCAAGGCAGAGATGTCTTTGAGGACGTTGTCACCCCATCTTAATTTTGGCCTTCCTAAGCTCCTTCGCCCTATTGGCCTTGAGTTCAGCAGGGACTTTGATGCTTGATGCTCGGACATTTTCTCTACATGACCCAGCCACCGAAGTCTTCCCAGTTTTATAAATTTTATGTCGTTTAGCTCCTTAAAAATAGTGTAGAGCTCAGTGTTGTAACGTCTGCGCCAAAGTCCATTTTCTAGAACCGGTCCGAAGATACACCTCAAAAACGTCCAGTGCTCGCTCATTCCTTTTAGTTAGTACCCACGTCTCAGCTGCGTACGTGAGCACTGCCCTAGTAAGCGTTTTGTACACTAATATCTTGGTGTTTCAGCAGTCTGGATTTTATCTGCTCTTTTAGGCGGAAAAAACAGCGATTTGCGCTCACTATACGCTTCTGGATCTCCTCTGTAGTATTATTGTTGCTTGTTATCAGAGAGCCTAGGTTTATAAATCTTGGTATCGTTTCAAAATTTTGACTCGTTACAATACTATACTGTATACTAGGTGCGTGCAGTGGGAACATTGAAGCATGACTTTTTTGTAAACGTATATTTTGGAAAAAAATAAAAATTAAATATTTATGCGACAGATTATTATGGTATATCAAAATATGAGTACGATGATAATAATTGTGATGGAAATATTACAAAATACATGTCGCATTCCGATTTTTTTCCAAATAATTGGTTACGTAAAAGTCATGCTGAGATGTTCCCACTGAATGCCCCTACTGTATGCATACTAATAAGATCGTATTTCTTAAATGAAATTTACTATACCTACTGTCCCGTTAAACATGTTAAAAAATCAGGTTTGTTATTCTTACGTTTTATTTATTCATTTTTTTGCGCCTGTGTTACCTGTTATCTGCCAAAATCCCCCGAACTCAAATGTCATAATATCCGAACCATATTTTCTGCCATGGAAATTATTTCAGGTCGCCAGCTCGGAGCGAGTTCTCCCCAGTCTACTTTTGCGGGGAAAGGACTAAGGGTTGTTTAATTAGTAGGTTAATTAATTTTCGTTATTAACATAATACTTATCTGCGGTAATAGACGCTTCGGATACCCCCGCCACAGTTTAAACGGTTCCCAGCACTAAATCCTGGCCGGGACAGCCGCGGCCTGACCTTATTTATCTTGACCCGATCTTATCTTAACTAACCTAACTTGATCTGGAATTTCAACGTTCTAATTTATTTACGTAGACGCTAATTGTACACTAGCGAAGGGAAAAACTACATTTCAAAATGAAGACTACAAGACTCACACGTCACACGTTCACCAGTTTGAAGACTACAAAGTGTTCAGTACATTTGTAGTAAAAAGTACATGAAGTGAAGTAATGAAGCAATTGTAGTGTTAATGAAGTGAAGTAATTGTACTACAAAATTGTAGTACTAGTGAAGTATTTATATTTTTTCCCAAATAAAAAGTTTAGTGCCTAAAAAAAAAAGGTCAACGGGTAAAATATTTAATATATTTAATATTATATAGAAAGACAAATTCCGAAATTTTTCAAACCATGGAGGGGGGGTTGTTTAAGTTTCCAGAGATTTCTTCATTTATCTACATCGACTTTCCCAAAATTTCACTTAAAAATTGTACTATTTGAAGTATGTGCTCGTACTTTCGATATACTTTGCAGTGTTCGTTTTGAAATGAGATGTACTATTTGAAGTATGTACTTTCAATAACTTTGAAGTGTGTATAATTTGTAATGTGCACTACACTTCTAATGGTGTGAAGTGTGCACTTCAATGTAATGTAGTACAAAATTGTAGTAGTGAGTACAGAGCGGACCCATCACTATTGTACACAGGGCTTTCGCCATCTCTTTCGCGAGTTTCCAAACAAATTGTTTGATAATACAATGGTTGTTTGAAAAACATTTTTTCTAGCAATGTTGGGTCGGACTTTGGAAAACATTTAGTAGAATATGACTTACTTACTTACCATCACGCCGTTCTCCCGTGGGGGTAGGCAGAGAGGATAGAGCGTCGCACTCTTCTGTCCTGACACACAACTCTCGTCTCATATACATATACATTTTCGCATGCAAGCTCGCTGGTTGTTGAGGCTTCTAACGGGACCATCTTCCAGTATCTGGTTAATCCGGTCACGCCACATCTTCCGCGGTCGCCCTCTCTTTCTGGCGCCATCAACGCTTGCATTATATATCTTAGTTACCATTCTTTCCTCATTCATTCGCTCAACATGCCCAAACCATCTGAGCGACCCTTTTTTGATTCTGTTGATTATGCTTAGATCAGCTTTACATTCATTTCTAATATCTATAGAATATGACCATACATTTAATATTAATATAGGTTTAAAATTTTTACATATTAGTTATAAGATCCCACAAATAAATAATATAGAAATATGTACATGAAATTAGGTGTGTCAAGATTACTTCAAATATAATAAACAACCAGACAAAATTTGTGCACAACCCACTGAATATTTTTGAATATTTTTTAATATTTGATATTGAACCCACAACCCATTGAATATTGAATATTTTCCACTTAATATTCTATTCCCTTCAGATGCCGAAAAATACGCAATAATTAATAAAATATCGAAGTATTAGTTTTTTGTAGGTTGAAATTTTTAGTAGCCATTTTCTCAGTTTCACGTACTTGGGTCGAATGCTTTCTGCATAACTACGTCCATTTTTGAATCGTTGGTATTACCTTAACTACCGGTCTTGATTTTGGAAAAATCTTGAAAGTGAAAATTAACACACTTCGTGTCGTCCAATCGAGCTGAAATTTTGCACATCGCATTGATGATAGTGACAATGCATTATTACTATTGATGGGTCCACTCTGTAATAACTACTACAATGTAATACTACATTAAATTGAAATGTACGCTTCACACCTTTTGAAGTGTAGTGCACACTGCAAGTACACGCACTTCAAAATTATTTCAAAGTACATACTTCAAATAGTACATTTTATTTTAAATTGCACACTACAAACTACACACTTCAAATCGCATACTTCTAATTTTAAATTGAAGAGTGATGTTTTTCTTTTGTGAAATTTTTGGCTGATATTTTTGGGAAGTCAATGTAGATAAATGAAAAAAATTTTGGAAACTGAAACAACCCCGCCTCCCCGTGGAATACAAAAGTTTTGAGACTGAACGATAAAATGTACGGAACCGAAAGAAACCCCCCCCCCTGGATTTGAAAATATTATTGTAGTAGTATTTCTTGTAAGTGATTATAGTAGATACAATTCTATAGTACTACAATTAGTTCTCTTCATTAGTACTACAATTTTGTTGTATTACATTTAGTTCACTTCATTAGTACTACAATTTTGTAGTACCTACTACAATTAGTTCACTTCGTGTAGTTTATACTACAAATGTAGTGCACACTTGGTAGTCTTCAAACTGGTTAGCGTGTGTGTGTTGTAGTCTTCATTTTGAAATGTAGTTTTTTCCTTCGCTAATTATTACATACATTTGGGTCACACATGCACACACGCACACAAAAAAATCAAATTTGTCTCACATGTTTAAATCATGGACACTTAAGAATTTCTTTTTTTATTTGAAATTGCTATAAAGCTGATTATTCTGTAAAATAATTTATTTACTAATAATTGTTATATTATAAAGAATTTATAATGAAAACTAGGTTTTTGTGAGTTAATTTTTTTCTGTTTATAAAAGTACTTATATCGTGCGATTTAAAAATATCTAAAATAACGCCATTTACAATTCTATTACCGTCGACGTACTCCACTAAATTACAAAACCATTTTAAACCTATATCATAAATACGACACTTTAAAAATACACATATTCAGAAATTCAAATAAAAATTGCTTAATATTGCGAGATGCACGATAATAATATTTAAGTAGGCATTTAGTAATATTTGCGTCGCAATAAACAAAAAATATACTTTACTTTCTGACAAATTTCATTTTTATCAAATCCTTTCGAATCGCGGCCGTCATTTATTAAAATAATTTTGGCTTGGGTTTCCGTTTAAAAAATTGTTTATTTAATTTATTTTTAAAACCTGGGACATTTTTGCGGAATAAGTCATGCTTGTTTGAGCGGTGGGTTAATGTGAGCACGAAAGTGTACGGTTATTTATCTTAAGTACATGGCATGTCGAAAACTCGCCAAATTATGAAGGCTATAATTTTAAGCGGTAACTCCGTTTCGGTTGGTTTATGCTTGGCGGAAACCTGTAACACCTTGTTCAGACGTTGAATAAATCAAATAATAATTTGAAGACATGCTTTTATTTGCTATTATTGCATGTATTCATAATCGATTTTTAACATCACGTTGTTTTAAATTTTTAAAAGAAATTTTATTATATTACTAGCTGTGCCCGCGCGGCTTCGCGGATTTTTAGTAGACTGTTTGAATCGTCATAGAACTTTCGCGAACCTTCTAGGACATTCTCCTTCCAGAACTTTCAAGAAATTCGAATGCACAGGAACCTTCTAGACACACCGACACATTTCGCCACTCAGTTTAGAACCTTATAGAACGTTCGGGAATTTTCTAGAACCTTCTCCTTCCAGATCTTTCTAGAGCAGGTTTTTCCGGAACCTTCTAGACTCACCAACATAGTCTTCGCGCTTATTTTGAAACAATCTGAATCATTTGCGGCCTTCCCATAACAAAACAATGTGCTAGAAAGCACATTTTCGTCACCTACTCCCAACCACGCACAGCCACCTCCGCCAAACTGGCACATTTTAAATGGGACACTAAGGGCTATCCATCACTATAACCACCAGGGGGTGGTAGTATCTGGTTGTGAATAAAACTTGGCGGATAGGGAAACACGGGTTTCTTTATATATATATATATATATATTGATTTTTCTAACTATATGTAAAACACAATTCATTATACCATATTTTTTAGTTGCCATAAGGTATAGATACACATGCTAATTACTGGCATGCTCAAAACTAGCATGCCCTAACAACTGTACATACTTGCTAATTATTAGCATGCTTATTTTAAGTATGCTCGTAAATAAGCATGTTCAAAGCTAACAATCAAACACACATGCTTATTAGTGGCATGCTCTTGTCATAGAATAGAGACGCTCTTGTTCAAAATGGAAACTGCAAACTGAAATAGAAAATTCAAGTGAGTGAAATAAATCAAAATATTTTTGATTTTAGTGTTTATAATTATTATTGTAAGATTTGAAGCATTCATGTCTTTTAGTAAAGTTTCATAAACATTATTTCTTGCTATATTATTTTTACACAGCGGTGACCGAGTATTCCACAGACATTCGTGATTCCTATAATAAGTCACGAAAAGTAATGTTTTGTCATCTCCCCAACGCGCCATAATTGTTTCATCTGTCGCGGACTGAGAAGATCGCGTTGATAATCGATACTAGCCGCGAATGACATAAGCATGCTCATAATAAGCAAGCCTGTTCACACATGCTCAAAAGATACCCCTTCTCATGGTGAATGACATTAGCATGCTCATAAATCAGCCGGCGGTTGATTTTTGGGCGTGCCAATAATGAGCGTGCTCATTACTAGCAATGTGCGTACACACATGCCACTAATAAGCAAGGGCTAAAGAAGGTCAATATTGCGCATGCTCATGTGCCACTAATAAGCATGTGTATCATTGCCTATATTAAGTTGATACTACCGACTAAAATTAATAAATTTGAAATCCCAACATTGGTGAATCTCGAAGATACTAAGGCTTTTAATTTTCAATAATAATGAAGATATAATAATTTCCGATATATTGACCAGATCATGTCGAAAATCATATTAATGTAAAGTCATCCACATCCACTTTGCGTAAATGTTGAAAGTTTCAGCGCTCTAGCTAGTCGGGGAGTTGGTGAGAAATTAATTGCAAAATTCCACAACATACAGACATAGAGAGTTAAATAAAAGCATGTTAATTGATACAAAAGTTAATGATAAATTGAATAAATTGTTAACTATTGGTTTATTTTAAATTTTTATTTATTGTCATCGCATCAAAGCTGCGGGAAGCAAATGAAACAATGGAGATTTATTAAAATTTTAGTAATTAAAATCAATTATTTGGACATGAATTTTATATAGTATAGATGTCTCGTAGAGACGAAATTATATTTTTTTTTTTTTTTATTTATTTTTTTATTTATTTAAAAATCCTTGTTTACAAATAAGATACTTAATACTAATTTAACAATAGAACATAAGATAAAACATAAGATAATTTACACATTTTTTTGTTTTGTTTAATTTGTGGATTATGCCACTCTACTAGGCTAGGCCTGTCCCAGAGTGGCGTTATAGCACACAATTATAATTTTTTTTCGAGTTCGTCAGTAGTATTTATTTTCATAAGGTAGTTATTATGTATCTATAGAGTATCAAGTGGAATGTTAGTGAAAGTTGAGTTAGTCATAAGTCCAAGTGTAAATATGTGTAGAATAATTGTTTAATGTAAAAAGGGTTAAAGTTTTGTTTAAAAATATTTTTTTTGTTTTCCTTAATTAATTAATTAATTTATATAGGTATATATTTTTATTTAAAGACATTATTACGCAATTACAGTAAGTAAATTTTCAGTTGCTGTTCTACCTTTGGAGGTAAGCCAGTTGTTTGCTAAAGCTTTTATTTTATTAATTGAGTATATTCTGATTTCCGGGAAGTCTGTTTTAAATATGTTAAATATTTTAGGCCCTATGTATGAGTAATTTTTCTGTCCATGTGTTGTCTTAGTTTTTGGTATTTCGTCAAGGTTTCGTAATGCTTGTCTAGTATTATGTGAATGCGAGTTACTGGTTGCTGTTAGGTGGTTTGTGTTTTTAATGTAGAAGATGAGGGTAGACTTAACGAACAGCTGTCTAACGTCCAGTACATTAAATTCTCTGAATAGTCTGTCTGATTGGTATGTGAATGGTTTCTTATTAATGACTCGGAGCAAGGTTTTTTGTGCCGTTATAGCTGGTTTTAATGTGGTTTTGTAAGTACCTCCCCAACTTGGAATCGCATAGTTCAAAAATGACTGGGCAAGAGCATAATAGATAGTTTTGAGTTGCTGTTTATTAAAAATATTACGTATGGATTTAAAAAGGTAAATGAGTTTTAAAAGTTTTCCCGATAATAGTTCAATGTGAAGTTTCCAGTTTAGGTGCCTGTCTATTATGATTCCCAAGTATTTCACACTATCTGCATTTTCCAAGGGGGTGCAATCACAGTTTTGGTGTTGGCAATCATGCATAGTCAATTTTAAATCGCTAGATGGCTGCCCTCTTTTATCTATGCTGAATGTCAAATACTTAGTTTTTTTGAGATTGACTGTTAGCAAATTATTTTCCAGCCAGTGTTTTACTATGTTGCAACCCAGTTCAGCTGCTTTGAAAACAAGATCCCATGATGAAGCGTGGAACAGGAGTATTGTATCGTCTGCAAAAGTAACTACTTTCCCCCCCGTTGTTAGCTTGCATAAATCGTTTATGTATAGGAGGAATAAAACAGGTCCTAGTGTACTTCCTTGAGGGACTCCGTATTTGATGTAATGTTCGTCACTTTTAGTTTTGTCAAGTTGTGTAAATTGTGTTCTGTCTGTAAGGTAAGTTTTGAACCAGTTGTAACTTGCTTCCGAAAGTCCAGTCTGTTTTAGTTTGTGAAGCATTTTTTCATGTGAAACTGTGTCAAAAGCTTTCGTCAAGTCTAGTGCTATTGCTATACATTTTTTATTATTGTCAAGTTTGTCTGAAATATAACCAATAACTTCCTGTATTGCTTCTTGTGTACCCCGATTTTTTCTAAATCCAAACTGATTGTTGGCTAAAATTTGGTGTTTTTCTAAAAAGTTGGTGAATTGATTACAAACACATTTCTCTAGCAGCTTAGATAGTAAATTTAGGATGGATATAGGTCGGTAGTTATTTGGATCGTCTTTATTGCCAGCTTTATGTACGGGTGTGATTTTAGCCGTTTTTAGTTGGGACGGGAAAATACCTTTTGTGATGCTTAAATTAAATATATGAACTATAGGTTTTAGTAATATTTCTTTGAACGATTTAATTACTCTAGCGGATATTCCGTCCGGGCCTGGAGAGCAGTCTATGTTCAGGTCATCTACTATTTTTTCCACATCTTTGTAACAGATAGGGGAGATCTCAAATTTGGGGAGATGGGGTCCGTTAGTTTTTATATTATTATAGTGTGACTGCTGTTTGTATTTATTTAATACTTTACGCGCTAGTGTTTCACCAATTGTGGAGAAGTGAAGGTTTAGTTTATCTGCTATTTCTTTCTTATCAGTGATGGTAGTGTTGTTGTGTACCAAAGTATTAATGTTACTTTTTTTATGTGTTTCAATACCATTTAATTCTTTTACGACATTCCATATGTTTTTAGTATTATTGTTTTGTTCGATTTTTTGTTTGTAGTGTTGTTCTTTCCTTTTTTTTATTATGTTGTTACATATATTGCGGTATCTTTTATAATACTGATATAGTGAATGGTTGAATGGATGTTTTTTTACTTGCTGATGAAGTTGGTCACGTTTGTGAGTGCATTTAATTATATTCGGTGTTATCCAGGGTTTTATACATTTATTTATTTTTCTAACATAAGAGGTAGTATTTTTTTCAATATGTTTATTAAGAGTGTTTAAGAATCTAGATAAAGCTACATCCGTTTGTTTTTCTTTTAATACGTCTATCCAGCTTTCTGTAATTAGATCAGTTTTAAGTTCTTCGAAGTTTATTTGTTGGGTTTTTGTTAGATGTTGCTTACTTTGTAGTTTTGTGGTATTGCCGTGTAGCCCTAGCACAGTGCTGTAATGGTCGGTAATTGTTGATTTAATGACAGCAGTCTGTATGCTTAGTTTTGATTTTACATATATGTGGTCAAGACAAGAACCTGACTCTCTGTTTTCCCGTGTTGCTACGCTTATTGTTTCAAGATAGCCATATGCTGACATTAGACACTCGTATTCGTGTGCTTGTTTGTGTTTGAGACCAATAGTGTTGATATTGATGTCACCCGCTATAATACAAGTCTGATAAATGTTAATGTTATGTATGTTTTCTTCTAGTGAGTTAATAAATTCCGTAATACATGCGTTGCTAGGCGATCTGTAGATAGCTAGTATTGCAAGGGTGTTGTTAATTATTATTTTTAAACAATTTGCATGTAATAAGGTAGGTTCATAGATAGTGACGTTTTTTACTTGTTTATTTATATATACAACAACACCATCCGATCTGTTTTGAGAAATTTCTGTCCTGAATGGTTCATAATTGTTAATGGGTCTGAGTATGGTGTTGTCTGTCGTCCAACACTCAGTCAGGATTATTATGTCAAATTCCATGTTGGTGTCAGTTAGGAATATTAATAAATTGTCAAAGTTTTTTTCTAGCGATCGGATGTTCAGATTAAGTATTTTTATGTTGTATTGCCTGTTAAATGAAAGTGAGCATTTAGAGGCACAGTCTAGCGTGTCGGTTTTTATTTGCTTTATTGTATCTAAATTATTTATACATGAGAAAGCCATTTTTGCTTGGGAAGGTAATGTAGTATTCTGGCTTGTCTAGCTTTATTTTGCATTTAAGACATATAACCATATTTATTTTTTTGTATTGTAAGCAACTAGCACTTTTGAATTTATTATTTTTATGTTTTGGCCAACCATTATATATTGACGTTTTATAACAGAAGAACGTTTTTAATACCCTGAATTTTATATATTGTTTAACCCCCAAAATGAAACCAGTTAATTTTTGAGTTATAAAAGTAGTGTAGTGTAGTCATATAATCTTGTTCAAATCGTTATCATTTAATATTTTTATTATTTTAGAGTTATCTGTTGCGCGTACGTATATAAAACCATTACAATTAACCCACGAGTATTTATATTGCGTTTGTTTAGCGATATCGCGAACTTTTTTGTATAAATTTCTATTAGATTTGGTTAAGTTAACGTTAACATAAATTAGACCGGTGGAGTTAGTAAATCCCAAGTTAGCGGCAGTAAGACCCTTATGGCGCCGCGCCTCCTTTAACAGTAGATCTCTCTTTAGCTTGCTTCTGAAGCGCAGTACATGGATGGTGCGTTGAACGGCTGTGTGAGTTTGACCGGATACTGATAGCTGCGACGGCCTGGATTGGCCAACACCGCCAATAGTGACTGCATGATTGGAGGTGGCGGGTAACGTAATAGTGTGCGAGTATTCGATGTCATCCTCGTTCAGTTCAATATTGTAACATCTGGCTAAATTTTTGAATGTGTCGAACAAATGAGTTTCACTAATCGAGGAAGGCCGTGGATTTCGATGTTTTTTGAGCACTGCCATTGTTCTTGTTGGTTCAATGTGTACCTTTGTTGGTTAAGATCAGTCTTTAGTAACTTCAGTTCCTCTTCAAGATTGTCAAGAGGTTTGATTCTCTTATCCAATTCAGACACCCTATTGTCTACTTCAACGATCCGGTTCAAGCAGAAATCAATCGATTTACTTATTTCGGTTTTTAAGTTCGATAATTCTGTTTTAAATTCCTGTCTAATTTTCGTAATTTCTTCGAGAATGGAAGCAATATTCTCCTCCAATGAGTTGTTTAAAGACTTATTGGTGGTCTTTGTACTTATTGTGTCTTGGAAGAGGCTAGTGCAATTTTTTTTTACACTTCCAACTTTTTGATTTGTCACCAAGTTTTCGGAAGTTCCGTTCACTCTGGCCAACGCAGGAATAATGGTAGGTATCGTTGCAGACAGAGCAAGTTAACGCGTCCTCAGGCAATAGCGGGGATTCGCACTCCTTCCTCGCACAGTGCATGATTTCTTTTCACTTTATTGATTGTTTTTATTTATTATTATTTTTATTTACTTTATTACTCTATTGCACTTAATGTAGGTGGTTGAAACTAAATTATTATTATTGTCACTTTCTTGAGACTTATTGTTCTTCAAGTATATTTGCGATATTATTTATTCTAAACCTTCTCTTGTCGCCAAAATGAATTCACTAAATTAATCACAGTTCTATTATCAATGTACATTTATATCTTCCATAGCACTGTTGATCGAATTATTGTTTTAGAGACAGTTCAACACAGAGAATGATAGAACGCGTGTGTCAACAACCACTGACGAATAGTATATTATTTTCCACTATATTTATTTAATTTAATATTTATTAATTTAATAGTATATTATTTTCCACTATATTTATATCCACTATATTTATTTTGAATTGTTAACAATTCAAAATAAATATAGTGCAATAAAACAGTGTTGTGTTTACCCTCATTTTTTAAAATATTAAAAATGAATTTCCACAATGTTTGTTACAAACAAAAAACTTGAACATTTATATATTTTTATGGGAAAGTAGGTGTGGAAGTCTTTGGGTGTTCATGGGGCTTACGACCTATCGTACGGCTGGCTTAAGTGATCACTTTACACAATGTAACGTTCACTGTTCCAATCAATAAAATACACATCTCATTTAGTGACGTCTGTGTTTAATTAAGGGGAATGAAAAAGCTTTGGATGCCTATCGCGCTAGGGATAATTAGAACACACACGTGAATCGAGTTGTAAAACGTTGTACTCTATCATGGGTACAAATGTAAACGTTACATTGTGTCGAGTGATCACTTAAGCCAGCCGTACGATAGGTCGTAAGCCCTGTGAACACCCAAAGGCTTCCATACCTACTTTCCTTCTTTCCCTCTCTGCCGTTCTTTAATTCACAATAAATTTCGTTTGTGAGGATAGGTATTGCCTGCCTAACATAAATTGGCGTACGGCGACTTTGAAACCAAAACCCACCCCGCCCGCACCCGGCGGTAACCCCTCGCCCTGTCATTCAGTTCATTCTCGTATTTGAGCGTGAGCTGTGACACTGAATTATTATGTCCAAAACATCCAAAACAGTCCGGGACATCCAAAACAGTCCGGGATGGTGCAAGAACAATTGCCAATGAAGTATTAAAGCTTGCGACGCTGAAAAAGCAAATAATGGACCGATATTACCGTTTGACGGGTTGACGATAGAGCGGCCGCCATTACTGGTTTGTTTCTTTAGTGTTGC